>CM035151.1:74859432-75049432 GCA_020205615.1 Panax quinquefolius
GGACATCCTTCTCCAAAAGATTGCAAAGTGGTTTCGTGATTTTGGAGAAGTCTTTTATAAATCGTCTATAGAAACCAGCGTGTCCCAAAAAACTTCGAATACCCTTTACTGAAATAGGTGGTGGCAGGCTCTCGATGGTTTTGATCTTAGCTCTATCAACTTCAATTCCTTTTGATGACACTCGATGACCCAAGATTATTCCCTCTTGCACCATAAAATGACATTTCTCCCAGTTTAAAACCAAATTCGTTTCCATACACCGTTTGAGCACGAGTGAGATTTTCCAAACAATAATCAAATGAATCCCCAAAAACTGAAAAATCATCCATAAATACCTCAAGATTTTGTTCGACCATATCGGAGAAAATAGCCATCATACACCGTTGAAATGTCGCCGGCGCATTACATAATCCAAAAGACATTCTGCGAAAAGCAAAGGTACCATATGGGCATGTGAATGTCGTCTTCTCCTGATCCTCAGGTGCAATGGCAATCTGGTTATAACCTGAGTATCCATCCATAAGACAATAATACTCATGTCCTGCAAGCCTGTCCAACATCTGATCTATGAATGGTAGAGGAAAATGGTCCTTACGAGTGGCATTGTTCAACTTTCTATAATCCATACACACCCGCCAACCCGTAACTGTTCGAGTCGGGATCAATTCATTACGCTCATTTGCAACTACTGTCATTCCCCCTTTCTTTGGCACACAATGAACTGGACTTACCCATGAGCTATCTGAGATAGGGTAGATAATTCCCGCATCCAACCATTTAATGATTTCCTTTTTTACAACTTCCTTCATGATGGGATTGAGTCTTCGTTGTTGTTCAATAATCGGTTTCGCTTCATCTTCCATTAGAATCTTATACATGCAAATTGATGGGCTTATTCCTTGATATCCGCAAGAGTCCACCCAAGAAGCGGTCTTGAATTGCCAAGTACCCTTAGTAGCTTTTCTTCTTGAACCTTATCAAGTGATGCGAAAATAATAACTGGAAAGGTAGAAGAAGAACCAAGGTAGGCATCTAAGTAGATGGTTAGGCAATGGCTTAAGTTCCAAGGTGGGCGGTTCTTCTAAAGATGATTTTACCTTTTCATCCGCTTTCCCCAAAAATCCATAGGTTCAAATTTTTGCAAACTTCGTGTGAACTTCGGTCTTTGAATCTAACATTTGAACCCATTCTAGCACAAATGAGTCATCAAATAAATTTTCACTAACCAATGCACTTTCAAGAGGGTCTTCATTCACAAATTCACTAAATACCTCAGTAGTTGCTTCTTCAATCAGATCAACTCTAAAGCACTCTTCCTCTCCCTTCGGGAATTTCATAGCCTTAAGAAAACATTAAACGTTACTTCTTCATCTTGGACTCTCATCGTTAACTCTCCCTTTTGTACATCAATTAATGTCCTTCCAAGGCTAAAAATGGTCTTCCAAGGATAATGGGTATGTCTTTATCCTCTTATAGATCAAACACAATGAAGTCTACCGGAAATATAAATTTGTCCACCTTCACTAATATGTCTTCCACGATGCCCCTAGGGTATGTCAACGATCTATCTGCGAGTACAAAGAGATATTTGTTGGCTTTGGTGCTTTGGTAATCCTAACTACGTGTAGATCGAAAGCGGCATCAAGTTAATACTGCACTCCAAATCACACAAACATCATTAAAGAACTGGGGTCCAATCGCATACCAGTATGGTGAAGCTACCCGATCCTTCAACTTTGGTGGTAACTTTCTTTGCGAGAATTGCGCTACATTCTTCATCATCAACGCTTCTGCTTTCAAAATCCCTAGCTTCCTCTTTCTTGCTAAAATATCTTTCATGAATTTTGCATAGCTAAGCATTTGTTCTAAAGCATCTGCGAATGGAATGTTGATTTGCAGCTTTTTGAACACTTCTAAAAATTTTGAAAATTGTCTATCTAATTTCTTCTTTTGAAATCTTTGAGGAAACGGCACGGGTGGTACGACTGTTGTTTGCTTATCTTCTTGTTGTTTTTTCACAACATTTTCCCCAGATTTACTTTCTGAATTTCCACTCTCTTTTTCACCATCCTCGGCAGAAATTATTTTCTTTTGTCCGTCTAAATCTGTAGTCAACTCCTTCCCACTTCGAGTAATCGCCTTCAATGTTCATTTCCATCATTCCTTGGATTTTTCTCCGTATCACTAGGTAAAGAACCTGGAGTTCTAGTATTCAAAGCACTAGCTATCTGCCCAATTTGGTTCTCAAGATTCTTTATTGCAGCTGATTGGTTTTTCGTTGTGGATTCAAACTGAGTTGCCAATCTTGCCAACAATTCTTCCATTTGTGATAGCTTATCAGGTTGATGAGGTTGTGGGTGTTGTTGAGATTGTTGATGTGGCTGAAATCCAGGTGGATATGATTGCCTTGGAGCTTGGGCTTGAACATATGACTGATTATTACTCCAAGAAAAATTTGAGTTGTTTCTCACTCCTGGATTGTAACTGTTTGGATAATTGCCCTGCTTCCTGTTATAACTGGAAACAAACTGGACTGACTCAGGATTTATTGCACATCGATCACTTGAGTGGCTACCCGCACATATTTCACAAATAGTTTCCATTTTCGAATCGTTGTACCCAAAGTGCATCTATCTTCTTTGTAGGCAAATAAATCGAGCCATCACTTGGTGATAATCTCGCTCATCGCATCCACTTCATAAACCCCTCCGCCCCTTGGCCGAAGTCGTTCATCTTTGTTGGCATCGATAATTATTAGTCGCCATGGTTTCAAGCAATTGATACCCTCATCACAATTCAAGGCCATAATAGCTCCTCCCGTTCTGACATCTATACTCGATCTTCTTGTCTTTGAATAAACCGTTATAAAAAGTTTGCACTGAAGCCATTTAGAATCCCATGGTGTGGACATTTTCTCAATGAGTCTTTAAATCTCTCCCATGCTTCATATAGTGATTACAATCGTCTTTGAACGAAAAGAGAAGATATCGTTCAAGAACTTTCTTTTTTTTGCGGTAAGGAAAACTTTGCAAGAAATTTTTGGGCTAGGTCGTTCCATGTAGTAATCGAGCCCGGTGGTAGTGAATGGAGCCAACTCTTAGCCTTATCTCTACGAGAGTAAATGGAAATGACCTTAGCCTTATTGCATCCTCGACACATTATTATACTTGAAAGTATCGCAGATTTCTATAAAGTCGACTATGTGATCGTTCGGATCATCATTTGGTAACCCTCAAAACCGAATGAATTTTGTATCATCTCAGATTGTCCCGGTTTTATCTCAAAACTTGTAGCGAGAATGGCGGGCCTCGTAATACTCGGATCGAATTTCAAGAACTCAGTAAGAAGCATAATCCATGATGCTTTTTGCTCTTCTTCACCATAGTATCTTTCTTATCAAGTTACCTCTTTGGTTTCTTTAACCCACTTACGCAACCATTGAAACCTTTTGTCGATGTCATCCTCGTAAGGCAATAAATCTAGCTTCTTCGATCGCGTTTGCATACACTAGTCAAGAACACCTGAATAGAACAGAAAAAAGAAAAGTTTAAATTAAGATTAACGCTATTAAAATCAATAATGACAAAATAATAAACTAATTTCCCCGGCAACGGCGCCAAAAACTTGTTGCCTAATTTTTAATAGCACTTTACCACGCAAGTATACGCGTTTAATTATAATATTCAGCAAGCAAGGATATCTTTCCCACGAGGAAATAGACTAATATTTATCAATTACTAATTCTAATGCAATTAATCCTATTTTAAACTATGAAATTTTGTTTTTGATTTGAAATTTAAACTTAACAAAACTAACGATTAAGAATCAAAATTTCACAAGGATAACTGCAGATTTAATAGGTTAAGATTACAACTTCCCTTGGTATTTCATTTAAATCAATTCACTTCCCATTTAAAGCAGTTAATTAATATGAATCATTATCCAAGAATGATTTATAAAATTCACACACTTTTTCCAAAACACGTGAACAAATCCTCCTAACTCCGATCCTTAAGACACAAAATTACAAGGAACACCTTCTCAATTAATTCACTATATTCCTATGTGAATCAAGTTAATTAGGGTTTACGATAAATTCTTTCAAAGGATACAAAAGACACATAGGTATATTCCTATCCTACATGCTAATCATATTAACCCTATTCGATTATATGAATGATGTTATCATATCCGGATCTTAATCTATACTCCATCTTCCAATTTTATATAGATTATCACAATAATTGTTGGCTAACAATTAATCAATAAGCAAAAGATATAATAAACAATTCAATAAAAACCAACTTCATTCAATGGGAAGGTTCAATTTAAACTACATACCAAGTTCCGCTGCAATCTTAATGAAAATTTAGTTCATGCTAATAATAAAGAAAAAACATCATCCAGATTAATAATCCAAACATCCCAGATAATTACAAAGATAAAACTAGAGAAGAGAAAAGAAACTCCGAATTTTCTCCATACTCTCTCTTTGATCTTCACCCTTGCAATTTTCCTTCGTGTTTTTTCTTCGTAGTTCTTTCGTGAATCCTTTGAAAATTGAGTGATACGTCTTTTCTAAAGTCTCCTCCTATTTGTATTAGTCTCCCTCTCATTCAGATTCCTTTTTGGCTTCAACCACCCACTGGAAGTAGAAAATCCTCCTTTTGCCTCACATGGCGCTGGCGCCAACACAAGCTCATTTCAAAGCGCTTTAGGTGTCTTGACGGGACCACGTAATTACAAAAATGCCACTCAAATTCTAATTTTAATGATTTTTGACCTTTTCTTCTCCAAAATGACCAATTTGTCCCTCCGGCTCCAACCTACACAAAATAAACACAAAAATGTATATAAAAGATACTAAAAACAATTAAAGATAGCAATAATTAAGTTTAATAATATCGGATTCATAGGTATAAAATCTACTCATCAACTTCTCACGTATGCATCAATAATCAATACCGTGTGCTACTATGCAATTACGCGTATTAGTGTACTTTTAACACCGGGTGTTTCAACAGTTAACGGTAAAACTTCTGCTGTTATTTATATAAAGTATTTTTGTCATTTTCTCAATCCGATAATAATTCCGTTGTAGGTCCCACCAATGATTGTGTCGTTGTATTAATATTCCTGTTTAAAACGAATATTCCCACCAATCGAATATTATATAACAACTTGTGTACTTTGCAAAATTTATAAATATTACCCACAACTATAACATTATATCAAATTCATTCCATAATATTCAAAAATAATATTTATAGAAAATTCATCTTTATTTATAAAAGTTGGGGTCTTACAACCACCCCTTCTTATGAAATTTTGCCCTCGAAATTAGGGTACGTACCTGGCATGTCGAAGAGGTGAGGATACCTTGATTTCATTTCAGATTCTAACTCCCAAGTCATTTCCTCAACATCGTGGTTTCTCCACAAAACTTTGACTTGAGGTATAACCTTAGAGCGTAGAATATGTTCCTTCTTATCCAAGATTTGAATAGGAACCTCTTCATACGTCAAATCTTCGGCTATTTCATCCGGTTCTAACTCAATAATGTGGTTCGGGTCTTCCACATATTTACGTAACATGGATATGTGAAAAACGTTATGAACACAAGACATACTTGGCGGTAAAGCGAGTCTATAGGCCACAGTTCCTACTCGATCGATGATTAAAAATGGGCCGAGCAATCGAGGATTGAGCTTTCCTCACTTTCCAAATCTCGTAACTCCTTTCCATGGAGCAACAAGTAACAACACATGATTTCCTATATCGAATTCCACATCCTTTCGATGAAGATTAGCATAACTCTTTTGTCAATCTTGTGAGGTCTTTATACGTTGTCGGATTGTTTGAATCTTTTCTATAGTCATACGTATCAACTCCAGTCCTAACAACGTTGCTTCACCCACCTCATCCCAGCATACTGGAGAACGACACTTTCTTCCATACAACGCCTCAAATGGAGCCATGCCAATACTTGTTTGATAACTGTTGTTGTAGGAAAATTCCACCAATGGTAAGAACTTATCCCAACCTCCCTTGAAGTTAAGGACACAAAGTCTTAATAAATCTTCAAGAGTTTGAATAGTCCTCTTAGACGCCTCGTCTGCTGAGGATGATATCTTAAAGCTAAATCGTAAATCTGCGCCCATAGCTTTCTACAAACCAACCCAAAATCGTGAATCCAATCTTGGGTCTCGATCGAAAACTATGGATACTGGCATACCATGCAGTTTTACAATCTCGTTTATGTACATACGAGCAAGATGTTCAAGTGTATAAGTTTCTCGTATCGGTAAGAAATGAGCAGACTTGGTCAATCTATCAACAATGACCCAAATCGCATCTACACCTTGAGAAACCTTAGGAAGACCGTGAACGAAATCCATGGTAATGTGCTCCCACTTCCATTCGAATTTCAAGTGCGTCGCAATAGACCTTTTGGTACTTGATGCTCTACCGACTCGCTGACAAGTTAGACTCCTTGAGATAAACAACGTTATCTCTCTCTTCATATTGCTCCACCAAAATGTATGACGAAGATCACGATACATTTTGGTACTCCCAGATGGATTGCAAAAGGTGTGTTGTGCGCCTCTATCATGATTTTATACTTTAAATCGTATCGTTAGAACACAAAGTCCGGAGTTGACTTCAAGTATTCCTTCTTCATCGATTCTTACTTAGGTATAGCACCTTCTTGCACTTTCTTCCTCATACGCATCACCCAGTGTCTATAGCTTGAAAGCAATTTTAACTTTATCAATTAAAGCTCGGTTCTACTCAGATATTCGCCATCATCACATGGGTCCCTGGAGTCTTTAACTCTATCTCCATCCTTTGTAAGTCACACAAAATGGGCTTTTGTGTTGTCAATATTGCACTCGTACCCGCATATGATCTTCTACACAATGCATCAGCTACTACGTTCACTTTTCCAGGATGGTATTGGATAGTATGATCATAATCTTTCAGCAGTTCAAGCCAACGTCGTTGTCGCATGTTGAGTTCCTTTTGAGTGAAGAAATATTTGAGGCTTTTATGATTCGTAACGATCTCCACTTTCTCCCCATACAAGTAATGCCTCCAAATTTTAAGTGCAAAGACAACAGCTGCCAACTCTAGATCATGAGTAGGATAATTCCTCTCATATTCTTTGAGTTGTGGTGAGGCATAGGCTATGACTTTCTCATGTTACATGAGAACACATCCTAACCCTTTGCCTGAAGCATCACTGTAGATGACAAATCCCTCCGAGCCAGATGGTATTGTCAGAACAGGTGCTGAAATGAGTCTCCTCTTGAGTTCTTGAAAAATCTTCTCACATTCCTCGCTCCAACCAAACTTTGTATCTTTCTAAGTTAGCTGAGTTAGTGGAGTAGCGATTCGAGAAAACACTTCTACGAATCTCCGATAATAACAAGCTAAGCCGAGAAAGCTACGTACTTCAGTCACTGATTTAGGTTGCTCCCAGCTTTGGATAGCTTCAATCCTTGCTAGGTCAACAGATATTCCATGACTTGATACCACGTGCCCAAGGAATGCTACTTCCTCAAGCTAGAACTCGCATTTCTTCAACTTGGCATAAAGCTTATATTCACGAAGTTTTTGGAGTATCAGCCTCAAGTGTTGCTCATGATCTTCACGGGTTTTGGAATATATGAGGATGTCATCAATAAAGACAACCACAAAGTGATCCAAATATTCCTTGAATACTCGGTTCATCATATCCATAAAGGCAGCAGGAGCATTAGTCAATCCAAAAGACATGACTCGGAATTCATAATGCCCGCATCGAGTTCTAAAAGCCGCCTTTGGAATGTCATCGGTTCTAATCTTCAATTGGTGATATCCTAACGAAGATCAATCTTTGAAAAGAATTTGGCGCCTTGCAACTGGTCAAACAGGCCATCAATACATGGCAATGAGTACCTATTTTTGATGGTGACATGATTCAACTCCCGATAATCAATACAAAGTCGCATACTCCCATCTTTCTTCTTCACGAATAGAACAGGAGCACCCCAAGGAGAAGTACTAGGACGAATAAAGCCAATGTCTAACAATTCCCGCAGTTGGGTCTTTAACTCCTGAAGTTTAATAGGAGCCATTCGATATGGGGCTTTGGAAATGGGTTTTGTACCAGGTTTAAGGTCGATACAAAATTCAATTTCACGCTCTGGGGGTAGGCCAGGAAGTTCTTCAGGTACTACGTCGGGAAAATCATTAACAATAGAAATATCATTCAAAACTGACGTATTTTTGTTTAGATCCGTGACATGAGCTAAGAAATCTTGACATCCGTTTTTCAATAAACGAATAGCTTTATGGCTTGAAATGACATTGATTGATTTTAATGGTTTAGTTGTTTGAATTCGCATAATAGGTTGGTTAGGAATATGAAAGCTAACAACCTTACGAAAACAATCAATTTTTGCATGATGAGTAGTTAACCAATCAATCCCTAGAATCACGCGTCAATGCAAGTATTTTCAATGAAATAAGATCGACGGTAATATGAGGGTACCAATTTGAACCAAACAAGACTTATAAACAGTGGATGTAATGAAGGTTTCTCCCAATAGAGTTTTCACATATAAGTCAAAGTCTAATTTCTCCGGAGTCAAGTTTAATCGTTGAGCGCAAGTAGGAGAAATAAAAGAATGGGTATAACCCCATCAAATAAGGTATAGACTTCATTAGAGTTTATGATAAGCTTACCCGTGATGACCTCGTTCGGGTTCCTTGCTTTCTCGGAGGTCACAACAAATGCTCCTCCACTTGCACCACCGGCTTTGACTTTTCTAGACTACTTTGGTGCCTCCATCCTAGCCGAACTTGTCTTTGGTGAATGATAAAATCGGCCTGGGTGACCTTCTCTTCCACAATTATAACACGCTTTGGATGGCATCGCGCAGCTTTGGACGATATGTCCCTCCCTCCGCATTTGAAGCATATGATAGGTGGTCGTTCTCCTTCCTTAACCACGGTTCTTTGAGTGTGACGCCTTTCCATCATTGTTGAATCTCCTTTTTTGAAATGTCCATTTTTACTTGTCTTGGCCATGATTACCACCGGCGGGTTACCATTTCTAGCATGTTGATTCCCTCCACGTTTGTTGTCACCGTTTCGATGACTGATACCACTGGTATTTTCATGCTGCCGACTGCTTTCTTTTGATTGTGTTGACTCGTTACCTTGCTCTAATAACTGAGCCTTATTTAAAACATCTGAGTACAAACACAGTTTATAAGAAATAAGATATTGACGTATCTCCGGTTTCAAACCTCTTAAAACATTCGCGTCATTCTCTCCTCATTATCGACCAAATGGGATGCAAACCGATAACTCATAATTTAGCCTCAGTATTACGACCTGGTCATATTATTTTGTTCCAACTTGATAAACTTCACCTCTTTCATGTGACGAATACTCTCGGAAAGTACTTGTCATTGAATAGCTCTTGGAACTTCTCCCAAGACATCTTGAGTGTAAGTCCAGTCAGAGTGCGTTTTACGATTCCACCAAGAATCTACCTCTTCACGCAACACGTGAAGGTGGTGAAGGGAACCTTTCGCTCCTCGGAGCATCCCAAGACATCAAATATCTTGGTGATCTGCTTTATCCATGCTTTCGCCTTAAGTGGTTTTGGCTCTCCAATAAACTCCGGTGGTCCCAGCTCCTTGAACTGTTTAGTGGTGACCGTCCGAGAGTTTTCAGTGTTTCCACCTACATTTTGGACAGGAGCCGCTCTCGCCTGATGTTGCATGAATTGCATAAAGCCTCTGAACAATCCATCATTCATCATTTGGTCCGTGTTGTTGTTTGCATGAGGATTGTCGCCTTCCTGATGCACATTATCCTGATTATTGATATGTGAAGACTCAACGGTCTCTTGTGCTCCATTGCTATTCTCAACATTCTCGGATGTCATTTTCAGATACTGCCACAAAACAAAGGTTAATTAACATATAACATATTATCCCTATACTTTGACCGACCAATTAAATACCAAATAAACTTAGGTAGGTCATACTAGCGAAGAATTCCCTCTCCCCTCCCGGTTCTTATCTCACATTTCATCCAGGATCATATCCTAAGTTTTGATACTAATCGTGATGCCCCCAAAATAGGTATACATCACCTATTCGAGTCGCCAAATACATAAGATGTAATACAAATACAATCTTTAAATCTACAACATAAGCTGTGAGTTTCAATACAAACATTGTCTTCTAGACAGTATTAAAACTCCAAATAAGTCCTCAATACATTTATTAACACACTATTTCACAGAATAGTGAGGACTACTAATGCTATCCTCTGGACCATCACTCCGCTCCCCAGACTCGTCCCCAAATTATATTCTCATTTCACAAGAGAACGGTGAAAGAAAAGGTGAGCTCAACTAGCCCAAGAAGAAATATTATGACTAAGATAATGCGTAATAAATTATCAGTAGTCTTCAACAATGTTAAACTGATAAAATATGATAGACATCAAGTTTAACTACAAAAGAACACAAGCAATCCATTAAAAGAGTCAAGTAGAAAATAAAATCTACTATCTTTTATGATTTAAAAGGTTTTTCATCATCATTATTATCGGCGAGACTCCTATACTTAATAAATAATCCACATCATTGAATGACCCCTCTTTTCACTACTACCAAGGATATTCTTTAGTATCACGACCACAAATTATCCATGCACTATGGGCCAAGGACATTCGTGTATTCATTAATGGTCGTGATCTTGCCAACAATTGTCCAACAATGCACTACTGAGCCAATGATGACTTTTTCCACATCATTTGTAACATTACTACCATGATTACACCGAATAATCCCCAGGTCATAATCATACTAAGTCCATCTATGCCCTATAGGCCACATATGACTTTCAACAAAATATAAACATGAGGATGATGACAATGATATAAGAATTCAATAAAACAAGTTCAAGAATTAATTTATCCAGGAACCAATAACGTCCAAATTGTCAACATGATCTTTGCTTTGTAGAGTAAAATTCAAGAATGCTTAGAAGAATATTTCCATGAAAAGATCTTTGGATGAAGCGCAAATATTAAGGATATTCCACTAATTTTATGGAGTATAGAAGTCAAAACTTTAACCAACTGAGTATAATAAAGAATGGAATAACAAAAGAAATCACCAGCATGCGATAGATCAAGACAGCAGTGAGTTATTCCAACGTAATAATAATTAATCGAAACCAGTCCCCCATAAAAACGCATGCAGACGTGGATATTCCTACAGAATAATAAAGACGAAATCAGGTCCGACGTAAAACACACAGAAATGATATTCCAACAGAATAATAAAGACGGGATCATGACTTGCAATATTGTCAATGCAAAGGCCCATTTTGTATGACTTGCAAAGGATGGAGTTAGAGATAAAGACTCCAGGGACCCACATGATGATGGAAAACATACAAGTAGAACCGACTTTAATCGATAAAGTTAAAGCTGCTCAAGCTACAGACCTGGAGCTAATGCGTATGAAGAAGAAAGTGCAAGAAGGTGGTATACCTGAAGCAAGAATCGATGAGGAAGGAATACTTGAGTCAACTCCGGACTTTGTGTTCCTAACAACCCCGATTTGAAGTATAAAATCATGATGGAGGCGCACAACACACCATTTGAATCCATCTCGGGAGTACCAAAATGTATCGTGATCTTCACATACATTTTGGTGGGGCAATATGAAGAGAGATAGATAGAGAGGTTATCTCAAGGTGTTTAACTTGTCAACGAGTCAAGTGGAGCATCAAGTACCAAAAGGTCCATTGCAACCACTTGAAATTCCGTAATAGAAGTGGGAACACATTACTATGGATTTCAATTCATCGGTCTTCCCATGGTTTCTCAAGGCATAGATGCAATTTGGGTCATTGTTGATAGATTGACCAAGACCGCTCATTTCCTACCTATACAAGAAACTTATACACTTGAACGCCTTGCTCAGATGCGACATATAAACGAGATTGTAAGACTTCATGGTATGCCAAAGATCCATAGTTTCCGATCGAGACCCAAGATTCACTTCAAGATTTTGGGTTTGTTTGCAAAAAGCTATGGGCATGGATTTACGATTTAGCTCAAAGATATCATCCTCGGATGGATGAGGCAATCGGAGAGGACCATTCAAACTCTTGAAGATCTATTAAGACTCGTGTCCTTGACTTCAAGGAAGTTGGGATAAGTTCCTACCATTGGTGGATTTTTCCTACAACAACAGCTTATCAAACAAGTATTGGCATGGCTCCATTTGAGGCGTTGTGTGGAAGAAAGTGTCGCTTCCAAAGATGTCTTTGAGATGAGGTGGGTGAAGCAACGTTGTTGGGACCGGAGTTGGTACGTGTATGACTACGGAAAAGATACAAACGATCCGACAACGATAAAAACCTCACAAGATCGACAAAAGAGTTATGCTGATCTTCATCGAAAGGACGTAGAATTCGATATTGGAGATCATGTGTTGTTACGTGTTGCTCCATAGAAAAGAGTTACAAGATTTGGAAAGAGAGGAAAGCTCAACCCTCGATTCATTGGCCCATTTTGAATCCTCGATCGAGTAGGAACTATAGGCGTATAGACTCGCTTTCTGCCGCCATGTATGTCTCGTGTTCATATAACTTTTCACATATCTATGTTACGTAAATATGTGAAAGACCCAAACCACATTATTGAATTAGAACCGCATTTAGATAGAGGAAGATTTAACGTGTGAAGAGTTACCTATTAAAATCTTGGATAAAAGGATCATATTCTACACTCCAAGGTTATACACAAGTCAAAGTTTTATGGAGAAACCACGATGTGGAAGAAATGACACAGGAGTTAGAATCGAGATGAAATGAAGATATCCTTACCTCTTCGACATACCAGTATTTACCCTAATTTCGAGGACGAAATTTCATAAGAAGAGGAGGTTGTAAGACCCCAACTTTTGGATAAAGATTAAATTTTCTCGAAATATATTTTTGAATATTATGGTGTGGATTTGATATAATGTTATAGTTGTGGGCAATATTTACAAATTTTGCAAAGTTCGCATGTTGTTATATAATATTCGATTGGTCGGGGAATATTCGTTTTAATAGGGAATATTCGTACAATGGCACAATCATTGGTGGACCCCCACAACGGAATTATTGTCGGATTGAGAAAACGACAAAAATACTTTATGAAAATAACGGCGGAAGTTTTACGATTAATCGCTTGAACTACCCTAGTAGTAAAAGTACACTAATACGCATGGTTGCATAGTAGCACACGGTATTGATTATTGATGCTTACGTGAGAAGTCACTCAGTTATACTCAATTATTGCTACAGTAATTGCTGCATCATATCTCTCATATTATTGATTCGATTATTGTCATAGTATCATCTGCATAATATGTTATTTTATTAAATCAATAATTGAGACGACAAAGTTATTCATATTATTAAATTACAATATTTACAATGTCTAGAAGTTCTGTCAAGGAGAGGTTTGGTCACCTAATTGCGCGCCAATAGGGAGAAATCCTTATTGGAAAGCCCCCTCTTTCCTGGGAACGACCTGGTTGATAAATATTGTGAGTTATAATATTAATGATGAATGTTATTAAAATTGAAGTTGTGTTCGGAGTTGAATTTGGAGACGCGGACGTGATATTTGAGTCCGGAACGATAAAATTAGTAAAAATAATCTATAAACACAAAATTTCTGGAATTCACTATTTTGTCAAAAAGTTAATAGTTGACTTTTTTGGGAAAAGTCAAACTTCAAAATTTCAAAATTTATATTTTTGATAAAAATGGTTTCATTGTGTTGGAATTATTTGTGTTAGTGAAAATCGACAATTATTTCGATAATAATTGATGTCTGGAGGTTATATTAACCATTCGGGTATTTAACCGGATAAATGAGCAATTGATTGCTATTATTTCACATGATTATAACTATTTGTTCACATGTGTATACTATTGTTTCACATTATTGTTACTATTAGGGGAGTTGGTGCAAGATTGATAATACTTGCATGACTAAGTTAAAAATGGAGGTATAGATGGAGGTACTATATCGTAATTCAATTTTCACATGTACAGAACTATTGATTCACATAATTTACTATTGAATCACATTATTTACTATTAGGGGAGGTGGTGCAAGTTTGATAATACTTCCATGACTAAATTAAAAATAAAGGAAAAGTTGGAGGTATTGTACTGTAATTTTTCGAGCCCCAAAACATGCAATTATCGAAACTATATTTTTCTATAAATAGAAGCTCATTCTTCCTTCATTTCTCACCAATTCACAAAAGCTTTAGAGCGATTATTATAGAGAAAATTATAGAAAGAAGAAGAGAAGTCTGCTACCTCACTATTCCAGTATCCAGTTCTTCTAAGGTAGGGAGTATTATTTCTTTTTTATCCATGAAGAGAACTTCTGTTATTCCATTCTTTATTATTCTATTGGAATAACCTGTATACGCGGGCTACCTTATACTTGGTGAAATTCTTCTATTATTCCATTCTTTATCATTCTGTTGGAACATCCTGTCTTTGCGTTCTACGCCGGACCTGGTTCCGTCTTTATTATTCTGTTGGAATATCATGTCTGTGCGTTTTACGTCGGACCTAATTCCGTCTTTATTATTCTATTGGAATATCCTCACATCACATGCGTTTTACGGCGGGACTGATTCCGCTTTTTATTATTCTCATTGGAATATCCTCGTGCATGCGTTTTCTGTTGGACCTGATTCCATCTTTATTGTTTTGTTGGAATATCCTGTCTGTGCGTTTTAGGCCGGACCTGATTCCGTTATTTATTATTCTGTTAGAATAACCTGCATGTGTGGTCTATCGCATGCCTAGTGATTTCTTTTGTTATTCCATTCCTTATTATACTCGGTTGATTAAAGTTTTGACTTCTATACTCCATGAAATTAGTGGAATATCCTCGATATTTAAGCTTCATCCAAAGATCTTTTCATGGAAATATTCTTCCGAGCATTCTTGAATTTTACTCTATAAAGCAGTATCATGTTGACAATTTGGACGTTATTAGTTCCTGGATAAAATAATTCTTGAACTTGTTTCATTGTCATCATCCTCATGTTTATATTTTGTTGAAAGTCATCTCATGGCCTATAGTGCATGGATGAACTTGGTATGATTATGACTAGGGGATTATTCGATATAATCATGGTAGTAATGTTACAAATGATGTGGTAAAAGTCCTCATTGGCCCGTGAGTGCATTGATGGACGCTTTTTGGCATGATCATGACCATTAATGAATACACAAATATTCTTGGCCAGTAGTGGCATGGATAATTGTGGTTGTGATACTAAAGAATATCCTTGGTCGTAGTGTAGGGGTGATTCTATGATGTAGATTATTTATTAAGTCGAGTCCCAAATGATAAAAGTGATGAAAACCTTTTAAATCATAAAAGATAGTAGATTTTATTCTCTACTTGACTCTTTTAATGGATTGTTTGTTCATTGCAGCTTAAACTTGATGGTTGTTATATTGTATCAGTTTAACACTATTGAAGGCTAACGATAATATATTCTGCATAATCTTAGTCATAATATTTCCTACTGGGCTAGTTGAGCTCACCTTTTTACTTTTATTGTTCTCTTTAGGAAATGAGAACGTAGCCAGAGACTAGTCGGGGACCGGAGTGACGGACCGATGATAGCATTAGTAGTCCTCACTATTCAGTGAAATAGTGGAAAATAAATGTAATAATATTGAATTTGAGTTTGTATATTGTCTAGACAACAATATTTGTATTAAAACTCACAACTTATGTTTTGTCGTACTTTACACGACAATTGTATAATTAAGTTGTATTTGTATTCCGTACCATGTATTCGATTTAACTCGTAATAGGTGATGTATGCCTATTTTGGGGGCGCCACATATAATATCAAACTCACATTCACCTACACATAGGTTTAGAACCACAATACCTATTAAATATGCTAATATACCATAACATGTACATTTCTAACTAAACTTATCATTTTAACACAAGTCTTATGCTACAATACAAACATCAGAAATTTCAAGTGTGTTAACCCTCACAACACCTGCTTTACTATTTATTACGCTTTTAATAATACACAACATATCATTTTCATAGTTTACTATTCATTTAAAACTTTGAATTTACTAACCACATAATACAACTATGTTTTAACCTTGTTGTAACGTGTTTGACATGCTAAGACATCATTAATCCATGTATAGGGGTAAAACAAAATCTGCAGAAGCCAGACAGAAGAGACCTCACTTTGTCTCGGAGATGTGGTACGGCAACTGACTACGCTCATACACAAGCACTGGGGCCGTGAAGTCTATTTGTTATTTGCTTTGCACTTGTGGCAGCAAATTGCTTAATACAATGCGTATTGACACAGCAGAGAAGGTCGATGAACGATGGCAGACTTTAGCCCAACAAACACAAATTTCACCCACCAAAGAGTGATAATAACATGTAAAAATGGTATAGAACTATCACAAACATGTTTATGAACATATTCCACCAATTAAAACAATTTAACAACAATTTAAGCTAGGTTAATTTTTCAAATTTCATGATTTTCATATAAAACTCAAATTTTGATATTCATTCTAAAAATCATTACTGTGAATTTAATACTTGGCCAAATCACTTCATTCAAGCTACGTTATGCTTGATTCTTAATGAACTAACATATACAAGCTTCAATTTACAATTTAACATATGAATTGACCATCAAAATTGGTACTTACATAAGCCACATAGAAAGCATATATACTGTCATAATTTCCTATTGTTAGAACGAAAATTTGCATGCAATCTCTTGTATAAACATAACTCTAGCATCATAAGCATGTATCATCACAATTACCCACCATAACTTAGTTACATAACAACAATTCAAAGAAATAGAATTCACAGAGCATAACAAAACTTTGCCATGATACTCATAAACATATATAATATCAAAGTTATGAACATACCTTCAATACTAAGACAATCGTTGCTAATCAATCGAATTATTGTGAAAATTCACGTGTTCCTCTCAATTCTCTCAAGCTCTCTCAGAATTCTCTCTCAGAACCTCCTTCTCGGACTTTTCTTAGCTTAAGCCAAATACCAAGTCACGTGAGTCTAGCTAACACTTAAGTGCAAAGAAAAAAAACCGATAAACTTAATACTATTACTTATTACAATATCGAGCATTAACGATATATATATAAATATTATATTTATTATTTAAAGTTAATTTATTTATTTTAATTAAATTCAAAATTAGAAATCCCAAAAGCCATAAGGCTTGTTTGGTAAAACCCTTTAAATTTAAATAATTAATATCCTTGAACCTTGTTTGGATAAAACTAAATTAAACTACTTTAATTTATTTTAATAACTCCTTATAATATTGTTATTTGTCACACTTTATTTAGTCAAACTTTCATATTTAATTTAATTAATTCAAATAATAATTAATTAAATAAATCATTTAATCACATAACTCAACACAAATAATTAACCATTAAATTAAAATATCAATATAATAATAATTTCCTATTGAAATATCAATATAATAATAATTTCCTATTGAAATATCAATATAATAATAATTTCCTATTGAAATATCAATATGATAATAATTTCCTTCACTCATTAATTATTTATTTAACAAATAATTAACCAAATAAAATCAAATCAATTAAATAAATATTTATTCAACGATAAACACATCCATTAAATATTTATATAATTCAATAAATATTTAATATTATAATTAAAAATTCTGGAATGTTACATCATCCCTTCCTTAAAAGGATTCTGTCCTCAGAATCATAATTCAAACAATCAAATCGTCACATTCTTTCCTACTTACAAAGATTCTGTCCCCAGAATCGAAGACATAGATTAAACAAATAACTCAGGGTAATTTTTCATCATCTCAGCTTCGAGTTCCCACGTTGCCTCTTCGACATTGTGGTTTCTCCATATCACCTTCACAAAAGGTATCACTTTATTTCTGAGCACTTGTTCTTTCCTGTCGACTATCTAGATAGGAATCTCATCATAAGACAAATCTTTACGGGACTGCAATGGTTCGTATCGATCACGTGTTTGTAATCGTGTTTATACTGGTCAGAATAATCAAAATGTGAAAAACATTATGAATGTTTTCCAACTCTGAGGTAGAGCTACCTCATAAGCCACTTTCCCCACTCTTCGTAGTATCTCAAAAGGTCCAATAAATCTTGGGCTACTCTTTCTTTCTTGCCAAAATGAATTTTTCCCTTCCAAGGAGAAACTTTTAGGAAAACGAAATTTCTACTTCAAATTTGCAATTTTGCATGTGTTGATTGGCATACTTTTTCTGTCGGTCTTTGGCTTCTACCAATCTTGTCCTAATGAGTTTGACAACCTCAGCAGTTTATTGTACCAGTTCTGGTCCTAACAGTTGGCGTTCACCGACTTCATCCCAGCACAGTGGAGTTCTGCACTTTTTGTCGTACAATGCCTCGTAAGGTGGCATGTCGATGCTCGCATGGTAACTGTTGTTGTAGGCAAATTCTACCAAAAGTAAATGTTCGTCCCAACTTCCTTTGAAATCCATGATGCATGCTCTCAGCATATCTTCCAACGTTTGGATTGTTCGTTCGTTTTGCTCATCAGTTTGCGGATGGTGTGATGTACTCATTCGCAACTATGTTCCCATACATTCTTATAGTCTCTTCCAGAAGTTTGATGTGAACCTTGGATCTTTGTCTGATACAATTGGCACTGGAACTCCATGTCTTGACACGATCTCTTTAACGTATAGCCTTGCCAACTGATCAAGATTGAACCTAATTTTTATTGGTAAAAAGTGCGCTGATTTTGTCAGTCTATCCACTATCACCCAAATCGCATCACATCCTCTCTGAGTAGTTGGAAGACCCACCACAAAATCCATTGTGATGTGTTCTCACTTCCATTTCGGTATTTCTAACGGTTGAAGTAATCCGTTTGGTCTTTGATGTTCGGCCTTGACTCTTTAACATGTCAAACATGTCTCTTTTCATGTTCGGCCACCAAAAATGTCACCGTAAATCTTGATACATCTTCGTAATTCTTGGATTAATCGAATATCTTCTGTTGTGTGCTTCGGTCAAGATTTTGTCTTTAAACTCTGGTACTGCTGGAACCCAAATTCTTTCCTCGAACTGCATTAGTCCTTCTTAGATCGAACAGATTTTACATCACTACCTCAACCACTTTCTCTTTGATCATTTGGCACTCTTTATCTTGTAGTTGAGCACTCTTCACTTTGTCCACCAAAGTTGGACCGCATCTATCTGAAATAGTCGTTCATTGGATTCCTTTGGAAATTTGATTTCCAACTCTAGCTTTGTCATTCTTTGAAATAAGCTCCTCCCGAGTGGTTATCAAGATCAACTTCTCTCGACCTTTCCTGTTCAAAGCATCTGCAACCACATTCGCTTTGCCCGGATGATAAAAGATATCATAATCGTAATCCTTTATCAATTCCATCCATCTTATTTGACGCATATTCAAGTCCTTTTGTATGAAAATATACTTCAGACTTTTATGGTCTGTGTAGATTTCATATTTCTCTCCATAGAGATAATGTCTCCATATCTTCAGAGAAAATACTACTGCAACCAATTACAAATCATGAGTCAGATAACCTTTCTCATAATCCTTCAGTTGTCTTGATGCATACGCAATTACGTTGTCGCTTACGCATAAGAACACAACCCAACCCTTTATGTGAGGCATCACTATACACCACAAAATTTCATGTGCTATCCGGTAATGATAACACAAAAGCCATGCTTAATTTCTTCTTCAAATCCTGGAAACTTTCTTCACATTTCTCCGTCCAAACAAATTTCACAGTTTTCCTGGTCAAATTTGTTAATGGAGTGGCTATCTTAGAAAAATCTTGAATAAATCGTCTGTAATAATTTGGCCAAATCCAAGAAACTCCTCACTTCGATTTGTTCTTGGTTGTTCCCAATTGATTACAGCTTCCACTTTTGATGGATCTACTGAAATCCTATCTTTGTCAATCACATGTCCAACAAATTGTACACTATCTAGCCAAAATTCGCACTTAGAGAATTTCGCGTAAATTTTCCTTTCTTAGTGTTTCCAATGTCAAACGTAAGTGTTCCACGTGTTCTTTATGAGTTTTGGATTACACCGTATGTCGCGTCGATGAATACCACGCAAACTTATCTAAGAATGGTTTAAACACCTATTCATCAAATCCATGAATGCAACAGTGCATTGGTTAAACCAAAAGACATCACCGAAACTTGTAATGTCCATACCTAGTTCGAATGTCGTTCGAGGTATATCCTCCTTCCTTACTTTCAACTCAGTGATACCCACTTCTCAAATCTATTTTTGAGAAGTATTTAAGCTTCTTTTAACCGATCAAACAAGTCATCTATTCTTGACAATGGATATTTATTTTTAATAGTGACTTTGTTTAATTCTCTATAATCAATGCAAAGACGCATTGACCCATCCTTCTTCTTCACGAATAACACCGGCGCTCCCCACGGTGATACGCTTGGTTGAATATACTTCTTGTCTAGCAACTGTTGCAACTGTACCATCAGTTCCATCATTTCTACCGGAGCCATTCTTTACGGGGCTTTCGATATCGGTGATGTTCCAGGCGCTAAGTCGATCACAAACTCAATCTCTCTATCAGGCGGAAGTCCTGGCAAATCCTCTGGAAACACTTCCTCAAATTCCCTCACCACTGGTATCTCTTCCAGTTTCACATTCTTTTTCTGAGTGTCGACTATGTAAGCTAAATAGCCCACACATCCTTGACTCAACAATTTCTTGGCCTACAAAAACTTGTTGGGTAAAATCAATACGCACAAAATACGCAAGTGTACGTGGTCAACAATTAATATAGTAGTGAATAAAGTATCGTTCCCACGATGACATATTAACAAGAATTTTAACTTCACAATTATCAATTTCTATTAATCCTAATTCTATTAAACTATTCAATTCAATGGTTTTAAAACTATAGAAACTAAATTAATAAATAAATAAATTATCACAAAAACAATCACTAATAACAAAATCCGGAATTTCAAACAATTAATGGAGAATTAGACTTATGATTTCACCCTAAGATTCGCTCTGAATTTCAACCCTTTTATTCCAACTCAATTCAATATCCAAGTTTATTAATCAAGAACACGAATGTAATACTAGCCACCTCTCGATGCACTAATACCATATTAACTTATATCTACAATTAAGATAAAACAAGTTAAACACCTAAATCAACCAACTCACTATATCTCTATGTGAACTACAATTAAAGTAGGTTTAAGCTTAAGTTCTCTATCCGATTACATGTGATGTCAAGCATATCTCTACCTTAACAATAATCAAAAATCTGCTATTCACAAAATTCATGACACATGCTATATTAACTAGGTCTAGATTCGAATATCCTCTCTCGATTCCATTCAAATCCACGAGGAATTGTTGATCAAGAAATTCATAAGTTCACGCTCGAATTAACATAGATAAACTGAAAATACTTTATTGAATTGGAAATCAAAGTTATTAAATCATCGTTTCACCCAAGGATCCATCACAAGTCTAATAAGCGAATTAGTTCATAACGAATGAATCAAAAACTGAATAATCTAATGAAACCATCCTTTCAATTACAAATAAAAGACTAAAGAGAAGAAGAATAATGAAAACCCCTTCACGTAGCCTAGATTTGCAACCGTCACGATAATCTCTTCAAATTATTCCTCCAAAGCTCACACTTGAATCCTGGAATTTATCTGTGTATTATGCTCCTTGTGTTGTGTGATTGTTGTTTTCAACGTAATATTCAGCTCTCCTTATGTTCTGCTCGAAGTCTCCTATTATAGAGTCCAGGCGCCTAACAAAACATCCAAAAACCGAGCACCAGCAGAGTTCAAAACGCATCAGGAGAGTGCAGATTTGAGACCCACCAATGGGTACAGAAACAAAAAGGTCATTTTGCCCGTACGCTACATGGCTACTGCTAAAGGAAAATTCCAACTTCAAGCATTTTTCCAATTTCGCTCCAAAACTCCATCTTTCTTCACCACTTGCATCCATAACCACCCTACACATAAAATGACATGGAACAAGTGAAAACGAAAACAAAACAAAAAGATAACTACGAATTTAAACTTGAAATGAATATTGATTCGTGTATATTAAATCCACTTATCAATACTCGTCAGACATTTTATTTGTCTAGGCGACTTGCTACCATAGAATACTACCTTTGACGGGGTCATAAGGTTTACACACTTCTTTTGGCAATCAATTATCGCTCCATAATTGAATAACCAATCCATTCCCAATATAACATCAAACTCTCTGAGTTTTATCGGGATTAAATCTACTATCAAGATATTCTCCTTAATGTTCACCCTACAGTTCTTGTATACGAATCTAACAGGTATAACTTCCTTAGTTGCAATTTCTATGTTCAAAGGGAAATTCAGTTCTTCTCTAGGTAATTCTAACCTCTTAGCAAATTCATCAGATATAAACGAGAAAGTAGTACCCGAATCAAATAATACATAAGCATTTATATCATTGATTGGGATAATACCTGACACCACATCTTTTGATTGCACAGCATCTTGCAGAGTCATGTTGAAGGTTCTAGCTGTGGGTTTGTTTGATGTTGTAGGTCCAGCAATGGCCCATGTACCTCCACTGTTACCTCCATTGCTTCTTGTTGTCTCTCCAGCCTTCTTCATAGGGCATTCATGATCAAAGTGATCCTTGGATCCGCACGTGAAGCACACGTTCTTCTTAGGTTGAGTGCAATTTGGGGTGATGTGACCCTCCTGGCCACAATTGAAGCATACTAGTTTCCCCATCAAGCATGCACCCTTGTGAAACTTCCCGCATGTAGCACATGCTTCAAACTTCTTGTTTCTTTGGTTACCTGCGCCGGGTTTCCAGACTCCACGCTTTCCATTCCAATTCCTCTTCAAGTCATTGTTGTTATTGTTGTTGTTTCCACCACTACCACCTCCATTCTTAATCTCCACCTCATTCTTCTTCTTCTTCTGTTCCTGATTGAACTTTGTCACTACCTCGCCCCCACCTTCAGCGAGTATTTCTTTCTCCATCACTGCTGCAAAAGTCTTCAATCGAACAGAAACCCTCTTGTCTAACCGTGGTTTCAAATTGTTCGCTCAAACCTCTTCGCCTTGCGTCAATCTCAAATCTTGACTTGATAAAGGCGCAAACCTCGCTTAACTCGTTGAATTTAGCGGCATACTCGGACACAATCATCGTTCCCTGCTTCAGTTCCAAAAATTGCACTTCTAGCTGACTCTTTGAACTTTCTGGGAAATAGGTCTCGAAGAATATCTCCTTAAACCTATCCCAGGTCATCATCCCTGGCCCTTCTCGAGTTTTATTGGCCTACCACCAATAACTAGCCTCTGCTTTCAACATGAATGTTGCAAAAGCAGTCTTCTGGTCATCCGCTACCCTAACGACATCAAACATCTTTTCTATCTACATAATCCAGGTCTATGCCTCGACTGGATTCATGGACCCATGGAATTCAGGTGGTCCAACTGCCTTGAACTCCTTAAACGTTGTTCCTTGGTTCTGTAGTTGATTCTGCAATGCTCCTGTCAGTAGCTTCACTAGTTGTTGAACGGGGTTAACATCAACATTGTCGTTATTGGTTCCTTCAGTGGTTCTCTGTCGTGGTGGTTGACGTCTGGGAGGCATTTTCTGTTAAAATACACTCATTAGATTATTATTCAACTTTTTTAAGTAATTTTTACTTAACTTGCCTCCACAAAAGAAATAGCCACATAATCACATAACACTTTGAATAAAATAACAACTTTTATTTATTCATAATTTCTTTGAAAATACAAAACAATAACATCACTGCTATTTACATTACTTTCCTGAACTACAAAAGTTTCAGGATAAAATGATCATCATATCCCATAGGTTTCATAACACTTGGGATTTATAATTTATTTAACATTTATTAATCGCATAACAACTACGATGTTCTACTAAGATACTGCTTAGCCTTACTACGTTCTTCCTCCATGATCCGGAACATTGTTCTGCGATCTAATACGTATGATGGCAGCGTCTCGAACTGAATCGGATAACCCATAACCCGATCCTGAGCTCGATTAACCACGGTGTTGAATACTCTATTCATCTCTTCCATCTTCATTCTCTTTGCTTGTGCGTTTTTCACTGCTATCCCGGCTCATTGAAACACTTCCTCATATGCGTCTTCGGCTCTTGCCCTCTTAGTAGCTTCTTCCTTCAGCTTGTTTCTCAGTTCTGCGACCTCCTCAATCAGTTGTTCTTTCTCTCCTTCAGTCTGTTCTAGCTTCTCCTCAACATTAGTCAGTTGTTCCTCACGATCCTGGATCTCGTCGTCTTTCTGTGTCATCATTGCAACTGCTTCTCGGCCTACTATCTCTTGCAATTCCTCATCGTATCCTAAAGTTACACGTTACGGTCGTAGACTTCATCGTACTTTCAAGCAAACTATCGAGGTTAGTGGAGTCTCTTCCTCCTCGTCCTCGCCATCCTCATCCTTCTCGTGGCAACTCAACGGGATCCTCCTCATCCGTCTCCACATCATCATCCTCATCTTCAACCATCGCGACCAACGGGTGACTCCGTGGCGAGAGTTGTTCCCAAATACCTCGAATGTCGCGAGGCTCCTCCTCTATAGGCATCCGAGGTCTATCCTCCCTAACCTCGACCGGATTCTCCTCACATTAGTCATCCCGACAACAAAATTTTAAGTTTTAATTATTAATCATTACTACTCGACACTCACGAGCACATAAGTTATAAACACATCAAAGACATAAGTGTTTTATTACTTCCTCCTTAAAACTCGATAAGAGTTTATCATCACTATCTTTTCAAAGGTTACTTCCTAAGGCTTTTCCCCACCTAAGATTCATAACCTAAAGCTTTGATACCAACTTGTGACACCCCAAACCCTTGCATTTCATTACCTCAAGATTTGGTGTTCACTTAATCAAAACATTCATACTATCTACCCAAATAAAATAATATTTAAACCACAAATCCACCCTTTAAATATGGTTACATTGTTAAATCCAAAAACATCACAGGTTGTCTAACCTTTAAACATCATATAAGTGCGGAAATAAAATTTATTGCATCACATCATTATTTAAAAGTCTATGATCATAACAATAATTAAAATTACAAGTCTTCATCACTTGTACATTTTTCCCTTTCCTTTGCTAGTTGAAGGTTCATCTACCTTCTCAACTTTAGTTGCAATGAGTATATAAATATGCAAGAGTGAGCAAAACAATTGTTCACTGGATATAACAATGGATCAATATAAGAATAATAATAATAATTGTCAACAATAGGTTCATCAAAATTGAATAGTACTCTAACGATGATAATTAAAAACTGGAATCCAAAATATGGAATATATCTAACTGAGGGTCATAAGACCATGAACTATGTCCACAGTTGTGAGTAATCTTTCAACTCCAACTTTAACAGTCATAAGACTATAAGGACTCCTCGTACTTAGGGGGATCAGCCCTTTGTACAATGTATTGTGCACAAACATTTCAACGCTAAGCGTAAATTATCCCCTAATAATAATAAAAGGGTTGTTCATCTCAGTATTTAGAGTACAAGTCCGCACCAAAGGAAGTTTGGTTTGGATAAGCTTTCAAGGGTAATTTGGAGTTTAACAAACATCAACTAGGGAACTAGTTGAATCAATAGTGTGAAATAACACAACAGTTGATAAATAATAATATGGAACAATGAATAAGCGTAAGCGAACTAACTATATCTTGAAATCATACTTAGAAACAATTACAAAGCATAAGTATTGAATGACAACAAACCTTGCGTGAATAGTATTAAATTAGGACTATGAATTATGGAGTATGCTTTAAATAATAACAAGATGAACACAAATCATGCTCATTATGAGAATAGCTTGTGTCAAGTAAATGAGATAAGGTAATTCAACAATAAGAATTAGAATTCAAGAAAACTGCATTCATAATATCCGAATGACAATAAAGAAACTTGTCTAACAATAAACAAGTTAGAATGCATCAATAAATCTTGGAATTCAAACTGGTTCGAATAAAGTTAAAGTCATAGCTAGCTTGCTCAAATAATGATTGGAAGTACAAAAGTTCGCTTAATAAAAGGTTAAAGTAAGAAACTTGTTCAATGTAAAAAGATAGGTTTAGAAAACTTGCTCAATGTAAAAAGAGATGTTTAGAAACTTGCCTCGAGCGTAAGCTATAATATCAAACTCACGTTCACCTACACATAGGTTTAGAACCACAATACCTATTAAATATGCTAATATACCATAACATGTACATTTCTAACTAAACTTATCATTTTAGCACAAGTCTTATGTTACTATACAAACATCAGAAATTTCAAGTGTGTTAACTCTCACAACACTTGTTTACTATTCATTACGCTTAATAATACACAACATGTCATTTTCATAGTTTACTATTCATATAAAACTTTGAATTTACTAACCACATAATACAACTATGTTTTAACCTTTGTTGTATAGCGTGTTTGACATGCTAACACATCATTAATCCATGTATAGGGGTAAAACAAAATCTCACTGAAGAGAGGCAGACCTCCGTCTCAGGACATGGTATGGCGCAATTGCATTGCTACCATACACAAGCTTTGAGGGCGATGAGCCAATTCACGCTTTTTGCCTTGGCATCGGCGTAGCAGCGCTGGTGCTCAGACAAACGCAGAGAAGGCTAATGAACAGTAGCCGACTTTAGCCCAACAAACACAAATTTCACCCACTAAACAATGATAATAACATGTTAAAATGGTATAGAACTATCACAAACATGTTTTTGAACATATTCCACCAATTAAAACAATTTAACAACAATTTAAGCTAGGTTAATTTCTCAAATTTCATGATTTTCATATAAAACTCAAATTTTGATATTCATTCTAAAAATCATCACTGTAAATTCAATATTTGGTCAAATCACTTCATTCAAGCTACGTTATGCTTGATTCTTAATGAACTAACATATACAAGCTTCAATTTACAATTTAACATATGAATTGACCATCAAAATTGGTACTTACATAAGCCATATAGAAAACCATATATACTTGTCAAAATTTCCTATTGTTAGAATCGAAAATTTGCATGCAATCTCTTGTATAAACATAACTCTAGCATCATAAGCATGTATCATCACAATTACCCACCATAACTTAGTTACAAAACAACAATTCGGAAGAAATAGAATTCACAAAGCATAACAAAACTTTGTCGTGATACTCATAAACATATATAATATCAAAGTTATGAACATACCTTCAATACTAAGACAATCGTTGCTAATCACTGAAATTATTGTGAAAATTCACAGGTTCCTCTCAATTCTCTCAAGCTCTCTGTAATTCTCTGTAACCCTCCTTCTCAGACTTTTCTTAGCTTAAGCCAAATACCAAGTCACGTAGTCTAGCTAACAATTAAGCGCAAAGAAAAAAAACTGATAAACTTAATACTATAACTTATTACAATATCAGTTACTAACGTATATAATATAAATATTATATTTATTATTTAAAGTTAATTTATTTATTTTAATTAAATTCAAAAATTAGAAATCCCAAAAGCCATAAGGCTTGTTTGGCAAAACCCTTTAAATTTAAAGAATTAATATCCTTGAACCTTGTTTGGATAAAACTAAATTAAACTACTTTAATTTATTTTAATAACTCCTTATAATATAGTTATTTGTCACACTTTATTTAGTCAAACTTTCATATTTAATTTAATTAATTCAAATAACAATTAATTAAATAAATCATTTAATCACATAACTCAACACAAATAATTAACCATTAAATTGAAATATTAATATAATAATAATTTCCTATTGAAATATCAATATGATAATAATTTCCTTCACTCATTAATTATTTATTTAACAAATAATTAACCAAATAAAATCAAATCAATTAAACAAATATTTATTCAACGATAAACACATCCATTAAATATTTATATAATTCAATAAATATTTAATATTACAATTAAAAATTATAGAATGTTACACTCATCATTCCTTAGTATGGTCAGATAGACCAAGCACCTGCAGGTTAGATAAATTTTTATTTTTGGTACCCATGATTAAATGGGTCCTGCTAGGTTAGCCTTCAAAATCCCTATTCCTCATATTTTAGAATTATCATCATATTGATCACCAACAATCATATTCATGCATGTAACTAATTTAGATATTACATTTTGAGAAGCATGATGATAAGTGTGTGTAAGATTAGTCATTTTAATAAAACACTCTTTTTCTTTGATGGTTTCATCATTTGCTTGGTTATGTTCACAGAGTTTAAATGTTCACGAGAATCAATTCTATCACTTATTTGCATCTGGTTGATTCATGGAGGTGATCAGTTTCTACGAATCTTCAAGATACTCTTGTAGAACTGATCATTCTTTATGTTTTATCAAAAACTTAGAACATATGTTTGAACATACATACTAACTCATCAGCAAAGATTACTCCACTTAAGATTAGTTAAACCTTGATATGTTTATAACCTATTTCAGACTTCTTTCAAGATGTTATCTTCAACCTAAAGCTTGGATGGAGAGAAAGTTTGTTAGCATTTGAGTAATTCCAACCTCATTGTACTTTCTATCTTCCCTTTTTAGGTAGAATATGGTCTCTTGATAGAATCTTTTATAGTCATAAGGTGGTGCAACATGATGTACATATTTATATTAGTGAGGAACCGTACCTTTCTCTCATCGGTTTCTTAACAATCATTTAACTTAGATATACTTAGGTTAGGCATTGATGTGCATAGTTTTTTCATTTGCTCTGACGTGTTGCTCCAGTTGTCATTCAATCAATCACCGTGGTCTTGAAGATGTAAGCTAAGAGAATCTTGGAATCTTTAGTTCTTTGACATTCTTGAGTCCACAAGGTTCACATCCAACTGCTGGTTGGCCAAATACATATTTGAGAAGTTCTTCTCTAGATAAGCACTTCTTAGTATGTATGGCCTTTTCATCTTTCAGATTGGTGGATGTTTCACTCTTTGTTGTTGATGTCTCTCGTGTTTCCTCGCCTGGTCTTCATATAATAAGATTGACTGCGGCCAAGGATTGGTTTTGTTGTAATGACATTTAAGAACATGGACCAATCTAAGCAGCTTCAAGTGTATATACACATTTACCTATACACAATATTTCCAACGTGTGAGCTCATCTGCATTTACAAGTGACTTACTACTAAACTAAGTTTAGAATAATGTTTGTGTCTAGGATCAGACTCAAAGCGATTATCTTTTGAATATAGCATGAGAACCTGCTCTGATACCAATTGTTAGTTCCCAGTAGGCACATAATAGATCTAGAAGGGGGGGTTGAATAGATCCTTTTAATTTTCAAATACTTTTCTCTTTTATTTTGTATTGCTAATGAATTAGCATATGACAAACATAAGAATCTTTTCAAGCACAACGGAATAAGTAAAAGATCCCCTTCATTGATATATTCATAATCATACATACATTGTTCTTAGAGTTACTTCAGTGGTAAGTAGTTAATACATACATAGTAGTTATAGCAGTTAAGTACATAATATAAATGACATAAAGTAAAAGACAAGGGATTTTAAGTGGTTCAGAGACTCAAGCTCTTAATCCACTCTTCCGGCTTTCAACTAGCAGATTTCCACTAAGGAAGGGCAGCACCTTGAATCACTAAGATTCCTTCAAGGCCAACGCACCCTGGAACTTCAGTTCACTAAGAACTCTTCAAGGCTAGCAGCCTTGGAACTTCTAGTTTCTAGAACTCTTCAAGCCCATTAGGCTTGGAACTTCATTTAGTCCCTCCCACAAGGACCCTCGAATCCTAGCTTTTGTTGATAGTTGATTATTTATTGGAGGTGTTGCTAAGATGTCCTTTAAGCTCTTCATATCTGAATGCTTAACAGCTTGACGTGATCATCCTTGAGGTGCAGTTGAGTGTTGCATGATGCTCAGCTTCTTCAGATACTCAACCACTTCTGATGATCCCTTGTTGAACTGCAGTGAAGATTATTCTTCTTGATACTTGATGACTGCACATGATGAGTTTCTAAGATGATTGTAGGCTCTTCTGTTAGGTACTTAGAAACTTTCGCATGCTTGACACCATGATGACGTTGGTGATCTTCTTCCTTAATACTTGATGCCTTCTCATGATGGACTTTCTAAGATGATTATAAGCTCTTCTCTCTGGTACTTAGAGTCTTCCCATGATAGACATCAAGATGACATTGATACTCTTCTTTCTCTTGACAGTTCAGAACACTCTTCTTATAGTAGAACTCTCACTTCTACTTCTTACTTTGTTTATCTCCAAGTGTTCTTGATGGATCGTAGAGTGAGATTTCGGACCTTCATTGGTCACTCACTATTTTACGTTATTTAGATCAGTCCACCATTTCTCCAACCTCAGCAACCTCTTATCTTTGAAGCTCTTGTTGATTTATACTCCTTCATAATCTTCCCATTGGAATATAGCCGTTGGGAGCTATTTGAATTGCTTCGCAGATCTCAAATTGTTTAGTGTAGACTATAGATGTGATATGACGGCTCCTTTACGACTTTCTCGACACTACGCTTCATCGTTTCACCTACCCCATCAGAGATGTCACTTTGATGCCTCGGGCAGGTAGTCAACTTTATTTCCTCATTCTGATTTCTAGATTAGAGGTTTTCCTTTTGCATTGATGCTCTCAATAAGCTATGTTTGAATATCAATCTTCAGATTAAACCGTTGTCAATGCTTCAATCTCCAGTTGATCAAACTCTACGATTATGATGCATATCTTCTTGGACCTGATCGTAGTGTCTTATTGAATGTTTCTCATTGACAGGTTGAGACAACACTACGATCCTGAAGAGTGTTTATTAGATCTTCAATTTAGAACACCTCTTCCTTCTATTATGCAGTGCTTCAACACATCTATTTGCCTCAACTGCTCTCAGATACTGATTGCTTGACTTCTTTTTTTGGCCCCTTCTGAATAGCAAGACACTTCAAATTTGTGGCGTGTCCAGCTCGCTTTCTCCCGTTCACTTATCATCAATGGACTGACCCAATGCTTAATCACTTTAGCCTTGTTCTTCATAGGCTGACCAGTATCTTTGTGTACACTTCATCAGTTCCTTCTTTGTTTGGCAAACACTATGATCCTGGTTGCTTCTAAGATCGTCGTCTTCTATTTACTTGATAGCTACTGCACTTGATGACTTTCCTTAGTCAGTTACTGAAGTTTTCTTTTGATCAACTTGTGGAAGACTTCATCTTGAATGGCTTCACAACTCAATCTGGATGTTGATTGGATTGGTGCTTAGATCTTCTGTTAGCTTGCATGCCATTCGTTGAGTGCTCTCCGGTTTCCTTTAGGTGAGATGTATCTTTGCAGCTTAGATCAGAGGCTTCATACTTTGGATATTCTGGGAGTGTTCATTTGTTGAGAATCGTATTTGCTCTATGATTCTGCCTTGGCGTTGTGAGCACATCTATTGAGGCCTTAGTTTTTCACTCTACGATTCAGCTTCGGCTGTGCAGACACTACGACTCCGAGATCAAATTTTGACACTATGATTTCTGACTTTATTCTAGTTGTCTTCATCTGATCTTGCTCGACTACGATCTCTGCCTCTGATATGATCAATAGACTCTACGACTCCGAGTGTAGTCACGTTTCTTAACTTAGCTTCGACAGATGCTTGGTCACCAGATAGATAGTCGCCTCACGATTCCTCGAACATGACTTCCTCGACAGACTACGGCTCCGAGGAAGTTCTTCTCGACACACTACGATCCTTCCTCGTCTCTCCTGGCAGTTTACGAACTTTGAGATCTACTATCTTGCAGATCACGATTCTGCATTAATAGCTCTCGAGTTTTCCTCGACTCTCTTGGCGATTACGATTTCACAAAGCGGTTTCTCATTATCGATGCTTTATCTATTACATTATAAGATCAACCTAACAAGTCTGATCTTTCTATATTTATAGTCCTTGTACATCATTTCTTTTTAAGGACTTTACAAAGCTATTTTTGCTTATGTAGGATCAACCTAACACATTTTATCAATTCATTCTAAGTCATTGTACATATGTTCCTATTATCTATCAAGAACTTTACAGCTTTTCTTAATGCAAGCATATTTGCATATTCATCCATATATATCATAATCAAATCATATATAAATAGGAATATCATTCACATGCTTATTCCTGACATATATATATATATATATATATATATATATATATATATATATATATATATATATTTGAAATGGGGAGGGGGGAGAACTTGGTGGGAGGAGTATTATTATTATTATTATTATTATTATTATTATTATTATTATTATTATTATTATTATTATTATTATAAGTTTTGTTTTTTTTATGAAAAATAGAATATATTATATTTTATTATGCATAGTGTTTGCATAGTGCATGCATAGTAAAATTTTAAAAAAAAAAATCTTCGCCAGTGTGCGCCCGTGAAACTTCTACTGTGCAGTCCGTGATTTTCTTTTTCAAATAGTATCTAGTCATTCTCCTATAAATAGGATGCTTAGTTTAGAATTGAAAATCACACCAGAATCATAGAATTCTTCTTCTATAATATTGAGCGTATTTCTTTAGAGTTTAAGAAAATTTTGAGTGTAGAAAACAGTGTAAGTTTTCTTCAAGAATATCCCTGCTATATCAGTCGAAATACTCTTCTTTTTTTAAGGTAAGGGATATTATTTTGTTCAATATTCGTAAAAATAATATTTTCTTTCATACTCGAGATGTATGTAAGTAATATTATTTCGCTTTGATTCTCAATTTTACACTCATTTTGTTAAAGTATTGCTTCTATACTCCGTGAAATTAGTAAAATATCCTTGAAATTTGCGCTTCTTCTATTATCTTTTAATGAAAATATTATTCTGAGCATTCTTGATAATTTTTAATCTTTTCATGTCGGGGTACTATTCATGGGGTACTATTCCTGAAATACTATTCACGGGGTACTATTCACTCGGGTACTATTCACCCGAGGTACTATTCATGATAAAAAAAATTAATTTATTTTCTATGCAAATTATTTTTGATACAATATTATTCTTGAATTTTACTCCACAAAGCAGTATCATGTTGACAATTTTGACATTATTGAATTCTGAAAAAATTAAATTATAAATGTTTAAAATTCACCATTGCTCTCATTTAATTGAATTCTTATATCATTGTTATCATCCTCATGCTTATATTGTGATAAAAGTCATCTTGGCCCGTAGTGCATAGATGGACTGTTGATTGGTATGATTATGATCATGGATTGTTCGATATAATCATGATCTGTAATGTTACAAATGATGTTGTAAAAGTTCTCATTGGCCCGTAGTGCTTTAATGGACAGTTGTTGGCATGATCATGACCATTGGTGATAACACGAATATCCTTGGCCTGTAGTGCATGTATAATTTGTGGATGTTATACTAATGAATATCTTTGGCCCGTAGTGCATGGATAATTCAGTGATGTGAATTATCTATTGAGCTGAGTCTCAACAATAAAATTGATGATAAACTTTTTAAATCATAGAAGATAATAGATATCGCGCTTTCTACTTGACTTCTTCTAAATGGATTGTTTATTCCATCATAGCTTAAACTTGTTGTTTTATTGTATTCTATCGCTTTAACATCATTGAAGGCTAACGATAATTTATTCTGCATTATCTTAGTCATAATATTTATTATTTAAAATTTAGTTGAGCTCACCCTTTTTGCTTTCATTGTTTCTTCGAAAAATGAGAACGTGGCGGACTAGTCGAGGAATGGAATGACGGTCCGTAATGGTGGTCAGAGTAGTCCTCACTATTTTATAAAATAGTGTGATAATAATTGTAATGAGCGACTCTATTTGAGTTTGGATATTATCTGTAAGACAATATTCGTATTAAAACTCTCATCTCACGTCAGATAATTAAGTTTGTATTTTAATTACATATTATATATATTTGGCTAAACTCGAATAGGTGATATATATACTTATTTTGGGTCGCGATTTTATCGAACCGTCGTCCGATCCGCATTTCTACTATTCTAACTAGTAGAATCATAAACTTATCACTTTGAATTTTTATCTTTACGATGATTTCCTTAACGATCTTTTGACTCTAAATACTATGTTCGTAAACTGCTGATATTTTAGTGAATTTGATACTTCTTTTTACTATATGATCTGAGATCTCTTAACAACTACTTTGAAGATTCTCGAAATTTTCAAGTTTTAGATGAACTTATAATTTAAAGAGTTTATACATAAATATTTCTAACCTAACTAACCTAATAGAATAACTTAAGTCATTCTGTATATTTTAAATTTGACCTCAATTACGTCTACAAATAGTTAGAACTCAAAATAGTCTGCAAGACACTCTTAGACGTAATTATTACTCTCTCTCCTCTGTTTCTAAATATAGGATCATTGTTAAAATTTAAAATTAATGTTAAATATTTTCAAACATAAAATTGATATAAATTAAAATTTAGTTTTAGACAGTACAATATTGAAAGTTGTAAACTATTAAAAAATAAACAATAAATATTGTTTTTAAAAATTAAATGAATTGAACCAATCTCAAATTTAAAAATATTTCATATTGAATTTAAAAGGTCAGATTTAATCTTATATTTTAAAACAGATGAAGTATTAAATAAATATTTATACCAATTTTAGCCTTTTAAAATCTAATATGAAGTAATTCATTCAATCAACCAATCTTTATATTATAGATATATTAAAAAAAGGTGATGTTAAGGGTCTCAAACTTTTGGTCTTAAACAGTGTTTTAAATAATGTGTCATCATAACATTAGTTGGATAAATCTCAGGTAATTGATTATGTCAGAAATTATCATTAAAATATTCAATACCATGTCATTTGAGACCCACTTGAAACCAAAAATTTGAGATCCCAAACATTACACTATTAAAAAAAAGTCACAAATATGTAGCAGTTTAAGAACTTATATAATTGTAGTGACTGCATTTGGGTAGCAGCATCAGCAGATCAGAAAAGAAACCCTTCTTATATCCAATTTAACAACCAATAATAAAAAAATGTATGAATGCCACAGTGTATTATCCCAACGGTCTCATTTACTGGTATGCCGAAATTTCCTCCAACTTGATATAATGTTTGTGTATATATAGACTGTAAAAGAGAGCTACAAAAAGAGCTGCTTTAATATCCACACAAAATAATGTTTGTGTATGTATATATATAGACTGCAAAAAGAGAGCTACAAAAAGAGCTGCTTTAATATCCACACAAAAATACTAAAACTTCTCTTTTTTACCCTTAAACCACCCATACATCAATCCACAAAAAACCAACACTTTTTTTTTTTGTTCTGTTCTAAATTTTGGTCCAATTCCTTTGTTTTTTCTCCCCGTAGAAATTTCAAGAATTAGATAAAGAAACAGAGAAAAGAAAAGAGAAAGACAGGCATTGAGATTTCTGTGGGTTTTTGTTGAAGAAGAAGAATCTTCTTCTTCTTCTTAATCAATCTACATCTTTTCTCTAACCCACTAGAGATTCTCAGTGCCTTTGTTAATTTTTGCCCACAAATTTGTTTTTTTTTATTAAACAATATCTTTATTTGTTTGTTACACCTAATTTGTGGTTCAATCTCAACCACCCTGATTTCTTTCCCACCTCATTATCAAGATTTGGATCATATTTTGATTTTTTTTTTTGTGGAATTTGTTAATTAACAGCTGTTTTGGGTGTCCATGTTATTATATTATTAAATCATTAAAGGTAGGCCTTTGCTTCGTTTGGTTTCCTTAAGCTTCTTGACTGTGATTTATGTGAGTTCCACTCAAGATTGTCCTTTAGTCGTGGAGTGTCTGCAGATAACTCTCTTTTATTTTTTTTCGGACGAGGCCCACCGATCATATCTGATTGGTGTGGGCATCGTCGAACCAATAAGGACCCGTGTGGAGATCCTTTTCTCTTTGGTTTTAAGTGGTTGATGAGAAGAATAACAAGAGGAAATTTATTACTACTTTCTCACTATTGGTGCTGATCTCCCCTTGTCAAATTAAGCCGAAGTGGAATCCCACCCATAAGAGAAAACTATAGTTTTTTTTCACCCTTTTGAGAAATGCTTTTCTTCTTCATCACTTGCTTCTCCTTCATCCTCTTTTATAAGTCCCTCCCTCTCCAACCACTCCCACCATGGGCTCATGAAATGAGGTTAGTTTCTTTCTGGTTCTTCTGTTGTAAAGGTTCATCATTTGTCCGTCTTACCAAGTTCCTAAACAGAAATTTTGAATCAATCCCAACAAGAATGAAGGAGGCCTTTGTCGGTTCCACTAATGAATCTTTTGAGCAAATGGACAACACTTTTCCCTTCTGGATTTGCCCGAGTTGACATTGGAATGTATTCTAGAGCGGCTTCCGCCTGATGGGCTATGTAAGATGGCTAGTGTTTGTAGCTCATTGAAAAATAGATGTATGAGCAACCATTTATGGGAAAGGCATATGAATCAAAAATGGAGCAGAATTATTGGTCCTGCAGCATATAGGGAGTGGCAGTGGCAAATTGCAACAAGAAATGATTTCGGGTTTCTTGATAGAGGAAAGGGAAGGGGATTTGTGAATTTCTTATGCCGTTTTTGGCCATGGCCCCTTTTGTCTATTAGATCTAAAGTGGAAAGTAATATTATCAAGAGAAAGAATTCTTTTCCTTCTCCTTCTCCACCAGTTGATTCAATTATGACTTGGTATCTTGCTCTTGAGACTGGCAAGTTTTGGTTTCCTGCTCAAGTCTATAACCGCGAGGTAGCTAATTTTAATTTCTATTAGTCCAAGTTGGTCCATCAACAATGAAAAAAAGAAAAAAAAAACAGAGAAAAGAGAGAGAGAGAGAGTAGAAGTTTATGTTATTTCAGTATTGTTGAAGAAATGTGTGTGGTTTAATGCAGAATGGGCATGTTGGGTTTATGTTGTCCTGCTATGATGCAGAGCTTAGCTATGATTTGCGTACCGACACTTTCCAAGCCAGGTAAATTTATTAGATTTTCTTGATTCAATCTAAACCATGGTTACCACAAAACGCTAATTAGCTAAGTATCCGTAACATAATCGGGTACGAAGAACAATTAATAACCTTGATCTAGAATTAGATTAGTTCTTTCAGTGTTATGATTGCAATATAATATGATCGGTCCGTCTCAAATCGAGAGTGCCAGTTGATTTTTACAAGGTTTTTGGATTGCAGGTATCCACCACATGGAAGGAGAGCTGTCGCAATAGAAAGTGGTGTGACATGGGATAGGCTAAGGGCACCCCCTGTAGATACTTCCCCACATGATCTTCATGTCTCTGATTGTTTGAATGATTTGCGCCCTGGAGATCACATTGAGATTCAGTGGAGAAGGAACAAAGAATTTCCTTATGGTTTGTTCCTCTTACCATACAATTTATTTTTAATTTTTTAATTTAGCAATAGATTGCATTAAAATCATTATGCTGAGCTAGCCAACCTTGTCCTCAAAAGAGGTCTTCAATACTGTCAATAGGTGTTTCTCCCTTGCCCTACCCATTCTTTTACTAAAACATACTTTTTTTTATTCCATGAAAAAGGTCAGATTTACCAAAAATTAAAAAATTGTCCTCAAGTTTGTTATAATGATTTTTTTTACAATGTCATTACTACATAACTAACAATTTTCATTTTCAACAGTACTCATATAATAAAAATATATTTTTATTAATTAAATTTTTTTGCGTCAAATTAGCAAAAAATAAAAAATATATATAGTAACTTTTCACGTTTAGTCCCTGAGCTATAATTTTTTAATGTTTAATCCTCAATCTATGATTTGTTTACGTTTAAGTCCCCTTTAATTGATTTGTTTTTGGTATGTTATTTTTCCTTTTAATTTTATTTGGGGGAGGTGGGTCATTGGTAAAATATTCCTCCAAAAATTGATTGATTACTTCCGTGCTGAGGATGAATTCCATAAGTGTTGCTTTCAAATCTTTTGGGAAAAAGGTCCATTATACAAGACGTGTTCACATGTTATTAGTGAGTCTACTTTATGGACTTTTATTTCTTTTTTTAAAAATAATAAAAAATAAAACAAATTAAGTGTCTGTGACACAATTCTTGTTGTTTGGCAAAACAGCACACTTCGAATTAGGATTATATCACAAATTTCACCAAATATTTAAGGTTTAAAATCGACTTCTACTCTGAATTTTATTTTCAATTAAAAGTATTTTAAATTTTGAGTGTCAAAATAATTTGTATTTTATACCTTCTGCACTAAAGTTGGAATGCAAATTATTTTGATGTAAAAGGTGAGAAGTGTTGACTTGATCATACCTGAATTTCAAGAAGGATGTTAATTGTTTAAGCAATCCAAGTTTAGGATGTATTTAATAATAAAAATAAAGTTTGGGGTGAAATTCGAATTTGAGCTAAACTATAGGGTCATTTTTTGATTTTAGTCTTCAATTATGTAAAATGCTTTGTTTGAGAAAAGCTCATACTTGGGTGAAATTTGATGTAAAAGGAACTTATTTGCATAAGTCATTTTGTGACAATTGAGTAAATCTTAATGAATTTCTCTAACTAAATGATATGTATGTAGGTTGGTGGTATGGAGTTGTAGGGCACTTGGAATCATGTGATGGGAATGAAAGTTACTGCCGTTGCCATGAAAGTGGTAAGTTGCTTATTTATTAACTTCTTACTTTCGTACCGGAAAGATAGTAATGAATATTTTTTATTTATTTTATTAGAGTCATTTGTCTTTCAAAAGTCAACAAAATATTAATAGAAAATAGCTTGTTACATATGATTATAAATTTATGTCAATAGTAAGGCATTTAAATATATGTAATATGAGTTAAGAAAGGTTCCGACTGACCCTCTTTCCGAATTCTTGTAACATAAATAGAACCCCCAATAGATAATTGTTTTACAAGAGGGCATTGAATTTTTTTAAAATGTGGTTGAGATGACTCTAAATTATATCATAATTAGATTTTAATTCAAGGTATAGTCCCATTTCTTGATTGAAATGTTTGGTGGTCACGTTTTTTGTTGGATAGTTGGTTTTTGGTCCCCTAGACAAATCCTTCTAATTGTTCCAGTACCTTGCAACATTGCAATAAGTAATGTCTCAGTGGTTCACTAGAAGGCCAACCAGGCTGAATAGGACTAATGATTCTTCGGGGTCTGTTTGGTTGTGGAGTTGAGGTAATCTAATTTATGAGGATTTGGCTAATGCACATGGATAAATTGTTCTAGAGGATGCCATCTTGCTTTTCCTAACAAAAGAAATATGTTGGGTAAAACCATTGTTCAGAAATTTGAAAATCTTAAGTTAAAAATTGACGGTTGATATTGCTAGAGCAAAATTAATATTGTCAGAGTAATAAATGTCACTTAAATTGTTAACTGTCGTCAGAATAATTATAAAAATATCGTTAAATGTATATTTATTCTAACAATATAATTTTTACCCTGACAATATCAACAACTTAAAAATTTTATTTTCTTAAAACTAGATTAGAATTTAAACTTGGAAAGAGGTATCTGTATGAAGTATTCTTATAATTATTTGACGGGTTTCCTAGTGTTAGCTCTGTCCCTGTATAGTCTCCATATCAAAATTTATTTGTGTAGAAATGTAATAAATTTCTAATGGTGAATTTTGGTCGACAGATATGGTGGCGCTGGAGTTCAATCAATACACCCCTGGTTCACGGTGGAGAAATACAACAGTAAATAGGAAAGATCATCGCGAGGAAGGAAATGGGGCGGATGGATTTTACGGAGGAATTCGAAAATTGTATACATTAGGCGAAATTTCTACGTGGAAGCGACTTTGGCCTGCCGATGTCTTGGAGTAGACTTGTTACAAGTACAACTTGATTCCACACTGAACTAGATGGCCTGATGTTTCTCTTCTCACCAGTAAATTTTTAAATTTTTTTTCCTGCTTTTTATAGCAATATGTAGAAGTAGAAATGGGTTCTGCTCAGTTGCATCAATGTAGAGTCACTTTTTTTCTCCAGAAAAATATTTTTTCTCTGGCAGGCAATGGGAGGGAAATTTGAATTTTGCAAATTGCCTCCCAAACTGGAATTTAAAGTATTATAAATACCACTTTATTTATGAGGACAAAATTGAGGGGATTTTACAGCAAAAATTACAGTAGTTGGTTGTTTATTGTACCTTATATGGAGGATATACATATGGTTGTTAATATTGGTATAGATACTCATTTATTGGCTATATATTACGGAATTTATTAACAATTTAGTACTTCTAACCACCATTAAATGTCATGTCACAAGTTCATTTCCACTTAAATTAAAGATATTATTTTTGAAAATAAATAATGCAAATTTTTGGCAAAAAAATTAAATTTTAAAATTAACAGAAATCGTGGATATCGTATTCGATCACCTGTCACGTTTTGTTCTCTGTATATTTTTTATTCCATTAACAAATATTGTAGATAAGTAGATACTATTATGCAGCACTAATACATAAAAGTGGGATGGCATACGAGATAAATAATCTGACAGTAGAATTAGACTCTACAAAAACTAGTCTTTTGAGCTAATAATGCTCGGTATTTGTTCACGTAGAATTCTGATCGCTTATCGAATTACTAAAAAATGAACTTAACTTATACAGTAAACAAACTAACACACCAAAAAACTTAACGTTGGGGGTTGTCGGAAGAAGTTACAGTATAAAAATAAATACATACCAAAAAATATCAACACTAGAATTATGTAATTATTTTAATGAATAAGAGTAAATAATAATGTGTGTGCCTTGAACTTTAATTATGAATGTACACCACCTCAATTAATCACGTTCGTCCCTGAATTAGAATAAGAGTTCTATGTAGAGGTTTTTTATAACTGCAAATCACATATATGAATATAATTTTACTTTCTCAGAAATAGGAAGTCAAATAAGACAAAGGATCATAAGTCAATTTGGACTTTGACACTTCTAGAATATCAAACTCCTTATCTGTTAATATTGTCATCTAGCCACGTGACGCAGGTCTCCTTGAACCTTTCAGACCCATCAAACCACACCCCAACATTACCCTCTCACTCTCTTATTATAAGAAATTTAAAATAAGAAAGTATAGAAAATTATTCAACAAATCATATACCCACTTTACCATAAAACTCAAATTAGTAGCCCAATATGTGACACCACCAAAAATAGGTCCACACAATTCATCTTGAGTCGTCAAATACATACTACAAAATCTAAATACAAACTTCCCTATTTACAACTATTAAACTATTGTTCAAAATATGACCACACATACTGTGAGTTTGAATACAAATATTGCATTGTACATAATACGACAGTATCCAAACTCAAATTAAGTTATCATTACAGTTATGATCACACTATTTTACCATATAGTGAAGATTTCTATAGTAACTATCTCAGACCATTACTCCACTCCCCAATTAGTCCCAACTACACTTTCATCTCCTGAGAAGAACAATGGAACAATAAGAAAAAGGGTGAGCTCAACTAGCCTAGTAAAAAATATTATGACTAAGATAATGGAGAATAAATTATCTTTAGCCTGCAACAATAATAAATCTGATAAAATATAGTAGATAACAAGTTTTAGATCAGCAACTGCAGCGGAAATGACAATCCATTAGAAGAGTCAAGTAGAGCATGATGTTTACTATCTTCTATGATTTAAAAGTCAAGCATCAATATTTTATCCATGTACACCAATCAATAATTATTTCAAATCAACAATTTATCTTTACATTACAGGCCAAAGATATTCATTTGTATCACCATTGGTCATGATCATGCCAAACACATGTCCATCTTTGCACTACGGCCAAAGAGAACTTTTATTACAAGCCTTTATATGTAACATTAAAGGTCATGATTATACTAATACGTAGTTCCTGGTCATAATAATACCAATCAACAGTTCATCTTTGCATTACGGGTCAAAGATAACTATTTACCACAATTCAAGTATGAGGATGATGACAATGATATAAAGAATGAGTACAAGTGAGATCAAGGATAAATATTAGAGATTTATAATTCAATTTATCCAGAGTTCAAGAATATCCAAATTGTCAACATGATGATCAAAACGTGGATTCAAATTCAAGAATAAGATTTATATATCAAAGATAATTTGGACTGAAAAAAACTAATTTCGTTGTGAATAGTACTCCGGTATAAATAGTACCCTGGATGGATAGTACCCCGACATGAAAAGATTAAAATTTAATAAGAAAGTTCAGACCAATATTCCAGTGAAATGATATTAGATGAAGCGCAAACCTCAATGAATTTTTAATCATTTCAAGAATTATAGAAGCAATACTTACTATAGTAAGTTTAAATTTAGGAATATGAAATGAAATAATATCACTTACATAATATGAAGTATGAAACAATATACGAAATTGCAAATTGATTTTCACTCGTCATGCGGTAATCCGCGCAGATAAATCATTTCCACAACTTAATAAAGAATGAACATGAAGGTTTTTATTCACCAGGAATGTGGTAATCCGCATAGACAGGTTATTCTCATAAATTAATAAGAAATAGGATGACAACCCTTATGAGTATGAAGTAATATCACGTACGAATATAAAAGCAAATGATATTACATACGAGTATGCAATAGATGATATCTCTTACGAGTATTGAAAGAAAATAACATCCCTTACGAGTATTGAAAGAAAATAACATCACTTACCTTAATAAAAGACTAGATACTGCAATAGTGTAGTAGCAGAACTTTGTGTTGTTGTTGTGTGCTTACTTCTCGAATACTTTCTTCTCTCTTATTCTCTCTCTAAATTTCTCTTGTGAGTTTCTTTTCTTAGTGAATTGGTGAGAAGGAAGGAAGAAATGAGCTTCTATTTATATAAGAATTCTAGCTTGACCCTTACAATGTGAATAGGCAAGTGGATTGATGCCTAATAATGTGAAGATGTAAGTGGTTTGACGTCTGTAATGTGAAAAGGCAAGTGGTTTGACGCCTGTAATGTGAAAAGGTAAGTGGTTTGACGTCTGGTAAAGGCAAGTACTATTGGCGAAAGTGACTCTTAGACGATGACCTATGGATCCCGTAGAATAAGCCAAACTTACAAAATACCACATATCACCATTATTTTCTTCGAGTGTCGACAACTTCTTACTATTGGTTATGTTACGCATCACATAATTAATCAACGCTTTTTAATCCTTCAATAATTATTCACTATTGATATTATAGACTCACAATACTGACAACCAGATCGTTCCTAGGAAAGAGGGGGCTTTCCGATAAGGATTTATCTTTATTGGCGCGCAATTATATAACCTAACCCATTTCCTCGACAGAACTTCTACATATTGCCAATAGTGCTAAATAATAATAATATCCTTTCAAATAATATGAGTTACTATGTTGTGACAATTATTAATTTAATGATGTAGAATACTATGAAGTTGTTATTGTGACAATTATTGAATCAATAATATGAAATACTATACAATTATCACTGTAGCAATTATTAAACCAATAATCAGAAATACTATGCAATACTGTTTGCTACTGTGGAGTACCGCGTGTTACTATACCTTTATCATTGGGTATTACATCAGTTAACGGTAAAAGTTTTGCCATTATTTTATAAAAAGGTTATTTTTGTCGCTTTTTATATCCGACAGTTATTCCGTTGTGGGGCCCACTAAAGATTGCGTCGTTGTACGAATATTTCTAGAAAAAAAGAATATTCCCTAACAAAACAAATATTTTTCGATAACTTTTTACTTTGTATAATTTTCATATATCACCCACAACTATAACATTTATTAAATCAACACCTTACTATTTAGAATAATATATAAAGAAAATCAAATCTTATTCATAAAAAGTTGGGGTCTTATAACCTCCCTTCCTTATGAAATTTCGTCCTCGAAATTGATGTATGTACCTGGTATTTCGAAGAGGTGAGGCGATGAGTGGGATTTATACCCGTAAATCGGATCCTCTATGGCTTAAGAGGCTATCTGTTCTTCGTTATTTATATAACTTTTTATATTATTTTGTTATTATTTTGCTTAATCTTTGTGTTGTACGTAGGGCTTATTAGGTCATTTCCAGCTTTACAGGGGCAAAAAGGTCATTTTATCCATACCGGCTACAGTGATGTTGCATTCGCAGCTACATCGCCAGCCTTAAACCGGCACTACAAATACCATCACCCCGACCAACTTCGACAAAGATCTCAACAACAGAAGCGCCTCCTTTCAGAACCTGAAATGGCAAAATACCATCTCCTGGCCTTTTAGCACATACCGCAATCGTTTCTAAGGCTTAAACTTGGTGTCTTTGAGTGGCTCGATGCCCAAAGCGTAGATTAAGTCTTAATGACCTAAAAAGCTAAGGAATTGAAATCATATCATTAAGCAGTAGCCTCTAACTTCTCTGGAGCACATATTACGAGTATTTTAGAGTTTCTTAGCTTAGAGGAGAAAGAAGTTGATCTTCAAGGAAGAAAAGTCCATTGCATCCTTCATAGCTCGAATCTACGCGGAGAAGAAAAGACTTGGAGCCAGAAAACTTCACCAAAGGAATTTTCTTTATCTAAGTCTTTCATTCATTAGTGTATTTTTGAGCATGTTGAACACTTTGAAAATGTGTATTAGTCCTATAGTTATGAACTAATTCCATTTCTAGTGTGACGCCCCCAAAATAGGTATACACAACACCCATTCTGAGTCGCCAAATACATGGTACAAGAAGCAAACTACAACTTCAATAATACAAATGTCGTGTGAAATACGACAAAGATATAATGTGAGTTTAAATATAATATTGTCTTCTGCATAAATATCCACACGCAAATAAATCCCCATCATATTTATTGATACATCATTTTACAAAAATGGTGAGGACTACTAAACAACTCTCTCTAGAACCTTCATTCCATACCCCGACTAGTACTCGCTACATTCTCGCCTCCTGAGAAGAAGAATGGAACAACAAGGAAAAGGGTGAGCTCAACTAGCCCAGTAAAGAATACTATGACTAAGATAATATACAACAAATTATCGTTAGTCTCCAACAGGGAAAAATCTGATAGAATACAATAGACAACAAGTTTCAGATCAATATTCGCAGCGAAAATAATAATTCATAGAAGAGTTACGTAGAGAATGCAAACTACTATCTTTTATGTATGAATTTTAAAAGTTCATCGTCTATCTTTTATCCCTGTAACAACAATCCATAAACATCTGGAATCAAATATTCATCTTTGCACTACAGGCCAAAGATATTCATCAATCGGTCATGTTCATCTCAACACCGGTTCATCTTTGCACTAAAGGCCAAAGATATTCATCAGTCGGTCATGTTCATTTGAACACCTGTTCATCTTTGCACTACAGCCAAAGATATTCTTCAGAAATCATTCATCTTTTACTACAGCCAAAGATATTCAATAATATCATCATTTAAGACCGAGGATGATGAAAAATATTTTAAAGAACGAATCCAAAGGAACAAAATGGCAAGGATTAAGGATTAAGGATTCGTACTTGGTTTTATCCACGCCCAAAAATACCTCAAAAATAATCATAGTGGTGTAAAATTCAAGAATGATCAAAACATGGATACAATCAAAGCTAGTATCCGAATAGATATTTTGACGAAAAAAGAAATTTTATTTTCCGATGAATAGTGCCAGATACGTGAATAGTGTCAGATACGTGAATAAAGGCAGATATCATGAATAAGTAACTCGACACCAAAAGATAGAAATTCCACAAAAAACATTTTCACGCTTCATGAATAGTACTCGTGAATAAGAACTCGTGAATAGTAACTCATGAATAGTAACTCGTGAATAGTAACTCATGAATAGTAACCCCGACATGAAAAAGTTCCAAATTTGATAAAAACCTCAGATCAACATTTCAGCATAATGATATTGAAGAAATAATATCATTATGAAAAAAAATAATATCCCTTACCTCAAAGAGTCAGTACTTCGGAAGGAAAGGTCGGAAGTGATGCTGAATGAAACTTGTACTGAACAACAACTCTCAAAGTATCTAAATACTCACAAAATATGCTCAATAATATAGAGAGAGAGAAAGAGAGAAAACTTGTTTCTGGTGTGATTTTCAATTCTAACTTAGCCCTCTATTTATAGGAAAATGTTAAGACGCCAAGCGCACTTAACTCACGCAACCTCCGATGGCTTTTACCTCGCTACTATTCCCACCCACACATTTGAAATAAAATTCAGCACATTTCTTCACCAACCACAAGTGGGGCCCACTCAATTCTAGAATTTTCCACCAAAATCAATTATAAACCTAATTTCAATCCGACACCTCTTAAAATTCACAACAAATCATTCGTGCATTTTTAATCGGTTCAAAATTTGTGGACATATACTCAACTTATGTATGTATAACATATCCAAAAATTACAACGATCCAACGGTGGATTAAAAATTATAACCCCATGAATATATCTCAAAACCCCGATTTGATTTTTAATACCTCCAATCCGACAAAATACAAATAAAACATCTCAAAGATTAATTCCTTCATTAATAACCACATAAATAAATCCATCATTTATATTCATATAAAATAAATATTTCCTTATCATATAAATCAATAATTAATTATTCACAAATAATATTACGTAATCACAATTATGATAACCAGCCGCTCCGTGAAAGAGGGCTTTCCGATAAGGATTTCTCTCTTCTTGCCGCATTTAGGTGACCAAACCTCTCCTTAGATGTAACTTTCTAGACATTGCCAATAATGTTATCTAATAATATTATTCAAATAATATGAATTATTGATCCGATAATGGGAATATCATGTAAAGGACAATTATCGAACAACAATAATATAAAATATCAACGCAGTTAATTATTGAATCAATAAAATAAAATATTGAACAAGAATTCACCGTGAAAATTATTGAGTAGTGCCTTCTTCACGTAAGGATCAATAATTCAACAATACTGCGTAATACCGCCAGCTATCGCGCAACCACGCCAGACATCGTATTTTAACCAATTTGGGTATTCCAATAGTCTTAACTGTGAATAACTACGCCAAGTTATTTTTAACCAACTTATATTTGTGTTTTCTTCATCCAATCGCTTTTCATTATGGGGCCCACACATGGTCAAGGCCGTAAATATTTAATATTCCCCAACAAAGATTTAATATTCCACGACCAAACGAATATTCCCGACAACAATGAATATTTTATAACCACTTGCTTATTTTGAAATATTTGCGCATTTTACCCATAACTAACCACATTAATCAAATCCACCCTTACTATTTCAAAATAATAAATAAAGGAAATTCCTTTTTATTTAAAAAAATTTTGGGGTCTTACATCTAGGATGGCAATGTAACATATTATTTAGCTTAATTAACTTTCTCTCTTATTTATTATAATGAATCATTTTGGAATGGGTTGTTGTATTTCATGCTTATTTATTGATTGCTTGACAAAGAAATTGATATAGATATTAATGGGTATTGAAAAATGGATATGAATGTCTAACCCTAAAATACAAAAACACTTGTTATGACCATGCCTATGGGAATGTGAGCATAAATTGCATAATAGGATATACATATCTCTATTTGCCTTGTGTAACCATTGAGATTAAGCTTAATGACCATAGTCTAGTTACCATAGAATTATTGTGATTCATCTAGCTAGGGATGTGCATTTGACTTTTGAAAGAGGCTTATGTGTAATTACTGTTCTCGGTTGGCCATTCCTTTGATTTGTTTGTAATGTGGAGAGTTAGGAGATTAGGTGACACATTAGGGGAGTTGTGATCCTAGCTTGACTTTCTTGTGCAACTCAATCTTTTATTTTTACTATTTTTAAGCATATAGTTTAACACACCATCTTTTATTACTTGTTTAGATAAGACTGTATTGAACCAATTTTAGTAGTTGAATAACATTAACACTTTGTCCTAGTGGGTACGACACTCAACTTATCATATATTACTTGTTGACCGCGTATACTTGCGCGTGTTTTATTGATCGTGACCAACAAGTTTTTGGCGTCGTTGCTGGGGACTTAATATTATTTGTTTTTCAATATTAACACTAAGTCAATACGATCTTAATTTGAATTGATATATGTGTTTAATCTTCTTCTCAGGTAGTCTCAACTATGTATGCCACCTCGAAGGGGTCAGAATATAATACCTCTCGATCCCGAGGTAGACAGAATGTACAGACGACTGCGAAGAGAAAAAGCTCAGGACATACCTTCTCCTGTTATTATGGCTGGGGAGATTCAAAAATCTTTAAGGGAGTACGTCATGCCCCATATCGCAGATTTACAAGTGAGCATTCTCAGGTCCGTGATCCAAGCTAACAACTTTGAGATCAAGCCGGGCACCATTCAAATGATCCAAAATAATGTTCAGTTTGAGGGATTGCCAAATGATGACCCGAATTATCATTTAATCAATTTCTTGGAGATCTGTGATACATTTAAATGCAACGGAGTGTCTGAAGATGCCACCAGACTCCGACTGTTCCCATTCACTTTGTGGGACAAGGCCAAGAGTTGGCTGCATTCACTTCCGCCAGGCTCCATCACCATATGGGCTGACTTGGCTCAAATGTTTGTGGCAAAGTTCTTTTTGCCTGCTAAAACAGCCAAACTCAGGCATGACATTACATCCGTCGTCCAATTTGAGTCCGAGTCTTTGTACGACTCATTGGAGCGATTCAAGGATTTATTCAGAAGATGCCCCCACCATGGATTGCCAAAATGGCTTCTCATTCAGAAATTTTATAATGGTTTATTCGAGTCTACTCGTTCGAGTATCGATGTCGTATCTGGTGGGGCCTTCATGTCAAAGCATCATTCAGAAGGATATGACTTGGTGGAAACAATGGCTACCAACAATTATCAATGGCCAAATGATAGGTAAGCCCCTAGGAGAGTAGCAGGGTTGTATGAGTTTGACTCGATCCACGACATTAATTGCTTTCGTTTCTTATATTAACCAAAAGACTCGACACTATGGGAGTGCAATCAGTGCAAAATGTGCAAAGTGTCGCGGTGCCATGTGAACTGTGTGTGGGAAGCCACCCAATTGATCAGTGCGCCATAAGACCTGAATCAGTCCAATTTTTTTCAAACTATGGGCGGCAGCAAAATGCAAACCTTCCTACTCACTACCATCCGGGATTGAGAAATTATCCGAATTTCTCCTAGGGAAACACCAATAGGAACCAAACACAACCATCTACCACCAAACTTAATTATTCAAACCCTCATGGTTTCCAAGCTCAGAATCAGTATCACCTGTCAACGTCGGAATTTTTATTTGTCCCTTTCTATTCTTGTCTTTTGGTGTTCTCATGTTAGGTGAGATTTGTTTGAAAAAATAAGTTGTGAAAAGGTCTGACATGTATATGTCGACGATTGGACTGTAAGAGTCGCCAATTGGTATTTTTAAATGGTTGTATGTGGTGAAAAGGGTGTAGAGATATTTTTGTTTATTTTTTCTGTAGTGAGACCAGACCATAAAAATGGCTACCTACGTACTCCCGTGTATTGGGGAGATCAGGTATGCGTAGTTTGCTCCGTGTATAGGACAAACTACAGATGAAAAGTTTGATCTCTAGTGGGACAAATTGAAAGTGTGAAAAGTTTTATCCCTGGTGGGACAAAACTGAATGTGTGAAAGGTTTTGAAAAACCTTAGTTGAGTGATGAATCTGATGATTCGAAACTAGGCTGCTAGTTGGAAGGTGTGTTTGCCCCTGATGGGGCAAACGAATATGAAGAAAGGTTGTATGAGAAAGGTTTTGAAAACCTGAATTGACTGGGGATCTGGTGATCCAAACCAAGGATGCTGGTTTACTGGTAACTTCAGACATAGTACCGTTTCACGGTGTCTAAGTTAATGAGCTATGGAAATTCATCGCCATCCATTTCTTGTAACCTGAGGGCTCCTCCTTTCAATACCTCCTTGACAACAAACGAGCCTTCCCAGTTTGTGGCGAATTTTCCTTTGGAATGATCTTGGTTATCAAGAATTTTCTTCAAGACCAAGTCATGCTATTTGAATTATCGTAGCCGAACTTTTCTGTTGTAGTATCTGGCGATCCTCTGTTGGTATAACTGACCATGGAAGATGGCAGCGGCTCGCATTTCATCTATTAGAGACAATTGGGTGTACCTATCTTGTAACCATTGGTCTTCATCCAGCTGAACGTCTATTAACACTCTGAGGGATTCCATTTCTACCTCCATGGAGAGCACTGCTTCCATGCCATAGGTTAATGAGTAGGGGGTTGCCCCAGTGGAAGTGCGCATTGATGTTATGTAGGCTAACAGAGTCAGAGGCAACAAGTTAGACCATCCTTTGTGATTGGCGGACATCTTTTACATGATCTTTTTGATATTCTTATTAGCCGCTTCAACAGAACCATTCATCTTTGGACGATAGATGAAAGAGTTGAGATGTTTGATGTGGAATTTACTGCATAACTCCTCCATCATTTGGTTGTTGAGGTTTTTAGCATTATTTGACACAATCACCTCTGGTTGTCCATATCGATAAAAGACATTGTTTCTGATAAAACCAATGATAACTTGTTTCGTAACCTTGGGGGAAGAGACTGCTTCTACCCACTTGGTGAAGTAGTCGATCATGGTGAAGATGAATCGATGACCATTACTCGCTTTGGGCTCGATGGGCCCGATCACGTCCATTCCCTACATTGAGAAGGGCTAGGGTGAACTCATATTATGGAGCTCCCTTGGAGGGGCGTGGATATCATTCCCATGAATTTGGCATTGGTAACATCTCTTGACGTGATCATCATAGTCAGCTTTGAGAGAGAGCCAGTAATGCCCTGTTCTTAGGATTTTCTTGACAAGTATAGGGCCACTCATGTGTGGGCCGCATACTCCACCATGAATTTCATCCATGAGCCTCTGAGCTTGGTCTTTGTCTAGACATCTGAGAAGACCTAGTCCTGCATCTCTTTTATAGAGTGTGTCTCCGCTCAGGTAAAATTTTATAGCCATTTGATGAATCCGCTTTCTTTCAGCCTGACTCACCTCAGTGGGTATAGACCCATCTCATAGGTACTCCTTGATATGCTGATACCAAGGGTGTTGGATGGGAGGCAGCTCATCCGATACTTCTCCAATGTAATTTCCATAGGCTAGAGCCTTTTGCAGGGCAAATGTGATATTTGGCATGTCTTCCTTATCAAGTATGTTGATCAAGGAGGCCAAAGTTGCTAGTGCATCCGCAAAGTCATTCTTATTCTGAGGAATATGGAGGAAGGCTATTTTTTTCAAACTCCGAAGCCATCTGTATAACCTGCTGATGGTAAGGCAGCAAATGTAGCTCTTTGGTGTGATAGATCCCAGTGGTTTGTCTGATTACCAATTCAGAATCTCTAAAGACAGTTAACCATCCGATGCCCATGGATTGAACTAGTTTCAACCCCATGATGCATCCTTCATACTAAGTCGTGTTCTTTGTGTCTTTGTAAACCGTAATTTAACTACGACGAGATTCTCGCTCCCCATAATGGATACTAGAATCTTTCTGACTCCGAACCTACCATGTTTACAGCTCCATCAAAATACATCTTTCATAGTTAGTGTGTATCGTCCTGAAGGTGTTGCTAAACTGTCATTACCCCTTCATCGGGGAAGTATGTCTCCAAGGGTTTGAAATCCCCTGTAGGTGCGGAGACAAGTTGATCCACAATTCCTTGACCTTTGATAGACTTTTACATCACGTAGACAATGTCAAATTGCTATAGGATCAACTGCCATTTAGACAGTCGATAATTTAACATGGGTTTGCTGAACACGTACTTGAGAGGATCCACGAGGGATATAATATGGGTTATGTGACCATAGAGATAATGTTGTAGTCTCATGGAAGTCAATGCTAAAGCACAACAAGTTTTCTCAATCAGAGTGTACTTGTGTTCACTACTGCTGAATCTTTTGATGAGGTAATAGATAGATCTTTCTTGGCCTCTATCGTCTTTCTGTCCCATCATACAACCCATGGCATTGTTATTGATTGACATGTACATAAATAGGGGAACACCATCCCTGGGAGGTACCAAAATAAGAGCTTTGATTAGCTGCTCTTTGATTGTAAGGAAGGCTTTTTGACACTCATCATTCTATTTCATGGAGGAGTTCTTCCTTAGAACCTTGAAAATAAGCTCACAGGTTGCTATGAGTTGGGAGATGAATCGACTAATGAAGTTGGTTCTTCCCAAAAATCCACGTATTTCCTTCTCTGTCTGAGGTATGGCATTTCCGTGATGGCCTAGATTTTTGTAGGATCCAGCTCAATCCTTTTGTGGCTCACTAGTAATCCTAGAAACTTGCCTGATTTAACACCAAAGGCACACTTGGTCAGGTTCAACTTCAAGTTGTACTTAAGCAACCTGTTGAAGAGCTTTTTGAGATGATCTAGGTGGTCTTCATCCCTTCGGGATTTGACAATGATTTCATCCATATAGATTTTTATCTCTTTGTGAATTAGATCGTGGAAAAGAGCCATCATGGCTCATTGATAGGTATCTCCGGCATTGATGAGGCTGAATGACAACCGTCTGCCTGACTGGCTTGAATCCCTCTTTGATGGGTAGGCGATGAATGACAATATTAGTGGACAAACCAACCATGTCTCATGAGACCATGCAAACACATCCTAGAATTAGGTCGATAGAGTAACCATGTCATTCCTTTGGTTTGGAGTAAGGTCCACACCAACCTGGATTTGTTTGGGTTTTTTGAGGTTCCGAGGTTAAAAGAGGTGGTTAGATCAAGATTTGGCTTAGATTTGTCTTCGAGCCATTCATTGATCTCCTGAGGTATCTCATAGTCCACTTGTTCAATCTCCATTAAGTCTGAGTCCAACTTTACATCAAAGTTACAGTCCTTGTGAAGAATAGGCACCTCATCAGCAATTTTAGGCACATCTAACTTTAGAGTCCTGAAACAAAATGCTTTCACTTAATATATGAAACTGTTCAATCATACAAAGTGTTAGTATGAAATGAAAAAAACAACTGCTAATACTTTAAATAAAAAGTAAGTAGTTATTGTTATCTATAGGGTAGAGGGAGTTTTTGCCCTTTTTACCCTTGTCGGCAAATGCAAGGAGTGCTGTTCTAATTGCCAAGGGTGACATCCTGATGGACAGCAGTGATAAAGGGGTTGTTGTCATCCTCCTTCTCTTGATAGATGACCATGATGTCTGGACAATCATCATATGGGATGTCTCTATTCATACTCTCTGTATGGATTAGGACGCGCATATTTGATAAATTTCTAGAAATCTCTTGTTTACGCCTTTGATTCCTTTCTTCCACCTCTTGGTCTGGAATCAAGACTTCCTTTCCTTTAACCGGTATCGGCTTAGGAAACAGCATAACTACCACATGTACATGAACCTTTAATGAAGGCCATACAGGCTCAGGTTTTGTACGTTTAGGCAATCGCCTTGAAGATGAAGGAACCTGTTTGTGCTTGTGAGGGTTCCTGTGACTGGACCAAGGAGAATAGCCTAGTCCAGCTGTCCCTGTCTGACTGGGAACTTGAATTGGGCATTTGATTCCCTGATGATCATTTCCTAACCCTTGTGCAAGTTAAAACCCAAGGATATCATCTCTTGACTTGCCGACATTACCTCGGCAGATACTCTGGGTATCAGAGGTGGCGCCCCAATGGGTTGATAGTGAGTGTTGCTCACCTCAAGGGCATAGAAGCTGACATGATCAACTTCTGCATTGAAACTGATGAGTGGTATGTAACTTTGTACAGGACATTCTGCCTCAGCATTAATAGTGACCAAGCTACTGTTAATGATGTATTTAAGCGGTTAATGGAGAGTAGACGGGACGACTCCAGCCATATGAATCCACGGTCTTCCCAAAAGTAGGTTGTATCCCATAGCTATCTTGAGCACATGAAAGGATACGCAGAATGTACGTGGACCAATCTCCACAGGTAGTTCAATCTCTCCGACAACATTTCATCGGGATCTATCAAAAGCTTTGATAATCGTATGGCTGCTTCGGATCCTGTTGAGATTGATGTTCATTTTATCCAATGTGGTATAGGGGCAGATGTTTAAGGATGATCCTCCATCTATCAGAACTCCTCCCACCACATATCCAGAGGACATAACTGCTATGTGCAACTATTTGCAATGACCCATCCCTTCGGGAGGTATTCCATCATCGGTGAAGGATATCACATTACTATTGAAGATGTGATCAACCAGATGATGTAACTTTTCAACATCCACTGTTTTTGGCAAGTTGGCTTCTTCTAAGACTTTCAGTAAGATCTTCCGATGATCCTCTGAGGAGAAAACCAAGTCCAAAATAGAAATCTGTTGCGGATCTTCTTTCAAGCTTAAAACCACCTTGGCTTCATTGTGTCCCATAGTACAGAGGAATTCTTCAATCTTCTCCATGGGCACTTTCCCCTTTGATCTGATGATAGGCTTCATCACCCGTTGAGGAAGATACAGTGGATTTTCTTTCGACACTGTAGTAGTTGTATTGGATGTAGATCCTTCAGCCTCTCCATAGTTCCATGGCACTTTTTGCAGGCTGATAACAGGATATTGTGGCCTAAAAGGCAATATGATTGGCTTTGGTGCAACCACTTTTAAAGGGTTTTCCACACCTTTGAGCTGAATTGGTTGAATTGTAAGTGGTGTGGTAGCCAAGTCTCCTTCAGAGGATATAATTGCTATGACTTCCTTCCATTTTGTAGGAAATGTGTCCCCATTCTTAAGTAATACAACGTCATTGTCTGTCAATTGCAGTTCACCGCTGTCAATCATGTTCTGAATAAGATGGCGGAGTGCCCAACATTATTCAGTGCTATGACTGAGAGAGTGGGAGTGGTATTGACTAGGGCTGAGCAAGAAACCAAATTGGAATTGAAACCGCACCAAAAACCGCACAAACCGCACCAACGGTTCCACTGTATGTGGCGGTTTTAGGTGGGTTGAAAAACCAAATTTACGGTTTCGGTTTGGTTACTAATCAAAATCGCATGCATAAAACCGAAACTGCACCAAATAATTATCATGTTTTCTCAAATTTGCTACAAGTATATATAATTTCTCTACTATAAAATATTCTCCATATTTTATTTATAAGACAAAAATTGTAGGGTTGAATGAAGAATAAATAGTATCAATTATATTTGCAAATAAAGAGTGGCTTGGTATTTCTTAAATCAAATGTAATAACATAGTATTAATCAACCATATAATTGTTGATGTCTGGAACTATTTTGCTAAATTAGCTCCATGATTGTGTTCATTGCGTAATACGTTTGTGTAAGACCCCAACTTTTATGAATAAAGAATAATTTTCTCGAAATATATTTTTGAATATTATGGTGTGGATTTGATATAATGTTATAGTTGTGGGTAATATTTACAAATTTTGCAAAGTAAGCAAGTGGTTATATAATATTCGATTGGTCGGGGAATATTCGTTTTAACAGGGAATATTTGTACGATGGCACAATCATTGGTGGACCCCACAATGGAAGTATTGTCGTAGTTAGAAAATGACAGAATTATCTTTTTATAAAAATAACGGCGAAAGTGTTACCGTTAAAACTGTTGAACTACCCGGTAGTAAAAGTACAGTAATACACGTGGTTGCATAGTAGTGCATAGTATTGATTATTGATGCTTACGTGAGAAGTCACTCAGTTATACTCAATTACTGCTACAGTAATTGCTGCATCATATCTCTCATATTATTGATTCGATTATTGTCACAGTATCATCTGCATAATATTTATTATTATTAAATCAATAATTGAGACGACAAAGTTATTCATATTATTATTTGTAAAATTGACAATGTCTAGAAGTTCTGTCAAGGAGAGATTTGGTCACCTAATTGCGTGCGATAAGGGAAATCCTTATCTAAATCCCCTCTTTCCGGGAGCGACACGGTTGTTAAATATTGTGAGTTATAATATTAATGATGAATAAGTTGTGTTGATTAAAGATGAAATTGATAGTTCCATTGTGTTGGGATTATTAGTGTTAGTGGAAATCGACATTTATTTCAATAATAATTGATGTCTGGAGGTTATATTGACCAATCGGGTAATTAATCAGATAAATGAGAACTTAATTGCTATTATTTCACATGCTTATAACTATTTGTTCACATGCGTGTACTATTGATTCACATTCATGTACTATTAGGGGAGGTGGTGCAAGATTGATAATACTTGCATGACTAAATTAAAAATGGAGGTATAGTTGAAGGTACTATACTGTAATTAGTTTTTTCACATGATTATACTATTGAGTCACATGAATGAACTATTATTTCACATTATTTACTATTAGGGGAGGTGGTGAAAGTTTGATAATACTTGCAGGACTAAATTAAAAATGAAGAAAAAGAGGAAGGTATTATACTATAATATTTTGAGCCCCAAAATGTGCAATTATCGAAACTATATTTTCCTATAAATAGAAGCTCATTCTTCTTTCATTTCTCACCAATTTACAAAAGCTTTAGAGCAATTATTATAGAGAAAGAAGAAGAAAGTCTACCCTCACTATTCCAAAGATCTAGTTTTTCTAAGGTAAGGGGTATTATTCTTTTCGTATTCATGAAGAGAGTTATTTTCTTTCAATACTCGTAAGGGTTGTTATTCCATTCTTTATTATTATGTTGGAATAACTTTTCTACATCAAGTACCGCATACATGGTGACATTCTTCCGTTATTCCATTCTTTATTATTCTGTTGGAATAACTTTTATGCATCTGATTCTATCGCATGCACAGTGAATTTCGTTGTTATTCCATTCTTTATTATTCTGCTGGAACATCCTCCGTATACATGCGGATTACGCATGATCTGGTTCCATTCTTTATTATTATGTTGGAACATCCTGTATGTGCAGATTACGCATGACCTGGTTCCATTCTTTATTATTCTGTTGGAATATCCTATCTGTGCGGATTACGCATGACCTAGTTCCATTCTTTATTATTCTGATAGAATAATCTGTCTACGTGGATTACCGCATGGCGGTAAAAATCCATTTGCGGTTTCATATATTCTATTATACTCAGTTGATTAAAGTTTTGGTTTCTATACTCCATGAAATTTGTGGAATATCTTCATATTTGCGCTTCATCCAGTATCTTTTCATGGAAATATTCTTCTGAGAATTCTTGAATTTTACTCCATAAAGTAGTATCATGTTGACAATTTAAGCATTATTGATTTCTGGATAAATTAAATTATAAATCTTTACAAATTTATCCTTGAACTTGTTTTATTGAATTCTTATATCATTGTTATCATCCTCATGTTTATAATATGTTGAAAGTCATCTGTGGCCTGTAGTGCATAGATAGACTTGGTATGATTATGACCAGGGATTATTCGGTATAATCACGACCGTAATGTTACAAATGATGTGGTAAAAGTCCTCATTGGCCGTAGTGCAGGGATGATGTGATTTATTTTTTAAGCTGAGTCTCAGCGATAAAAGTGATGAAAAATCTTTTAAATCATAGAAGATAGTAGATTTTATTCTCTACTTAACTCTTCTAATGGATTGCTTGTTCTGCTGCAGCTAAACTTGATGTTTATTATATTTTATCAGTTTAACACTGTTGAAGGCTAATGATAATTTATTCTGCATTATCTTAGTCATAATATTTCTTACTGGGCTAGTTGAGCTCACCCTTTCTTTCACTGTTCTCTTTAGGAAATGAGAACGTAACCGGGACTAGTCGGGGAATGGAGTGACGGTCCAGATGATAGCATTAGTAGTCCTCACTATTCTGTTAAATAGTGTTACAATAAATGTAATAAGGACTCCATTGAGTGTGGATATTGTCTAGATGACAATATTCTTATTAAAACTCTTAGATTATGTTTTGTCGTATTTTACACGACTGTTGTATAATAAAGTTGTATTTGATTTTTGTACCATATTTTTGGCGACTCAAGATGGGTGATGTATACCTATTTGGGGGCATCACAGTTGGTATCAAAGCTTAGGGATATGATCCCTGTCTAAGATGTGAGACAAAAACTAGGAGGTGAAAGACGAGGAATTCTTTCGCTAGTATGACCTATCTAAGTTTATTTGGTATTTATTTGGTCGGTCAGAGTATAAGGATAATATGTGACATGTCAATTAACCCTTGTTTTGTGGCCGTATTTGAAAATGACATCCGAGAATGTTGAGAATAGCAATGGAGCACAGGAGACAAGGATAATGTGCATCAACAAGGCGACAATCCTCATGGAAACAACAACACTGACCAAATGATGAACGATGGAATGTTCAGAGGCTTTATGCAATTCATGCAACATCGGTGAGAAGCGACTCACATCCAAAATGTGAGGTGGAAACACTTTGGAAACTCTCGGACGGTCATTTGCTAAACAATTCAAAGAGCCGACTCATTGGAGTTTATTGGAGAGCCAAAACCTCTTAAAGCGGCGTGGATAAAGCGAGATCACCAAGATATTTGATGTTTTGGGATGCTCCAGGAGCAAAAGGTTCCATTGCCACCTTTACATTGCGAGGAGAGGCGATTCTTCGTGGGGAATCGGTAAAGCGTACTCGACCTGCCGCACTAAAGATGTCTTGGGAGAAGTTCCAAGAACTATTCAACGACAAGTACTTTCCCAAAAGTATTCGTCACAAGAAAGAGGTAGAGTTCATCAAGTTGGAGCAGAACAATATGACCATGTCACAATATGAAGCTAAGTTTGTCGAGTTGTCCCGATTTGCGTCTCACTTGGTTGATAATGAGGAGAGAATGACACGGATGTTTCTAAGAGGTTTGAAACCCGAGATACGTCAATACTTATTTTCTCACAAACTGTGTTTGTATTCAGATGTTGTTAATAGGGCTCAGTTATTGGAACGCGATAACAAGTCAACTCAACCAAGAGAAAACAGCCGATAATACCAGTGGTAGCAATCATCGAAGCGGTGACAACAAACATGAAGGGAATCAACATGCCAAAAATGGTAACCACTTCGGTGGTAATCATGGCCAAGATAGTAAAAATGGACATTTCAAGAAAGGGAGATTCAACAATGATGGAAAGACGTCAGCACCAGCACCCGTTGTTAAGGAAGGAGAACGACCACCTATCATATGCTTCAAATGCGGAGGGTAGGGACATATCAGTCCAAACTGTAACGATCGAGAAATTTGTAATTTAATTTAAATATTCATGGAATTAAATAAATATTTAAAATAATTTATTTATTGAGAAAAATAAATATTTGATGAATTGTCATGAATTAATTTATTAGCTAAATTGATTAATGTTAATTGAATCGAGTAATGACAATTTTATTTGTTGGACTTAATTTTAGGAAGTAATTAAATTTAATCAATTGTTTAATATTTAAAGAAAATAATTAAATTAAATAAATTGTTTAATTTAATGGAAACAAATAAAATAAATAAAGTGATGTTCTAATTTATTAATTAAATTAGATATATATAATCATTTATTAATTATAAGTATAATGATAATATGGTTTTTTTTATTATTATTAGTTATTTAAATTAGTTAAACTAAAATTATTTGAATAAAGTGTGACAAGTGGAAACTATATAATATAATAATATAATAATAATTTGGCTGGGAAATAGATGGTTAGCCAAACATGGCCTTGTGGCCTTTGACTTTTTCCCAACTGACGTCTTTTTATTTTCAAACTGACGAACGTGGGTTTCAGTTTATGTTAGCAAGCATCTAGTTTTTCTTATTTCACGTATTTTGCCTAAGGAGAATAACAGAGGTTTAGAGAGAAAATACAGAGAGAAGCTAAGAGAGAAGGGAGAGAATTCTTGAGTTTTCTAAAGAGAAGTCAGTGGTGATAACAAGGGTTTCAAGCAAATTGGAGGTATATTATCCAAACCTTAGTATTAAATATATTTATATACATATATGAGTTACGGCATAATTTTCTGTTCTCTGTGAAATCGATTTTGTTGAATTGTTGCTAGACAATTGAATTGTGATGATTATATGTGTTGGTTGTGTTTGAGTTTATATGTAAACAAGAATTCGTATGCTAAATTACAGTTTAAAAGGAAGAAAAATATGACACTGTATATTTTCCATATGGCTTGTGAGTAGTACCAATTCTAGTGGCCAATTTGTATGTTATTCTGTAAATTGTGTCTTGATTATGCTAGTCTATTAAGAAACGAGCATAAAGTATGTTAACCTATGAGAAGTTTAAATAAGTTATAAAATGAAACCAAATGAGAAGTTTTCGAAAGATAGAGTTGAACGACAAAGTTATGTTAATCAATGTGTAATTTCAGAAGCGTTAAGTATGTTAACCTAAATGATTAGGTGCTAGGTTAGGGTTATGACCTAAATGATGGTTTAAACCCTAAAGCTAATATTCATATAATTAATTATTGTTGCGATTTCGATGATATGTGTAGGGTAATTGGAGATTATTTCATTTGTGTAGCTTACAAACAAGGCAAGTCTTCTAACTCCATACTTTCATTGAGTTAGTTTGTTATGGTTATGCAAGTTCTCTAACTCTACTTTCATAAATGTGCAAGTTTCTAAATCTTATATTTGTCATTGAGCAAGACTATTGATTCTATTCTGATAACTGATTGAATAATCTCATGTAACCTAATTCGTTACATCGAATGAGTTTCACATTCTCATTTCTTGTTATTAGTATTCAAAACTTATATTGTTCTAACACATTGATTCAAATGAGATTGTTTTAATTCCTTGAATATAATACTTTGCATATATATCATGCTTATACAGTTATATATTGTCGATATTCGATCTTTGACTTTGATAGCCTTGTTCAGTTATACATTCTTGTATTAAATCTTTATTTATGGAAATTGAATAAGTGTTCTAAAATTCTAGAAACACTGATAAGCTAGTTCCAAACTAAACTTTCTTTAGTGCGGAAATTCTAAATTCAAACTGAGACGAACAACCCTAACATAGGGGATTTTGTACGTGTAACGTTTAGATGTTTGTGCACAATACATGGTACAAAGGGCTGATCCCCCGAGTGCGTTAAGAAGAGTCTGCGATCTAAACGAATGAGAGATTAAAGTAATAATACCTAAACACCGTGGACATAGTTCATGGTCTTAAGACCCTTAGATAATTAAATTTCAAACTTGTTTTCTATTTTGTTTCGTAGAGCAAGTTCTTTATCATTCAGTATTCATTGTTCACTCTCATGTTGTTATTATACTCTCTTTATGTCAGTGAGCAATTGTTTTCTCACTCTTGCAATTAAACAATGCAGCTAAAGTTGAAAGAGGTGATGATCCATCTACTAGCAAGGGAAAGGGCAAGATGTCTAAGTGATGAAGAATTGTTTAAAGTTTATTTAAATAATTGAAGTCTTAAGTCTTGTTTTATTTTATAATGTATTCCGCAAACTGATGTAATAATTTTAAGGTTAGATTACCTGGGATTTGTTTTGAGATTATGATGTAACCCTTTAATGGGAGAGATTATTGTTTAAGTTATTTAAATTATGTCTTTATCCTTTGATTATGGGTAGTTAGATATAATAGATTTGATAAGTGAGCACCAAATTCGGTGGAAATGAAGTACCCGGATTTTGGGGGTGTCACAGGTTGATATAAAAGCTTTAGGTTATTTGCCTTAGGTGGGGAAAACCTTAGGAAGTAGCCTTTAAGAAGTCAGAAAACATAGAGGTGATTAACTCTTATCGGGTTTTAAGGAAAGGATTAAGGCATCCATTGAAACTAAACAATAAAAGACATTATGTGCTATGTGTTAATAACTTATGTGCTCGCGAGTATCGATAATGTTAAGTAAAACTTAAAATATTTTGTTGACAGGATGTCTAACGAAGGAGGTTCCAGTCCAGCTAGAGAGGTGATACCTTAGGTACCTAGAAATGATGAACCCCGGGATATTCACGTAGTGCGGGAACAGTTGATCTAAGAGGATGAGCCTGTGACCGATCCCGAGGAGGATAGTCCTGAGGAGGATGATGATGATGAGGATCCTGAGGAGTTTCCACCAAACACTGTATCGGCTAAGTGAAAGTAGTATGCACACAAGCCAATCATGTTTGATGATAAAGCATATACTTTGTAACAATCTTATTCATTTATTAATAAAAAGTATTAATTTATTAAAGGCTTTTAATTATCTACATGATGCTATTTTATAATATGTGATAAACCCATAGTTTTAAGCAATGCTTTTAGAATAATGATGATAATCATTCTAATGAGATCTAAATTCTTAGAAAGCTTAAAACTAAAATAGTTCCCAATCGTTGGATTACTAAATTGGGGATTAGTGAATCCGGATAGATTGGTACATACGTCGTTCTTGCTCATTGGATGAGGATGATTGATCTCATGATCATTTGTGTGGAGACACTAAAGCAAGTATGTAGGTGCTTATTAGAGAATAAGTTCATTTGAACGTTGGCTCGCTAAGGAATACCTAATGGAGTTTTACTTGCTTGTCGATAGGAATTCTCAGTGAGTGATAGTAGTACAAGTGATCCTCGGACTTGAGGTCATCATAGTATCTTGTGTATGATGAGTTATACTTTGACTTATTCCTTAAGACCCTTAGGGTATATCAAAGGGTATGCTTGGGTATAATAAGTTGTATATGGAGATAATGTATGATCAATAAAGAATCTACCACTTCTAATAAAAGAAGAGAAATGTCCTATGTGATTCGATAAATGACAACCCAAAGAGTCCTTGGCATAAGGAAATGAAATTAGAAAGGAGTTTCTAATTTGCATTATTTGGAGTTGTGCGTTTAAGGATCGAAATACATATAATTAAATAAAATAAGACTTGATAAAGAATTCCATGTCTTATATTTAATTGGGATATTGTATGGTGGAAGGATTGAATTATGCAAAGAACTATTTACTCAAAGGTTCTTTTATGATTAATGTTGAAATCTATATTATCTCGGAAAGTCGTTGATCGCTAGGGAGGCTTATCCCTATTATAGAATAAATATTATTTATTTAAATAAATTAATCTTTTAATTTATTTATTTAAATAAGATTAAATTGTTCTAATTGATTTATTCACAAAACCGGGTTTAATATGGAGAACCTAAAGGGTCACACCATAAAAGGAAGAATATTTAAGAAGTTAATGGCATAATCGTAATAATATGTTAAGTATATTTAATTTAATCTATGGTGATAGAATAAATTAAATAGTTTAATATTATTATTTAATATTTTAGAAATATTAAATATAAATTAATAAGAGGAGTCTTATTAATATTATTACAATTATTATTATTTTAATTTCTAAAAGAGTTTAGAAATTAATTTAATATAAGTACTCTCATTTATTCCTAATAGGATTAGGAGGGAAAATTAGTTAAAGGAGTTAATTAATTATCCCTAATAAGATTAGGGAGCCCATTTAATTAAAAGAGTTTAATTAAATAATACCTTATTTTATTAAATAGGGTTACCTGATATCTTTATAAGAGGAGTCTTATAACAGATATCAAAATATACGCAATTCCAAAAAGTTGGAGAGTACGTTCTTTTCTATAGAGATAGAAAACTAGGGTTTTGCCAAATACCCATCTTCTTGAATTCTTCTTCTTCCTTGGTGGATCACCTCTAGAGGCCAAACACTTGGGTGGCTAACGTTGATCAAAGGAAGGAACCAAACCTGGTTGATTCAAGTTGAATGCGAAAAGGATTGGAGGTGAACTTGTACCTGAGGAAGCTCGGATCTTCAAGGGTATGATTCTTGTTATTTCTTTTTCGTTTAATTAATAATTGTGCATAAAGGGTGATCCGGGTGTATGGTTTGTAAAATTTTTAAAACTCTGATTTTCCACGTTTCCGCTTATTTTGTGCAATTTAATTGCGTTCATGAATATTACAAACCTAACACTAAGATGTATGATGCTCTGTAAGACCGTAACATAGAGTTACAGGATAATATTGAGGAGCTGAAAGAGATGGTAGAGATGCATCACGTTGCATTAGAACAGAAGGAGGTAGAGATTCAGGAACTTAACTCAAAACTTGGAAACACGAGATGAGAGCTAGTTCATACCAAGGGTCAACATGAAGACCTATTGGCAGTGAATGAGAAGATGAAGACTGACATAGAGAAGATGAAAGATGACTTCAAAGAGGAATCATGTAAAACCCCAACTTTTTGAATAAAGATGAATTTTCTATAAATATTATTTTTTGAATATTATGGAGTGAAATTGATATAATGTTATAGTTGTGGGTAATATTTAAAAATTTTGCAAAGTACACAAGTTGTTATATAATATTCGATTGGTCGGGAAATATTCGTTTTAACAGGGAATATTCGTACAATGACACAATCATTGGTGGACCCCACAACGGAATTATTGTCGGATTGAGAAAACGACAAAAATACTTTATGAAAATAACGGCAGAAGTTTTACCGTTAACTGTTGAAACACCCGGTGTTAAAAGTACAATAATACGCGTGGTTGCATAGTAGCACACAGTATTAATTATTGATGCTTACGTGATAAGTCACTTAGTTTTGTTGGTATTATTAATGTAATAATACAGAAAATCTTTTATATAAAATGAATACTTTTATAAAGTTATTCTATAAATAGAATATATTATATTCTATTATGCATAGTGTTGCATAAAGTCTCGCATATTATTTTGCATAGTAAAATCTTTTATATAAAATGCAATTCTTTTTTATAAAGTTATCTATTTTATTAGACAATAATTAGAATATATTATATTTTATTATGCATAGTGTTTTGCATAGTGCTGCGTAGTGTTTGAATAGTAAAATCTTTTATAAAGTTATTCGTTTTATTAGATTATAAATAGAATATATTATATTTTATTTAAAAGATTTTGCTTTAAATATGGACCGTCGATTAAAGTAAATCAATACTGACCGTTCATGAGTTAGTTACTATCTGATCCATTTTTCTATAAATAGAAGCTCATTCCTTCATTATTTCTTATGAATTCACTGAAACTCTGAGAGATAAACAATAGAGAGAAAGAAGAAAAGTATTCTCGCTACTTCACTACTCATATATCCAAGATGCTCTTCTTCTTAAGGTAGGGAATATTATTTGTTGTACTCGTAGGGAGTATTATTTTTTTGTATTCATGAAGAGAACTTCATTATTCCATTATTTGTTATTCTATTGAATAACTCAGATATCGCTGCTACCCTATACTTGGTGAAATTCTTCTCATTATTCCATTCTTTATTATTCTGCTGAATATCCTACATGCATTTTATCTTAGGACTGATTCCGTCTTTATTATTCTGTTGGAACATCCGCCATTAAGTATTACGCTTTGACACAGTTTCGTTATTTAGTATTCTCATTGGAATAACCCGCTCATGTGAAGTACCGCATGCGTGGTGATTTTTGTTGTTATTCCATTCTTTATTATTCTTTGGAACATCCCGCCGGTCGCAATTTACTTTGACCGGTTCCGTTATTATTATTCTGTTGGAGTAACTTTGTCTCATGCTGCACCGCATGCATGGTGATTTCTTTTGTTATTCCATTCTTTATTTTACTCAGTTGGTTAAAACTTTGACTTCTATACTCCATGAAATTAGTGGAATATCCTTGATATTTGCGCTTCATCCAAAGATCTTTTCATGGAAATATTCTTCCGAGCATTCTTGAATTTTACTCTACAAAGCGATATCATCGTGTTGACAATTTGGGCGTTATTGGTTCTTGGAAAAATTAATTCTTGAACTTGTTTTATTGAATTCTTATATCATTGTCATCATCCTCATATTTATATTTTTTTGAAAGTCATTTGTGGCCTGTAGTGCATAGATGGACATGGTATGATTATGACCAGGGATTATTCGGTGTAATCATGACCGTAATATTATAATGATGTGGTAAAAGTCCTCATTGGCCCGTAGTCCATTGATGGACAGTTGTTGGCATGATCATGACCATTAATGAATATACAAATATTCTTGGCCCGTAGTGTATGGATAATTGTGGTCGTGATACTAAAGAATATCCTTGGCCGTAGTGCAGGGGTGATTCGATGATGTGGATTATTTATTAAAAATGAGTCCCAGTGATAAAAGTGATGAAAAACCTTTTAAATCATAAAAGATAGTAGATTTTATTCTCTACTTGACTCTTTTAATGGATTGCTTGTTCCGCTGCAGTTAAACTTGATGTTTGTTATATTGTATCAGTTTAACACTGTTTAAGGCTAATGATAATTTATTCTGCATTATCTTAGTCATAATATTTTTTACTGGGCTAGTTGAGCTCACCCTTTCTTTCACTGTTCTCTTCAGGAAATGAGAATATAGCTGGGACGAGTCGGGAAACGGAGTGATGGTCCTAGATGGTGCATTAGTAGTCCTCACTATTCTGTGAAATAGTGTGATAATAATTGTAATGAGGACTCTTTTTCAGTTTGTATATTCTCTAGTACACAATATTTGTATTCAAACTCACAGTTTATGTTTTGTCGTATTGTACACGACAGTTGTATTATTAAGTTGTATTTGAATTCTGTACCATGTATCTGGCGACTCAAGATGGGTGATGTATGCCTAATTTTGGGGGCATCACAGTTGGTATCAAAGCTTAGGGATATGATCCTTGGCTAAGATGTGAGACTAGAACTAGGAGGGGAGAGACGGGGAATTTCTTCGCTAGTATGACCTACCTAAGTTTATTTGGTATTTAATTGGTCGGTCAAAGTATAGGGATAATATGTTATATGTTAATTAACCTTTGTTTTGTGGTAGTATCTGAAAATGACATCCGAGAATGTTGAGAATATCAATGGAGCACAAGAGACCGCTGAGTCTCCACATATCAATAATCAGGATAATGTGCATTAGGAAGGCGACAATCCTCATGCAAACAACAACACGGACCAAATGATGAATGATGGATTGTTCAGAGGCTTTATGCAATTCATGCAACATCAGGCGAGAGCGGCTCCTATCCAAAATATAGGTGGAAACACTGGAAACTCTCGGACGGTCACCGCTAAATAGTTCAAGGAGCAGGGACCACCGGAGTTTATTGGAGAGCCAAAACCACTTAAGGCGGAAGAATGGATAAAGCAGATCACCAAGATATTTGATGTCTTGGGATGCTCCGAGAGCAAAAGGTTCCTTTCTTCACCTTTCATGTTATGCGTGAAGAGGCAGACATCTTGGTGGGAATCAGAAAATGTACCCACTGACGCCTTTTCAGATGTCTTGGGAGAAGTTCCAAGAGCTATTCAACGATAAGTACTTTCCCAAGAGTATTTGTCACATGAAAGAAGTGGAGTTTATCAAATTGGAACAAAACAATATGACCATGTCGCAATACGAGGATAAATTTGCGGAGTTATCCCGGTTTGCATCCCATTTGGTCGATAATAAGGAGCGAATGACGCGAATGTTTTTAAGAGGTTTGAAACCGGAGATACGTCAATATCTTATTTCTCATAAACTGTGTTTGTACTCAGATGTTATAAATACGGCTCAGTTATTGGAGCGCGGTAACGAGTCAACGCAACCAAGAGAAAGCAAAACGACAAAAGATGAAAATACCAAATGGTATCATCGATCGAACTGCAAGGACAACAAACGTGGAGGAATCAACATGCCGAAATGGTAACCACTTCATGGTAATCATGGCCAAGACAATAAAATGGACATTTAAAGAAAAAGAGATTCAACAATGATGGAAGGACGTTAGCACCAGCACCCGTTGTTAAGGAAGGAGAATGACCACCTATCATATGCTTTAAATGCGGAGGGAGGGACAAATCGGTCCAAATGCGCGATCATAGTCAAAGCATGTTATAATTGTGAAAGAGAAGGTCACTTAGCCCGATTTTGTCATTCACATCAAGACAAGTTCAGCCGGGATGGAGGCACTAAAAGGTCATCCCCGAGAAAAGTCAAAGCCGGTAGTCAAGGAGAGCGTTTGTTGTGACCTCCGGAAAGTAAGGAACCCGAATGAGGTCATCACGGTAAGCTTATCATAAACTCTAGCGAAGTCTATACCTTATTTGATACCGCCTACCCATTCTTTTATTTCTCCTACTTATGCGCTCAACGATTAAATTTGATTCCTAGAGAAATTAGACTTTGACTTATCTGTAGAAACTCTGTTGGGAGAAACCTTCATTACATCCACTGTTTATAAGTCTTATTTGGTTCAAATCGGCACCCTCACATTACCTGTCGATCTTATTTCATTAAAAATACTTGCATTTGACGTTATTCTAGGGATTGATTGGTTAACTACACATCATGCAAAAATTGATTGTTTTCGTAAGGTTGTTAGCTTTCATATTCCTAACCAATCTGTTATGTGAATTCAAGCCACCAAACCATTAAAATCAATCACTATCATCTCAAGCCATAAAGCTATTCGTTTATTGAAAAACGGATGTCAAGCTTTCTTAGCTCATGTCACGGATTTAAACAAAAATACGTCAGTTTTAAATGATATTTCTATTGTTAATGAATTACATGACGTATTCCCTGAAGAACTTCCTGGCCTACCCCCAAAGCATGAAATTAAATTTTGTATCGACCTTGAACCTGGTACAAAACCTATTTCCAAAGCCCCATATCAAATGGCTCCTATTGAACTTCAGGAGTTAAAGACCCAACTACAGGAATTGTTAGACATCGGTTTCATTCGTCCTAGTACTTCTCCTTGGGGTGCTCCTGTTCTATTCGTGAAAAAGAAAGATGGGAGTATGCGACTTTGTATTGATTATCGGGAGTTGAATCATGTCACCATCAAAAATAGGTACCTATTGCCACGTATTGATGACATGTTTGACCAGTTGCAAGGAGCCAAATTCTTTTCAAAGATTGATCTTCGTTCCGGATATCACCAATTGAAGATTAGAACCGATGACATTCCAAAGACGGCTTTCAAAACTCGATACGGACATTATGAATTCCTAGTCATGTCTTTTGGATTGACTAATGCTCCTGCTGCCTTCATGAATATGATGAAACGAGTATTCAAGGAATATTTGGATCACTTTGTGGTCATCTTTATTGATGACATCCTCATATATTCCAAAACCCGTGAAGATCATGAGCAACACTTGAGGCTGATACTCCAAAAACTTCGTGAATATAAACTTTATGTCAAGTTGAAGAAATACGATTTCTGGCTTGAGGAAGTAGCATTCCTTGGGCACGTGGTATCAAGTCATGGAATATCTGTTGACCCAACAAAGATTGAAGCTATTCAAAGCTTGGAGCAACTTAAATCAGTGACCGAAGTTCGTTGCTTTCTCGGCTTAGCTGGTTATTATCAGAGATTCGTAGAAGGGTTTTCTCGAATCGCTACTCCACTAACTCAGCTGACTCGAAAAGATACAAAGTTCGGTTGGAGCGAGGAATATGAGAATAGTTTTCAAGAACTCAAGAGGATACTCATTTCAGCACCTCTTCTGACAATACTATTTGGTTCGGAGGGATTTGTCATCTACAGTGATGCTTCAGGCAAAGGGTTAGGATGTGTTCTCATGCAACATGGGAAAGTCATAGCCTATGCCTCATGACAACTCAAAGAATATGAGAGGAATTATCTTACTCATGATCTAGAGTTGGCAGCTGTTGTCTTCGCACTAAAGATTTGGAGGCATTACTTGTATGGGGAGAAAGTGGAGATCTTTACGGATCATAAAAGCCTCAAATATTTCTTCACTCAAAAGGAACTCAAAATGCGACAACGACATTGGCTTGAACTGTTGAAAGATTATGATCATACCATCCAATACCATCCTGGAAAAGCGAACGTGGTAGCTGGCGCATTGAGTAGAAGATCATATGCAAGTGCGAATGCGATATTGTCAACGCAAAGTCCCATTTTGTGTGCCTTGCAAAGGATGGAAATAGAGTTAAAGACTCCAGGGACCCATGTGATGATGGCGAACATACAAGTAGAACTGACTTTAATTGATAAAGTTAAAGCTGCTTAAGCTACAGACCTAGAGCTGATGCGTATGAGGAAGAAAGTGCAAGAAGGTGCTATGCCGGAAGCAAGAATTGATGAAGAAGGAGTACTTCGAGTCAACTCCAGACTTTGTGTTCCTAACGACCCTGATTTAAAGTATAAAATCATGATGGAAGCGCACAACACACTGTTTGCAATCCATCTTGGGAGTACCAAAATGTATCATGATATTCTTCATACCTTTTGGTGGAGCAATATGAAGAGAGAGATAGCGCTGTTTATCTCAAGGTGTCTAACGTGTCAACGAGTCCAGGCGGAGCATCAAGTACCAAAAGGTCCATTACAACCACTTGAAATTCCAGAATGGAAGTGGGAGCACATTAACATGGATTTCGTTACCGGTCTTCCCAAAGTTTCTCAAGGCATAGATGCGATTTGGGTCATTGTTGATAGATTGACCAAGTCTGCTCATTTCTTATCGATACGAGAAACTTATACACTTGAACATCTTGCTCGTATGTACATAAACGAGGTTGTAAGATTGCATGGTATGCCAGTATCCATAGTTTCTGATCGAGACCCAAGATTTACTTCAAGATTTTTGGTTAGTTTGCAAAAAGCTATGGGCACGGATTTACAATTTAGTTCGGCATATCATCCTCAGACGGACGGACAATCAGAGAGGACTATTCAAACTCTGGAAGACTTATTAAGACTCTGTGTCCTTGACTTCAAGTGAAGTTGGTACAAGTTCTTACCATTGGTGGAGTTTTCCTACAACAACAGTTATCAAGCAAGCATTGGCATGGCTCCATTCGAGGCGTTATATGGAAGAAAGTGTCGTTCTCCAGTATGCTGGGATGAGGTGGGTGAAGCAACGTTGTTGGGACCGGAGTTGGTACGTATGACTACGGAAAAGATTAAAACAATCTGACAACGTATAAAGACCTCACAAGATCGACAAAAAAGTTATGATGATCTTCATCGAAAGGACGTGGAATTTGATATAGGAGATCATGTGTTATTACGAGTTGCTCCATGGAAAGGAGTTACGAGATTTGGAAAGAGAGGAATGTTCAATCCTCGATTCATCGACCCATTTTTAATTCTCGATCGAGTAGGAACTATAGCCTATAGACTCACTTTACCGCCAAGTATGTCTCGTGTTCATAACGTTTTTAACATATCCATGTTACGTAAATATGTGGAAGACCCAAACCACATTATTGAGTTAGAACCGGACCAAATAACGGAAGATTTGACGTATGAAGAGGTTCCTGTTCAAATCTTGTATAAGAAGGAACATATTCTACGCTCCAAGGTTATACCTCAATTCAAAGTTTTGTGGAGAAACCACGATGTTGAAGAAATGACTTGGGAGTTAGAATCTGAAATGAAATCAAGGTATCCTTACCTCTTCAATATACCAGGTACGTACCCTAATTTCGAGGGCGAAATTTCATAAGAAGGGGAGATTGTAAAACCCCAACTTTTTGAATAAAGATGAATTTTCTATAAATATTATTTTTGAATATTATGGAGTGAAATTGATATAATGTTATAGTTGTGGGTAATATTTATAAATTTTGTAAAGTACGCAAGTTGTTATATAATATTCGATTGGTTGGGGAATATTTGTTTTAACAGGGAATATTCATACAAAGGCACAATCATTGGTGGACCTCACAGCGGAATTATTGTCAGATTGAGAAAATGACAAAAATACTTTATGAAAATAATGTGATGAAGTTTTTCCGTTAATCTGTTGAAACACCCGGTGTTAAAAAAATACAAGATGTCTGGCGTGGTTGCATAGTAGCACACAATATTAATTATTGATGCTTACGTGATAAGTCACTCATCGATTTTGTTGGTATTATTAATGTAATAATACGAAAAAATCTTTATATAAAATGTAATACTTTTATAAAGTTATTCTATAAATAGAATATATTATATTCTATTATGCATAGTGTGACGCCCCCAAAATTATGTATACGTTACCCATCTTGGGTCGCCACTTACATGGTACCTAAATTCAAATACAAACTTAATTATACATCTGTCGTGTAACATACGACAATACATAAATAAGAGTTCTAATAGGAATATTGTCATTTAGACAATATCCATACTCAAGGAGTCCTCATTACATTTATTGTCACACTATTTAACGTAATAGTGAGGACTACTAATGCTATCTTCTGGACCATCACTCTTTTCCCCGACTCGTCCCAAATTATATTCTCATTTCACAAGAGAATAAAAGAAAGAAAGGGTGAGCTCAACTAGCCCAAAGAAGAAATATTATAACTAAGATAATGCGTAATAAATTATCAATAGTCTTCAACAATGTTAAACTGATAAAATACAATAGACAACCAGTTTAACTGCAGCGGAATATGCAATCCATTAAAAGAGTCAAGTAGAAAATAAAGTCTACTATCTTTTAGGTTTTAAAAGGTTTTCATCAATTCTTATCACTAAGACTCAGTTTAATGAATAACCCACAATATCTAATCTTCCCTATACCACGGTCAAGGATTTTCATCAAATTATCAATGGTCATGACTATACCGAATCACCCCTGATCATAATCATACCAAAAACTATCCATCACTACATTACAGGCCACTGAGGACTTTTGTAACATCATTTATATCAAGCCATGATTATACCGAATGATCCCTGGTCATAATCATACTAAGTTCATCTATGCACGTAAGCCAAAGATAACATAATACAACACGAGGATGATGACAATGACATAATAATTCAATAAAACAAGTTCACGAATTAATTTATTCAGGAACTAATAACGTCCAAATTGTCAACATGATCTTGCTTTTGTAGAGTAAAATTCAAGAATGCTCGGAAAAATATTTTCATTAAAAATCTTGGATGAAGCACAAATATCAAGGATATTCCACTAAATTCATGGAGTATAGAAGTCAAAATTTTAACTTACCGAGTATAATAAATAATGAAATAACAAAAGATATCACCATGCATGCGATGATTTGCGATGTATGTTATTCCAATGTAATAATAAATACGAATAATAAAAAGCGAAACCGTGTCCTGTGTAAAACACGCATGAGGATATTCCAATAGAATAATAAAGATGTAATAATAAAGATTTTAACCAGTCCCATAAAGATGCAAGATATTCCATAGAATAATAAAGACAGGAATAATAAAGATTTTAACTCGTGTCCAAAGGTAAAACACACAGTTATATTCCAATGAATAAAAAAAGATGAATAATAAAGAGAAACCAGGTCCAACAGTAAATGTTCCAATAATAAAATAATAGAAGAATGTCACCAAGTATAGGGGATTCCAGATATCAGAGTTATTCCAATGAGAATAAATAAGAATGAAATAATATAAGGATTTCACCAAACATATAGGTTTTCACGTATACAGTCATGTATATATGCCACTTTTATAGGTTATTCCAATAATAATAAAGAATGGAATAATGTAAGTTCTCTTCATGAATAAAAAAAAATAACACCCTTACAAGTACAACAAATAATATTCCCTACCTTAGAAGAGTTGAATATTGGAAAAGTGATGTAGCAAAATACTTTTCTTTTTCTCTATAGTTTCTCTCTAGAGTTTCAATGAATTAAAAGAAATAATGAAGGAATGAGCTTTCTATTTATAGAAAAAGCCGAGGGTGGCTCTTGGTCTTAACGAAGGTCAAAATGACTCTTGTAATATTGAAGAGACAACTACTATTTCATGAAGGGTAATTAACCCTTGGAACACCGAAGAGGCAGTTAACTCTTGGTAATATTGAAGGGACAACTACTATTTGCGAAGGGGTAATTACTATTGACGAAGGTAATTACTATTGACGAAGGTAATTACTATTGAAGAAGGTAATTACTATTGATTGAAGGTAAATACTATTGACGGTAAATTACTATTCACAAAGGTAATTACTATTCACAAAGGTAATTACTATTGACGAAGGTAAATACTATTGACGAAGGTAATTACTATTCATAAAGGTAATTACTATTCACAAAGGTAATTATTATTGAAGAAGGGACTCTTAGATGATGACATATGGGCCCCCCATAAAATAATCAAACTTACCACAAACGTCTCATAACAGACTCTTTATATACATCAAGGATTGAATAAATATTACCACAAATCATTTTATTTTTAATCAACACATATTTAATCTTTCAACAATTATTAATCATTTATAACTTGTCGTCTCAATTAATAATTTAATACTATAACATATTATCCAGATGATACTGTGACAATAATTAAATCAATAATATAAGAGATATGATGCAAAGAATTATCAGAAAGCAATAATTGAGCATAAATGGTGACTTCTCACGTAAGCATCAATAATCAATATCGTGTATTACTATACAACTACGCCAGACATTCTTGTACTTTTACTACCGTGTAGTTCAACGGTTTTGACGGAAACACCTCTGCGATTATTTTTTTATAAAAATAATTTTGTCATTTTCTAACTACGACAATACTTCAGGTTGTGGGTCCACTGATGATTGAGTCGTCGTTTAATATTCCCCACAAAAAGAATATTCCCCACCAAACGAATATTTTATAACAACTTGCTTACTTTGCAAAATTTATAAATATTACCCACAACTATAACATTATATCAAATTTATTCCATAATATTCAAAAATAATATTTATAAAAAATTCATCTTTATTTATAAAAGCCAGGGTCTTACAACCTCCCTTCTTATGAAATTTAAGCCCTCGAAATTAGGGTACGTACTGATATGATAAAGAGGTGAGGATACCTTGAATACCTTTATCGTTAAAAATATTAAATTCATCTTCGCAATCCTACCAAAAGATATTCATTAACAATTCATCTTTGCACTACTGAGCCAAAGATATACAATCAGAAAACCAATAATGCTTTGAGACGCATCTTAATAGTATCACGACCACGAATTATCCATGCACTATTGGCCAGGATATTCGTGTTTTCAATTACTGATCATGATTATACTTAGAATAATCCTTGGTCATAATCATACCAAGTCTATCAATGCACTACTACCAAAGATGACTTTTACCACATCCATGAATTAATATTTCATTGTTGAGACTCACCAATAATTAATCCATATCATCGAATCATCCTCGCACTACAAGCCAAGGATATTCACTAGTATCACAACCACGAATTATCCATGCACTACGGCCAAAGATAATCGTGTATTCATTAAGTATCACGACCACAAAATTATCCATGCACTACTACTACCAAAGATAATCGTGTATTCATTAGTATCACGACCACAAATTATCCATGCGACTACTGACAAAGATAATCGTGTTTTTCAATTACGATTATGATTATACCCGAACAATCCAGGTCATAATCATACCAAGTCCATCTATTCACGTAAGCCATGATGACTTTCAACACAATATAAGCATGAGGATAATGATATAAAGAATCAATCAAATGAGATAAATGATAAATATTAAACATTTATAATATAATTTATCCGTGATTCAAGAATATCCCCATGTTATCAATCACTTAATATTCTCATAATCTAATATCATTAATATTATAACAATATTTTAATCACTTCTTAAATTTATAAACAATTTATCTCAATTGTTTACGCTTTTACCATATAATGCATTTATTCATTTAAAAATGTCATACTCATAAGATATCATCACCAATTATCAAATCCTCATCAAAAAAAATGCATATACTCTATATAGGATTCTCTAGCCATAAAATCCTATTTTCAACTTTCATACTTCATATAACATATTTAACTCATATGTTCGTAACTAAACTATTTTCATGAAAAATACCAAATCAGTCCCAAAAATATTTCTTTTCTGAGATTTAGCATAATATAGTCCCATAATGAAAATATATTTTTCTTGGAATTTTTAAAATTCATTTACTATTTTTCAAAAATCAATTTCTAATTAATTCCTTAAGAAATTAGCTACCTCAAGTTTAACTCCAAAAAATCCCAAATCTTGGCAGGACCTTACACATGTTAATGTGAACCTCCAGTTTAAATTTCATGGTCATCGGAGTTATAGAACTCCAGTTATAGCATTTTTCGTAAAAAAAACCTAAATATTGTAATGGTCATAACTTGTTCATTTTAAGTCAGAATGAGCTCATTTTTGGACAGGAGGTACTTTATAACATATATTTTCATGTCCCAAAAGGCCAGAATTTTTCACATAAATTTAGTGGCCGAAACAGCACTATAAAGTTTCAAGCGTTAGCGTTTTTTGTAATTTGTTTGCTTTGGACTCTTTTGCTAAATTCAGTCCACATGAAAATCTACAACACCTTTTCCAAAGGATTCCACTTGGATAAGCTACAAAACTCATAGATCTAACTCTAGGACTTGACCACACTCAAAAATTCAAAATATAATAGGAGATATGGTCAATTGAATTTCATGTTACGTTTTTACCAAAATCGATTTTCAACCCTTTGTGATTTCTAAGAAACTTTCATGTTTTCACATAATAACCACATAACTCATCATAACACTTACTAATACTTCATATACCCATGATTTTAATTAGTCCAATGCTTTTATTATGACTTTCATCATAATCCTCGTAAATGCATCCTTTTAGTTGAAGAAATATTTGAGGGTTTAAGAAATGGGTTTTTATCTTTGGAGTCAATACAAAATTCGATTTCACGCTCTAGGGTAGGCTAGGAAATCTTCAAGAATACGTCAAGAAATTTATTAATGATAGAAATATCATTCAAAATCGCTACTCTTATCCAAGACTTGGATAAGACGTTACATTGATACCAACTGTGACTTCTATCCTTTAACCTAGATAACCTCACAATGATACCTATCAACTTGTCATCGCGTCATTCACGACGTCGCCACGTAAAGTCCGCTTTGGTGCACTCCACACAAGGAAGTCAACAACGAAAGGATCGAGGCTCTTTACTTATGGCTTGATATAACGATTGATTAACTTTAGGGTTTGGTTACTTTGAATTAAGTATAACGGGTTGGTTAGGAATATGAAAGCTAACAACCTTACAAAAAAATAATAAGTAGTTAATCAATCGTTTTCAAAAATTACCTCAAAGGCAAGTATTTTCAAATAGATAAGATCGTGAAAGTGTTTACTTGAAACAACAAGATTAATAAACAGTGGAGGTAACGAAGGTTTCTCCCAACGAAGTTTCAATAGATAAATCAAAGTCTAATTTTTTCGGAGTCAAATTTAAACATTAAACACAACTAGGTAGAATAAAAGAGTGGGTAGAACTTGTATTGAATAAAGTATAGACTTAGTAATAATTTATAATTAATTTACCCGTAATAACTTCGTTCGGGTTTTCTCGATAAACGCTTCTCGCTTAAATTACCGAGTTTGACTTTACTATAGGGTACATTCCACCCTTAAGTGCTTCTTCACATTCCTGATCCATGATTTGAATCATTATTCTTCGATCCATATCGAATTCGGGTTGATCGCTATGCACATGGTAATTCCGAATTCGATGTTGGGTTCTCCCAATTGCTGTCCAAAAAGCAAAGTCCATTTCATCTATTTTGGCTTTATTGGATCGGACGTCTTTTTCTACACTATCAACGCGTTGTGCGACTTTTTACCCATGCATCGTCTATTCTCCTTCGTTCGGTTGTTTCTTCTTTCGATTTGATCTTTGATTTTAAATTCTCGATTCCAACTTTAATATCTTACACCACTCGCCAAAGCGTGATTTTGTTCGAGCATCACACATCGGGTAACCCAATTTTGAATTGTTGTATCCCTTTGTTCCACGACCGTTTGCCGTTCTTCAACTTTGTTCTTCTAGCTCACGAACACGATTTTGTAATTCTAAGTTTTGATCATAAACTTCTTCTAACCAATTCACCTCGGGTTCCTCTTCTTCCTCTTCTTCCTCACTCTCGGTTGCTACCTCTTGCAACTAGCTCTCGAAGTCAACAATTAGTTCTTCATTCACTACGTGGATATCTCTAATTTGTTCCTCGTCGACACTTGCATTAACTCGATTAGTGATTGAAGGTGTCACAACGGTCACATTCACTCCATTGTGAATATTTTCACCGCCCATTTCCAAACACTTGCCACAACACAAGGGTTAATTAATATATCAAATATTATCCCTATACTCCGAATGACCAATTAAATAACAAATAAACTTAGGTAGGTCATACTAGCGAAGAATTCCCGCCTCTCCCTCCTAGTTCTTATCTCGCATCTTAGCCAGGATCATATCCTAAGCTCGATACTAACCGTGACGCCCCAAAATTAGGTATCGCCACCCATCTTGGGTCGCCACTTACATGGTACATAAATTCAAATACAAACTTAATTATACATCCGTAGGTGTAACATACGACAATACATAAACCGAGAGTTCTAATAGGAATATTATCATTTAGACAATATCCATACTCAAGGAGTCCTCATTACATTTATTGTCACACTATTTAATGAGAATAGTGAGGACTACTAATGCTATCTTCGGGACCATCACACTTTTCCCAGACTCGTCCCAAATATATTCTCATCTCCTCAAAAAAGAACGGTGAAAGAAAGGGTGAGCTCAACTAGCCCGATGAAAAATATTATAACTAAGATAATACAGAATAAATTATCAATAGTCTTCAACAATGTTAAACTGATAAAATACAATAGACAACCAGTTTAACTGCAGCGGAATATGCAATCCATTAAAAGAGTTAAGTATAAAATAAAGTCTACTATCTTTTATGTTTTAAAAGGTTTTCATCAATTCTTATCACTAAGACTCAGTTTAATGAATAAACCACAATATCTAATCATCCCTGTACCACGGTCAAGGATTTTCATCAAATTATCAATGGTCATGACTATACCGAATCACCCCTGATCATAATCATACCAAAAACTATCCATCACTGCATTACAGGCCACTGAGGACTTTTGTCACACCATTTATATCAAGCCATGATTATACCGAATGATCCCTGGTTATAATCATACTAAGTTTATCTATGCACGTAAGCCAAAGATAACATAATACAACATGAGGATGATGACAATGACATAATAATTCAATAAAACAAGTTCACGAATTAATTTATTCAGGAACTAATAACGTCCAAATTGTCAACATGATCTTTGCTTTGTAGAGTAAAATTCAAGAATGCTCGAGAAAAATATTTTCATTAAAAATCTTTGGATGAAGCGCAAATATCAAGGATATTCCACTAAATTCATGGAGTATAGAAGTCAAAATTTTAACCAACCGAGTATAATAGCGAATGAAATAACAAAAGAAATCACCATGCATGCGGTATTGCTTGCATAAAAGTTATTCCAATGAATAATAAATACGAATAATAATAAAAACTGAGTCCTGTAAAACACACGCATGTGATATATTCCAATAGAATAATAAAGATGTAATAATAAAGATGGAACTAGGTCCTAAGTAAAAAGCACGAATAGGATATTCTAATAGAATAATAAAGATGTAATAATAAAGATTTTAACCGTGTCCTAAAAACACACGCACGTGGATATTCCAATAGAATAATAAAGACGAATAATAAAGATTTTAACCCGAGTCCGCGTAAAAACCTGAACATGATGTTCAACGAAATAATAAAATAATAGAAGAATGTCACCAAGTATAGGGGATTCAGCATATACTGAGTTATTCCAATGTAATAAATAAGAATGGAATAATATAAGGATTTCACCAAGTATAGGGTATTCCACATATACAGGTCATGTATAGGGTATGCCACTTTTACAGGTTATTCCAACAGAATAATAAAGAATGGAATAACAGAAGTTCTCTTCATGAATAAAAAAATAACACCCCTTACGAGTACAACAAATAATATTCCCTACCTTAGAAGAGCTGAATATTGGAAAAGTGATGTAAAAAATACTTTTCTTCTTTCTCTATATAGTTTCTCTCTCTAGTTTCAATTGAATTAAGTAAGAAATAATGAAGGAATGAGCTTTCTATTTATAGAAAACTGAGGGTGGCTCTTGGTCTTAACGAAGGGTCAAAATGACTCTTGGTAATATTGAAGAGACAACTACTATTTGCGAAGGGGTAATTAACCCTTGGAACACCGAAGAGGCAGTTAACTCTTGGTAATATTGAAGGGACAACTACTATTTGCGAAGGGGTAATTACTATATTGTGAAGGTAATTACTATTGACGAAGGTAATTACTATTGAAGAAGGTAATTACTATTGATGAAGGTAAATACTATTGACGAAGGTAATTACTATTCACAAAGGTAATTACTATTCACAAAGGTAATTACTATTGACGAAGGTAAATACTATTGACGAAGGTAATTACTATTCATAAAGGTAATTACTATTCACAAAGGTAATTATTATTGACGAAGGGACTCTTAGATGATGACATATGGGCCCCCCCATAAAATAATCAAACTTACCACAAACGTCTCATAACAGACTCTTTATATACATCAAGGATTGAATAAATATTACCACAAATCATTTTATTTTTAATCAACACATATTTAATCTTTCAACAATTATTAATCATTTATAACTTGTCGTCTCAATTAATAATTTAATACTATAACATATTATCCGGATGATCTTTGTGACAATAATTAAATCAATAATATAAGAGATATGATCAAGTGATTCATCAGTAGCAATAATTGAGCATAGCTGAGTGACTTCTCACGTAAGCATCAATAATCAATATCGTGTGCTACTATACAACTACGCGTATTACTGTACTTTTACTACCGGGTAGTTCAACAGTTTTGACGGTAACACCTCTGCCGTTATTTTTTATAGAAAAATAATTTTGTCATTTTCTAACTACGACAATACTTTCGTTGTGGGGTCCACTTAATGATTGAGTAGTCGTCTGAATATTCCCCAAACAAAAGAATATTCCCCACCAAAACGAATATTTTATAACAACTTGCTTACTTTGCAAAATTTATAAATATTACCCACAACTATAACATTATATCAAATTTATTCCATAATATTCAAAAATAATATTTATAAAAAATTCATCTTTATTTATAAAAGCTGGGGTCTTACACATAGTGTTGCATAGTGTCTGCATAGTGCTTTGCATAGTAAAATCTTTTTATATAAAACATAATACTTTTATAAAGTTATCTGTTTTATTAGACAATAATTAGAATATATTATATTTTATTATGCATAGTGTTTGCATAGTGCTGCATAGTGTTTGCATAGTAAAATCTTTTATAAAGTTATTCATTTTATTAGATTATAAATAGAATATATTATATTTTATTTAAAAGATTTTGCTTTAAATATGGATAGTTAAATTAAAAGTAAATCAATCTGGACCGTTCATGAGTTAGTTACTATGCAATCCATTTTTCTATAAATAAAGCTCATTCCTTCATTATTTCTTACGAATTCACCGAAACTCTAGAGATAAACTATAGATAGAAAGAAGAAAAGTATTCGCTACTTCACTACTCATATATCCAAGACTTCTTCTTAAGGTAGGGAATATTATTTGTTGTGACTCGTAGGGAATATTATTTCTTTTGTATTCATGAAGAGAACTTCATTATTCAATTATTTGTTATTACATTGGAATAACTTTTGTATCTGCTGAGCTACCCTATACTTGGTGAAATTCTTCATTATTCCATTCTTTATTATTACATTGGAATATCCTATCTCATGCATTTTATCGCCGGACTGGTTTCGATCTTTATTATACTGGTTGAACATCACTGCTTGATGCGTATTACGCTTTGACACGGGTTCTGTTATTTAGTATTCATTGGATTAACTTGTCTATATGCTCAAGTACCGCATGAATGGTGATTTACATTGTTATTCCATTTTTATTATTACATTGGAACATCCTCGTCGATGCGAATTTTACGACACAGTTCCGTTATTATTATTACTCGTTGGAGTAACTCACTACGTCTGCGGCAATCGCATGCATGGTGATTTCTTTTGTTATTCCATTCTTTATTTTACTCGATTGGTTAAAACTTTGACTTCTATACTCTATGAAATTAGTGGAATATCCTTGATATTTAAGCTTCATCCAAAGATCTTTTCATGAAAATATTCTTCTGAGCATTCTTGAATTTTACTCTACAAAGCAGTATCATGTTGACAATTTAGACGTTATTGGTTCTTGGACAAATTAATTCTTGAACTTGTTTTATTGAATTCTTATATCATTGTCATCATCCTCATATTTATATTTTTTTGAAAGTCATTTGTGGCCTGTAGTGCATAGATGGACTTGGTATGATTATGACCAAGAATTATTCGGTGTAATCATGACCGTAATTTTATAAATGATGTGGTAAAAGTCCTCATTGGCCCGTAGTGCATTGATGGACAATTGTTGGCATGATTATGACCATTAATGAATACACAAATATTCTTGGCTCGTAGTGCATGGATAATTGTGGTCGTGATACTAAAGAATATCCTTGGCCGTATTGCAGGGGTGATTCAATGATGTGGATTATTTATTAAGCTGAGTCCCAGCGATAAAAGTGATGAAAAACCTTTTAAATCATAAAAGATAGTAGATTTTATTCTCTACTTGACTCTTTTAATGGATTGCTTGTTCTGCTGCAGTTAAACTTGATGTTTATTATATTATATCAATTTAACACTGTTTAAGGCTAATGATAATTTATTCTGCATTATCTTAGTCATAATATTTTTTACTGGGCTAGTTGAGCTCACCCTTTCTTTCACTGTTCTCTTCAGGAAATGAGGATATAGCTAAGACGAGTCGGGAAATGGAGTGATGGTCCTAGATGGTGCATTAGTAGTCCTCACTATTCTGTGAAATAGTGTGATAATAATTGTAATGAGGACTCTTTTTCAGTTTGTATACTCTCTAGTAGACAATATTTGTACTCAAACTCATAGTTTATGTTTTGTCGTATTGTACACGACAGTTGTATTATTAAGTTGTATTTCAATTCTGTACCATGTATTTGGCGACTCAAGATGGGTGATGTATACCTAATTTTGGGGGCGTCAGAAATCAACTAAGCGTGCAAGAGCAGAGGATGCTTGTATGAAGGCGACTCAACGTGCAGATTGTGCTGAGGCTAAGGTCCAAGTGAAGAAAGCCAAGATGAAGGAGATGGATTATGCTTTTAATTCGGCGATTGATAGGGCCCAGGATCGAGTCCATTATTACCCACCTCAGTTTGAAGACTCATCGTGGTTTGTGATGGATCGTAGGACTGCGTATCGTATCATAGAGGAAGAGCGTCGAGAGGCCATACGACGTCTTAATATGAATAGATAGAAAATAAGAGTGATAATAATATGTGGTTAATTATGCGAGTAAATAGATTGTGAATCCCTTATTTTGAGATTAATAAAGGGATAGTATGAGTATGTAATCCTAGAACTGGTTTAGTTCAGGAAAGTGGATGTTTATAGCAGATATGCTATCTTTAGTATGTTTAAAACATTATGAATGAATAAAATATTAGAGTTTATTTGAGATGTAATGTGTTAAAGCTTCAATTTTGGAATGTTTAAGTTAAACCTTGAATACCCAAGAATTTGAGTAATGAACTAATAAGCATATATTTTAACAGAAAATGCCTCCTAGAAGAAGACAACCACGTCAGCAAGTACCTCCTGAGGGGTCTACTAACAATAACAATGAGATCAACGTGAATCCAGTTCAGCAGTTGGTAGCTTTGTTGATGGGAGAACTTGCAAATCAACCGCAAGCTCAAGTTACGACTTTCAAGGAATTCAAAGCGGTTGGACTGCTAGAGTTTCAAGGGTCTATGAATCCAGTGGAAGCCCAAACCTGAATCATGGAAATGGAGAAGGTATTTGATGTTGCTAGAGTTAGTGAAGATCAGAAGACTGCGTTCGTGACGTTTATGCTTAAGTCCAAAGCTAGCTACTAGTGGTAAGCAAATAAAGTTCGTGGAGGACAAGGAGTGATAGCGTGGGACATATTTAAGGAGATGTTCTTTGAAATGTACTTTTCAGCGAGTTCTCGGAATCAGTTGGAAGTGCAATTTCTTGAGCTTAAGCAAGGAACTTTGACGGTGCCAGAATATGCTGCGAAGTTTAACGAGTTGGCAAGGTTTGCCACTTATCAAGTCAATACGGATGAGCGTAAGGTGAGAAGGTTCGAACAAGGATTGAAACCACAGGTCAGATAGCAAGGTTTCAATGTTTCGATTAAATACATTTATACCATCTTTGAAAAGGTAATTATCACGGAAGGTGGAAGCGATGCCTTGACCAAGTATAACCAAGATCAGAAGAAGAGGAAGAATGATAACGAGAATAAGGCTGGTGGAAGTAATGTTGGAAGTAACCATTAGAAGAGGAAATGGAACGAGAATTCTATTACGGGAGGACAGCAGGGAAGTCAGCAGAAGAAAAAGTTTGAAGCTTGTGCTACGTGTGGAAAGAATCATACTGGGGTATGTTTGAAGGGAAAGCAAGTGTGTTTCAACTGTGGTCAGGAGGGTTACATTGCACCGAACTATTTTAGTCCGAAGAAAGGAGCATGTTTTACCTACGATTCAAAGGATCATATGGCTCGTGATTGTCCCAAAAAGCCAGCGGGGAGTGTAAGTGGAGAAAAAGGAAACAACAATGGTGGTGGTGCATTGACTATCATCGGACCATTTCGGTCAAGTAAACCTCATGTAAGAACTTTCAATATGGCCGCATGCGGGATCTTTGTTCGGTTTAAGGATGTGGTGTCAGGTATCATTCCGATTAATGGTATTAATGCTTATGTACTATTTGATTCGGGTGCTACTTGTTCATTTATATCCGATGAATTTGCTCAGAACTTAGATTTGCCCCAGGAAGAATTAGAATTTCCCTTAAGTATAGAGATTATGAATAAGGAAGTGATTCATGTTAGATTTGTATATAAGAATTGTAAAGTGGTTATAAAGGGTCAAGAGATGAGGGTAGACTTGATCCCAATTAGACTGGGGGAGTTTGATGTTATACTGGGAATGGATTGGTTATTCAATCACGGAGCGATGATTGATTGCCAAAGAAAATATGTTAACCTTATGACTCAAATCAAAGGTTGTGTTCTATAAAACAAATCACGTCGACAAGCAAGTTGTTTGACGGTGATGCAAGCCAAGAAGTTGTTAAGACAAGGATGTGTAGGATACTTAGCCTACATAGTTGATACACAAAAGAAAAGTGCGAAGTTAGAAGAGATACCAATCATAAGAGATTTTGTAGACGTATTTCTAGATGATTTGTCGGGTCTTCCGCCATATCGACAAATTGAGTTCATGATTGATTTAGTACCAGGAACAGGTCCGATATCTAAGGCACCATACAGAATGGCCCCGGTAGAGATGAAAGAGTTGATGGCGCAACTGCAAGAATTGCTCGACAAGAAGTATATCCAGCCGAGCGTATTGCCATGGGGAGCGCCAGTGTTATTTGGAAAGAAGAAGGATGGATCGATGCGGCTCTGCATTGACTATCGAGAATTGAATAAGGTTACAATTAAAAGTAAGTATCCATTACCAAGAATCGACGACTTGTTTGATCAACTGAAGGGTGCAAAATATTTTTCAAAGATAGACTTAAGGAGTGGTTATCGTGACGTCCCCAAAATAGGTATACATCACCCATTTTGAGTTGTGAATACATGGTACAGAAACAACTACAACTTTATTATTACAACAGTAAAACTGTGAGTTTGAATACAAATATTATCTTCTTGACAATATCTATACTCAAATAAATCCTCATCACATTTATTGATATATTATTTTACAAAAATGGTGAGGACTACTAAACAACTCTCTCTAGAACCTTCATTCCATACCCAGACTGCGTACTTTCATTATATTCTCGCCTCCCGAGAAGAAAAATGGAACAAAAAGGAAAAGGGTGAGCTCAACTAGCCCAAGAAAGAATATTATGACTAAGATAATATACAACAAATTATCATTAGTCTTCAACGAGAAAAATCTAATAGAATACAATAGACAACAAGTTTTTAAATCAATATTCGCAATGAAATAATAATTCATTAGAAGAGTTAAGTAGAGAATGCAAACTACTATCTTCTATGTATGAATTTAAAAGTTCATCGCTCTATCTTTATCCTCAGTAACATCAATCAATATACATCTGGAATCAAATATTCATCTTTGCACTTACTGAGCCAAAGATATTCATCGATTAGTCATGTTCATCTAAACACCGTTCATCATCTTTGCACTACGGGCCAAAGATATTCTTCAAAATCATTCATCTTTTACACTAAGCCAAAGATATTCAATAATATCATCATTTAAGACCGAGGATGATGAAAAATATTTTTAAAGAAACGAATCCAAAGAAACAAAATGACAAGGATTAAGGATTCGTACTTTTGTTTTATCCATGTCCAAAAATACCTCAAAAATAATTATAGTGGTGTAAAATTCAAGAATGATCAAAACATGGATACAATCAAAGCTAGTATCCGAATAGATATTTTGAATGAAAAGAAATTTTTATTTTTCGATGAATAGTCTTCATTATTCGTGAATAATGCAGTATCGTGAATAGTGGCAGATATCGTGAATAGTATCTCCGACGACTGACAAAAAGTTCCAAATTTGATAAAAAACTTCAGATCAATATTTCAACATAATGGTATTGAAGAAATAATATCATTACTGAAAAAAAAATAATATCACTTACCTCACAAAGACAATCTTACTAGTTGAAACACCTGGATATAAAGTTATAACTTGAACTTGCACCGTATAACAATACTCAAAGTATACTCAAAATACTCACAAGAATACGCTCGATAATATAGAGAGAAAACTTCGATTTTTGGTGTGATTTTCAATTCTAACCTAAGCACCTATTTATAGGAAAATGCTTAGAACACCAAAAGCAGAAAATTTAATATAATATTATTATTTATAATAAAATTTCCTCGCCTCTTAGAATTCAGCTCCTAGCATTTCCCACATGCTCACCTTCTAGAAAAAGTAATAAAAATGTTTTTCCAATTTAAAATATTTTAAACTTCCAAAATCAATTATTTGAACTTGAACTTCAATAATTCATAATAAATAGCCCTTTTGTCAGAAAATTCGAAACTCATGACTTTTTATATAGGAAATTCAATTCTCTACAACTTTACGAAGAAAGTTTTTCTGAATTCCAAATGTAAATTGACCGAAATGCACAAACGGGAGATTTTACATCTTATAATCAAATTTCAATCGATAAATGGGGTCCACCGAGCATGTTTAACATGTTATAAACATTTATTGCAACAAAAATACTCTTCCTCCTCGTATACTCAAATATCCCACATTCGTTGTAAAAATATCACCATTATTATATTATTAAAATATAATAATATATTTAAATGAATTATTTTATCGTAAAAGATAAAATTTCAATTTTCAACAATTGTCACATTAAAATTTTTCTCCATCTATATCCACATAAAATCAATATTTTCCTCATCATATGAATCAATAATTATTTATTCACAAATAATATTACTGAGAATCACAATATTGATGACCAGGTACATTCTTGTGGAAGAGGGGCTTTCCAATAAGAATTTCTCCTCTTCTTGGCGCAATTAGGTGACCAAACCTCTCCTTAGACGTAACTTTCTAGACATTGCCAATAATGTTATCTAATAATATTATTCGGATAATATGAATTATTGCTTTGATAATGAAAAATACTTGTGTAATGACAATTATTGAAACAACAAAGAATATAAAATATCAACACAAAGAATTATTAAATCAATAAAATACTCGAATAATGAATTCATCGTAACCATTATTGAGTAGTGCCTTCTTACGTAAGAATCAATAATTGGTGCAATACCGTATCTTCATGTGTTTTAACCACCGAGTATTTTAACGATGATAATCAGAATAACAACTTCTGCCGTTATTTTTAAACAACTTATATTTATCATTTTCTTCATCCAATCGCTTTCACATGGGGGCCCACATGGGCTGCTTGTCGTATTTAATATTCCTAACCCTTTGCACAAGCATCATTTGTAGATAACAAATCCATCCGAACCAGATGATATTGTTAGAAACAAAGCCAAAATGAGTCTCCTCTCGAGCTCTTGGAAACTATTCTCGCATTCTTCGCTCCAAACAAATTTTGTATCCTTCCGAGTTAAATGAAGTTAATGGAGTAGCGATTAGAAAACCCTTCCATGAATCTCCAATAATAACCAGCTAGACCCAGAAAGCTACGTACTTGATCACCGACTTCGGTTGCTCCCAACTTTGTATTGCTTCAATCTTCGCCGGGTCCACGGATACTCCATGTTTTGACACCACGTGCCCAAGAAATGTAACTTCCTCAAGCCAGAACTCGCATTTCTTCAATTTGGCATATAGTTTGATTTCACGAAGCCTTTGGAGTACCAGCTTCAAATGGTGCTCATGATCTTCACGACTTTTAGAATATATGAGGATGTCATCAATAAAGACAACAACAAACTGATCCAAATATTCCTTGAATACTCGGTTCATCATATCCATGAAAGCCGCAGGAGCATTAGTTAGTCCGAAAGACATGACTAAGAATTCATAATGCCCATACCGAGTTCTCGAAGGCGCCTCTTTGGAATATCCTCATTTCTAATCTTTAGGCGATGATATCCGAATCGAAGATCAATTTTTGAAAAGAATTGTGCCTTACTTGCAATCGTCGTCAAACAAGTCATCAATAAAAGGTAGAGGATACCTATTCTTGATGGTGACATGGTTCAATTCTCGATAGTCAATACAAAAGTCGTATACTCCCGTCTTTCTTCTTTACTGAATAAAACAGAGCACCCCAAGGAGATGTACTAGATTTAATGAAACCGATGTCCAACAATTCCTGTAGTTGGACCTTTAATTCTGAAGTTCAATAGAGCCATTTGATATGGGGTTTTAGAAATGGGCTTTGTACCGTGTTCAAGATCAATAAAGAATTCAACTTCACGTTACGGGTAGGCCGGAAGTTCTTCAGAAATACGTCAGAAAGTCAATAACAACAGAATATTATTCAAATTTGACGTGTCTTTATTCAAATCCATAACATGGGCTAAGAAAGCTTGACAATCGCTTTTCAATAAACGAATAGCTTTATGATTAGATATGATGATGATTGATTTTAATGGTTTAGTTGCTTGAATTGCATAACAACGGGTTGGTTAGGAATATGAAAACTAACAACCTTTAAAACAATCAATTTTGGCATGATGAGTAGTTAACCAATCAATCCCTAAAATCACATCAAAAGCAAGTATCTTTAAAGAGATAAGGTCAATAGGTAAGGTGATGGTGCCAACTTGAATCAAACAAGATTTATAAGCAATTGGATGTGATAAAAGTTTCTCCTAACGGAGTTTCCACGAGATAGGTCAAAGTCTAATTTCTCCGAGTCAAGTTTAAACGTTGAGCACAAGCAGGAGAGATAAATGAATGGGTAGCACCGTATTAAGTAAGGTATAAACTTCACAAAAATTTATAAATAGCTTACCCGTGATCACCTCGTTTGGGTTCCTCGCATTATGACCATCCACAACAAACGCTCTTCCGGAACCATTGACTTTGACTTTTACGACGATCTTTTTTGAGTCACCGTCCCCATTGAACTAGGTTTTGCTATCGTATAATCTCGAAGCGATATGTCCTTCCTTTCCATAATTATAGCATACCTTGAATCGGGACAGGTTTGGACCGATATGTCCCTCTTTCCGCATTTATAGCATATGACCGGTGGTCGTTTCTCCTCCCTAGAACCCGATTCTTTGCCGCAGACTGCTATCTTCACATGGTCGGTTGTTAAATCTCCTCTTTTAAAATCTCCTCCCACTCATTTCTTCTATTTTTTCATGGCCATGATTACCACCGAGTGGTTAACATTTTTGTCCGTCTGTTTCTTTCTCCGTGATTATCGTTGTTTTATTGACCGCCATCTCCCAGGTATGATCCTGGTTGTGGTCCCTTAGTTGATCGAACTTCGTTATCTCGCTCTAATAATTGAGCCTGCTTACAACATCTCGAATAGAGAAAATTTATGAGAAATGAGATCTTGGCGTATCTTGGGTTTCAAACCTCTAAGAAACATTCGCGTCATCGTTCCTCATTCTCCACCAAACGAGGTGCAAACTGGATAACTCTCGCAAACTTTGCCTCGCATCTTGAGACACCGCCATGTTGTTTTGCTTTACTCGATGAACTCCACTTCCTTCATATGACGAACACTTTCGTGAAAGTATTTGTCATTAAATAGTTTCAAAACGTCTCCCAAGACATCTTGAAAAGTCTTGGTGGATGGGTACGCTTTCACGACTCCACCAAGAGTTTGCCTCGCCACGGAACATAAAGTGGCGAATGGAACCTTCTGTTCCTTTGTACATCCCAAGACATCGAATATCTTGGTAATTTGCTTGACCCATGTTTCCGCCATGATCGGATCTGGTTTTCCCTTAAATTCTGGTGGTCCTAACTCTTTGAACTGCTTGGTCGGTGACAACCCGTGAATTGCTATCATTTCCTCCTATATTTTGAACACGAGTCTCCCTCGTGCGATTTTGCATGAATCTGCAAAAAGCTTCTAAACATCCCCTCATTCATCATCTGCGCTTTCAATGGTGTTGTTCACAGGAGGAACATTGCCACTGTTTGCATATTCTCCTCGTTGGTGAGTACAGCGTCTCCACGATCTCATTTCCATTGTTAAGATTCTCGATCGACATTCTCAAATCTTCGCTATAAAACAAGGGTTAATTAAGGAAATCAATATATCACATAATATCCCTATATACTTGACCAACTAACAAATAAGCTTAGGTAGGACACACTAGTGAAGGATTTACTCTGCTCTCCCCTCCTAATTCTATTCCCCGATCTCCGCCAGAGATCATATCCCTAAGCTCGATACCAATCATGATGCCCCAAAATAGGTATACATCACCCATTTTGAGTTGTGAATACATAGTACGAAACAACTACAACTTTATTATTACAACAAGAAACTATGAGTTTGAATACAAATATTATCTTCTAGACAATATCTATACTCAAATAAATCCTCATCACATTTATTGATATATTATTTTACAAAATGGTGAGGACTACTAAACAACTCTCTCTAGAACCTTCATTCCATACCCCGACTAAATTTCGCTATATTCTCGCCTCCGAGAGAAGAAAAATGGAACAAAAGGAAAAGGGTGAGCTCAACTAGCCCATAAAAGAATATTATGACTAAGATAATATACAACAAATTATCATTAGTCTTCAACGGGAAAAAATCTAATAGAATACAATAGACAACAAGTTTTTAAATCAATATTCGCAATGAAATAATAATTCATTAGAAGAGTTAAGTAGAGAATGCAAACTACTATCTTCTATGTATGAATTTAAAAGTTCATCGCTCATCTTTTATCCTGTAACATCAATCAATATACATCCGAATCAAATATTCATCTTTGCACTACAGGCCAAAGATATTCATCACCAATTCATGTTCATCTAAACACTGCTCATCTTTGTACTACGGGCCAAAGATATTCTTTAGAAATCATTCATCTTTGCACTACGTGCCAAAGATATTCAATAATATCATCATTTAAGACCGAGGATGATGAAAAATATTTTTAAAGAAACGAATCCAAAGGAAACAAAATGACAAGGATTAAGGATTAAGGATTAAGTACTTTGTTTTATCCATGTCCAAAAATACCTCAAAAATAATTATAGTGGTGTAAAATTCAAGAATGATCAAAACATGGATACAATCAAAGCTAGTATCCGAATATAGATATTTTGACGAAAAAGAAAATTTTTCATTTTTTGATGAATAGTCTTAGTATTCGTGAATAATCATAGTATATGTGAATAATAGTCTTAGTATCGTGAATAGTAACTCCAACACCAAAAGTTCCAAATTTGATAAAAACTTGGATCAATATTTCAACATAATGATATTGAAGAAATAATATCATTACTGAAAAAATAATATCCCTTACCTCACAAAGACAAGTACTTCTAGTTGAAACACCTGATATAGGCTATGACTTGAACTTGCAGATAGTATAACAATACTCAAAGTATACTCAAAATACTCACAAGAATACGCTCGATAATATAGAGAGAAAACTTCAGTTTAAATTGTGATTTTCAATTCTAACCTAAGCACCCTATTTATAGAAAAATGCTTAGAACACCAAAGCGTAAAAATTTAATATAATATTATTATTTATAATAAAATTTCCTCGCCTCTTAGAATTCAGCTCCTAGCATTTCCCACATGCTCACCTTCTAGAAAAAGTAATAAAAACGTTTTTCCAATTTAAAATATTTTAAACTTACAAAAATCAATTATTTGAGCTTCTAACTTCAATAATTCATAATACATAGCCCTTTTGTCGTAAAATTCAAACTCACATCTTTTATAGGAAATTCAATTCTCTACAACTTTGCGGAAGAAAGTTTTCCAATTCCAAATGAAATTGACCAAAATCCACAAACGGGAGATTTTACAAAAGCTATAATCAAATTTCACCGATAAATGGGGTCCAATCGACATGTTTAACATGTTTTAAACATTTATTGCAAAAAAAATACTCTTCCTCCTCGTATACTCATATATCCCACATTCGTTATAAAAATATCACCATTATTATATTATTAAAATATAATAATATATTTAAATGAATTATTTTATCGTAAAAGATAAAATTTCAATTTTCAACAATTGTCACATTAAAATTTTCTCCATCTATATCCACATAAAATCAATATTTTCCTCATCATATGAATCAATAATTATTTATTCACAAATAATATTACGAGAATCACAATATTGACAACCAATGCGGTTCTAGGAAAGAGGGGCTTTCGAATAAGAATTTCTCTCTTCTTGGGCGCAAATGATTAGGTGACCAAACCTCTCCTTAGATGTAACTTTCTAGACATTGCCAATAATGTTATCTAATAATATTATTCAGATAATATGAATTATTACTTCGATAATGAAAATATTGTGTAATGACAATTATTGAAACAATAACAATATAAAATATCAACACAAAGAATTATTAAATCAATAAAATCTTCGAGCAAGTAATTCATCGTAACCATTATTGAGTTGTGCCTTCTTCACGTAAGAATCAATAATTGGTGCAATACTGGTATCTACGTGTTTTAACCAATTTAGTATTTTAACAAGATTAACTGGTAATAACTACGCCGTTATTTTTAAACAACTTATATTTATCGCTTTCTTCATCCAATCGCTTTTTCGTTATGGGGCCCACACATGGTTTTGGGCCGTCGTCATTTAATATTCCCAAACGATCTTTAATATTCCACGACCAAACGAATATTCCCCAACAACAATGAATATTTTATAACCACTTGCTTATTTTTAAATATTTGCGTATTTTACCCATAACTATCCACATTAATCAAATCAACCCTTACTATTTCAAAATAATAAATAGAAAATTAAATTTCATTAATAATAAGTTGGGGTCTTCTGATTGTCATCGATTTGAAGGTGAGGCCGGAAGACGCGTCGAAGATTTACAATCGAACTTCGGTATGGTCATTACGAGTTTCTGGTTATGTCATTTGGTTTAATCAATGCACCTACAACGTTCATGGATTTGATGAACATGGTGTTTAAACCATTCTTAGATAAATTTGTGGTAGTGTTTATTGACGATATCTTGGTGTATTCTAAGACCAAGGAAGAACATGTTGAACACTTAAAAGTGACGTTGGAGACATTGAGAAAGGAGAAGTTGTACGCAAAATTTTCAAAATGTGAGTTTTGGATGGAACGTGTACAGTTTCTCGGGCATGTTATTGATAATGACGAAATTTCGGTGGATCCATCAAAAGTTGAAGTTGTAGTAAACTGGGATCAGCCGAAGACACCATCAGAGATAAGGAGTTTCTTAGGGTTGGCAGGTTACTATAGGTTTTTTATTTAAGATTTTTCCAAGATCGCGACCCCATTGACGAATTTAACCAGGAAGGCGGTTAAGTTTGTTTGGACGGAGAAGTGTGAGGAAAGTTTTCATGAATTGAAGAAGAGATTGAGCTCAGCACCTGTGTTGTCATTGCCTGATGATACAGGAAATTTATTGGTATATAGTGACGCATCGCATAAAGGACTAGGTTGTATGCTTATGCAGAACGACAGAGTTATTGCGTATACATCACGTCAATTAAAAGATTACGAAAAGGGGTATCCGACTCATGACTTAGAGGTGGCTGCGGTAGTGTTTGCCCTGAAGATTTGGAGACATTATCTTTACAAAGAGAGGTATGAGATATATACTAACCATAAAAGTATGAAGTATATCTTTACACAAAAAGACTTAAACATGCGACAAAGAAGATGGTTGGAACTAATCAAAGATTATGATTGCGAGATCTTCTATCATCCCGGAAAGGCGAATGTTGTTGCTGATGCCTTAAGTAGGAAGGGACGAGAAAAGTTAATGTTGTTGACAACCCAGGAGAAGCTAGTGTCAGAAATGGCTAAGATGGAGTTGGAAATTAAATATCCGACAGAATCCAATGAAAAGTTATTCCAGATAAGAAATGATTCAACGTTGGTAGATAAAGTGAAGAATGCACAACTTCAGGATGAAGACTGTGACAAGATAAAATAGAAAATAACTGAAGGTGAGGAAAACAAATTTATAATTGATTCGGAAGGGTTACTTCGGTTCGAAGGGAGAATTTGGGTACCGCAAGTACCGGAAATTAAAGAAGAAATTCTGAGTGAAGCTCACAACTCAAGATATTCGATTCACCCTGGAAGTACGAAAATGTACCAAGATCTTAGACATCATTTTGGTGGTAGAATATGAAGAGGATGTGGTACGAGTGTGTGGCGAAATGCTTAACGGTCGAAAGTTAAAGTTTGAACATCAAAGGCCAAGCGAATTGTCACAACCGTTAGAGATACCAGAATGGAAATGGGAGCATATCACAATGGATTTTGTGGTAGGACTTCCAACGACTCAACAAGGGTATGACGCCGTTTGGGTAATTGTTGATCGATTGACGAAGTCGGCTCACTTTTTGCCAATCAAGATTCGATTTACCCTAGATCGGTTAGAAAAACTGTACGTAAAGGAAATTATGTCAAGACACGGTGTACCTATGTCCATTGTGTCAGACAGAGATCCACGTTTCACATCTAATTTTTGGAAACGACTACAAGAATGTTTGGGAACACAGCTGAGAATGAGCACAATATACCATCCTCAAACCGACGGACAAAGCGAGAGAACCATCCAAACACTAGAAGATATGCTTAGAGCATGTATTATGGATTTTAAGGGAAATTGGGATGATTATTTACCATTGGTTGAATTTTCATATAATAATAGTTATCACATGAGTATTGGCATGCCGCCTTACGAAGCGTTATACGGCAGAAAATGTAGAACTCCGTTATGCTGGGATGAGGTAGGAGAACGTCAGCTATTAGGTCCAGAGTTGGTGCAATAAACCGTCGCAATCATCAAGGTGATTCGAGCAAGATTGATAGCTGCACAAGATAGACATAAGAAATATGCCGATCAACACCGACAAAATCAGGAATTCGATGTTGGTAGTTATGTTTTCTTGAAAGTATCTCCCTGGAAGGGGAAAATTCGATTTGGCAAGAAAGGGAAATTGAGCCCTAGATTTATAGGACCTTTCGAAGTGCTTCGACGGGTTGGCGAAGTGGTGTACGAGGTAGCCTTACCTCAAGAGTTAATGCATATCCATAATGTTTTCCACATCTCAGTATTAAGACCATATAAGCTTGATTATAGGCATGTTATAGAATATGAGCCCTTACAGTTTGAGAAAGACTTAACATATGAAGAAGTCCCCTGCTCAAATTGTTGTGGGGAAAAAAGAGCAAATCTTGAGGAATAAGGTGATACCTTCTGTTAAGGTAATCGGGAGGAACCACAATGCTGAGGAAGCTACGTGGGAACTTGAAAATGTTATGATGAAGAATTATCCTCAGTTGTTTGCTTGATTTTGTATATAGCGATTCTAGGGGCGAGAATCTTGTTAAGGAGGAAGAATGTAATGAATGAATGAATTTTTCGAGTTGTGATTACGGGGATAGAATCCTTTTAAGGAGGAAGGATGTAACGATCGAGAAATTTGTAATTTAATTTAAATATTTATGGAATTAAATAAATATTTAAAATAATTTATTTATTGAGAAAATAAATATTTGATGAATTGTCATGAATTAATTTAGTAGCTAAATTGATTAATGTTAATTGAATCGAGTAATAATTATTTTATTTATTGGACTTAATTTAAGGAAGTAATTAAATTAAATCAATTGTTTAATATTTAAAGAAAATAATTAAATTAAATGAATTGTTTAATTTAATGGAAATAAATAAAATAAATAAAGTGATGTTCTAATTTATTAGTTAAATTAAATATATATAATCATTTATTAATTATAAGTATAATGATAATATGGTTATTATTATTATTATTATTATTATTATTATTAGTTATTTAAATTAGTTAAACTAAAATTATTTAAATAAAGTGTGACAAGTGGAAACTATATAATATAATAATATAATAATAATTTGGCTGGGAAATAGATGGTTAGCCAAACATGGCCTTGTGGCCTTTGGCTTTTTCCCAACTGACGTCTTTTTATTTTTAAACTGACGAACGTGGGTTTCAGTTTATGTTAGCAATCGTCTAGGTTTTCTTATTTCACGTATTTTGGCTAAGGAGAATAATAGAGTTTTAGAGAGAAAATACAGAGAGAAGTTAAGAGAGAAGGGAGAGAATTCTTGAGTTTTCTAAAGAGAAGTCAGTGGTGATAACAAGGGTTTCAAGAAAATTAGAGGTATATTATCCAAACCTTAGTATTATATATATTTATATACATATATGAGTTACGACATAATTTTCTGTTATCTGTGAAATCGATTTTGTTGAATTGTTGCTAGACAATTGAATTGTGATGATTATATGTGTTGGTTGTGTTTGAGTTTATATGTAAACAAGAATTCGTATGCTAAATTACAGTTTTAAAAGGAAGAAAAATATGACAGTGTATATTTTCCATATGGCTTGTGAGTAATACCAATTCTAGTGGCCAATTTGTATGTTATTCTGTAAATTGAGTCTTGATTATGCCAGTCTATTAAGAAACGAGCATAACGTAATTTGAATTAAGTGTTTTGGCAAAGTTTTGAGATGTCAGTGATGATTTTTGTGAAAGAAGTTCAAAAATGGAGTTTAATGTGAAAAATATGGAATTTTGAGAAATTAAACTAGTGTTAGTTGATGATAAATTGTGTTAATAGATTGTAAATGTCAGCAATCATGTTTGTAATAGTCTGTACCAATTGTAGATGTTAATTTCACTGTTTGGTGGGTGAAATTTGTGTTAGTTGGGCTAAAATGGCTACTTATTCATTTCTGAAGTGCTGCGTCATGCGTGCACCAAAGACATTGTCTTTGATGTTATAAAAAAAAAAGCAGCCTTGATTCTTGCCCAAGTCTATGTGTGGCGCAGCTGCGCCACACCCTGAACTGAGACAATGAGGTCTGCTTGTTTGCAGGTCAGGCTTGTCGAACTTGTGTTAGTTTAGTGAGTATGTTAATGATGTTAAAACATGTTATAAACTATAATAACAGATGTTAATGTGTTGAAATGCAAAGTACAAAGATTTGAAATAATTATTTAAATAAGTTATAAAATGAAACCAAATGAGATGTTTTCGAAAGATAGAGTTGAAGGACTAAGTTATGTTGATCAATGTGTAATTTCAGAAGCGTTAAGTATGTTAACCTAAATAGTTAGGTTCTAGGTTAGGGTTATGACCTAAATGATGGTTTGAACCCTAAAGCTAATATTCATACAATTAATTGTTGTTGCGATTTCGATGATATGTGTAGGGTAATTGGAGATTATTTCATTTGTGTAGCTTACAAACAAGGCAAGTCTTCTCACTCCATACTTTCATTGAGTTAGTTTGTTATGGTTATGCAAGTTCTCTAACTCTACTTTCATAAATGTGCAAGTTTCTAAATCTTATATTTGTCATTGAGCAAGACTATTGATTCTATTCTGATAAATGATTGAATAAGCTCATGTAACCTAATTCGTTACATCGAATGAGTTTCACATTCTCATTTGTTGTTATTAGTATTCAAAACATATATTGTTCTAACACATTGATTCAAAGGAGATTGTTTTAATTCCTTGAATATAATACTTTGTATATATATCATGCTTATTCAGTTATATATTGTTGATATTCGATCTTTGACTTTGATAGCCTTGTTCAGTTATACATTCTTGTATTAAATCTTTATTTATGGAAATTGAATAAGTGTTCTAAAATTCTAGAAACACTGATAAGCTATGTAAGACCCCAACTTATTATTAATGAAATTTAATTTTCTCTATTTATTATTTTGAAATAGTAAGGATTGATTTGATTAATGTGGATAGTTATGGGTAAAATACGTAAATATTTCAAAATAAGCAAGTGGTTATAAAATATTCATTGTTGTTTGGGAATATTCGTTTGGTCGTGGAATATTCGTCTTTGTTGGGAATATTCGTAATGCGACGACAGCCTTGACCATGTGTGGGCCCCATAACTGAAAGCGATTGGATGAAGAAAGCGATAAATATAAGTTGTTTAAAAATAACTGCAGTTATTACTTACAAGTAATCTTTGTTAAAATACTCGGTGGGTTAAAACACGAAGAGCTACTACCATTACACCAATTATTGATTCTTACGTGAAGAAGGCACTTACTCAATAATGGTTACGAAATTCTTGTTCGATTTTTATTGATTTAATAATTCTTTGTGTTGATATTTTATATTGTCGTTGTTTCAATAATTGTCATTACACAAGATTTTTCATTATCGAAGCAATAATTCATATTATCTGAATAATATTATTAGATAACATTATTGGCAATGTCTAGAAAGTTACATCTAAGGAGAGGTTTGGTCACCTAATTGCGGCGCCAAGATGAGGAGAAATTCTTATTGGAAAGCCCCTCTTTCCTGAGAACTGCACGGTTGTCGATATTGTGATTACATAATATTATTTGTGAATATATAATTATTGATTCATATGATGAGGAAAATATTGATTTTATGTGGATATAGATGGAGAAAATTTTAATGTCACAATTGTTGAAAATTAAAATTTTATCTTTTACGATAAAATAATTCATTTAAATATATTATTATATTTTAATAATATAATAATGGTGATATTTTTACAACGAATGTGGGATATATGAGTATACTGAGGAGGAAGAGTATTTTTGTTGCAATAAATGTTTAAAACATGTTAAACATGTGTCGGTGGACCCCATTTATTGACCGAATTTGATTATAGCATGTAAAATCGCCTGTTTGTGGATTTCTTGGCAATTTCATTTGGAATTTAAAAACTTTCTTCTGTAAAGTTGTAGAGAAATGAATTTCCTATAAAAAGTTGCGAGTTTCGAATTTTCTGACAAAAGAGCTATTTATTATGATTTATTAAAGTTCCGAAGCTCCGAAATAATTGATTTTTGGAAGTTTAAAATATTTTAAATTGGAAAAACGTTTTTATTACTTTTTCTAGAAGGTGAGCATGTGGGAAATGCTAGGAGCTGAATTCTAAGAGGCGTAGGAAAATTTATTATAAATTATAATATTATATTAAATTTTCTACTTTGGTGTTCTAAGCATTTTTCTATAAATAGGGTGCTTAGGTTAGAATTGAAAATCACACTAGAAACTGAAGTTTTCTCTCTCTATATTATCGAGTGTATTCTTGTGAGTATTTTGAGTATACTTTGAGTATTGCTATACTGATGCAAGTTCAAGTCATAGCTTTATATCCTGTGTTTCAACTAAAGATCTGTCTTTGTGAGGTAAGGGATATTATTTTTTTAAGTAATGATATTATTTCTTCAATATCATTATGTTGAAATATTGATCTGAAGTTTTTTATCAAATTCGGAACTTTTGGTGTCGGAGTTACTATTCACGTATATCGGCCTTATTCACGATATCTGATCTTATTCACGAATACGGCACTATTCATCAAAAATGAAAAAAAAAAATTTCGTCCAAAATATCTATTCTAGATACTAGCTTTGATTGTATCCATGTTTTGATCATTCTTGAATTTTACACCACTATAATTATTTTTGAGGTATTTTTGGACATGGATAAAATAAAGTACGAATCCTTAATCCTTAATCCTTGTCATTTTGTTTCACTAGATTCGTTTTTTTAAAATATTTTTCATCATCCTCCATTCTAAATGATGATATTATTGAATATCTTTGACACAGTAGTGCAAAGATGAATAATTTCAAGAAGAATATCTTTGGCCCGTAGTGCAAAAGATGAACAGTGTTTAGATGAACATGACCAATCGATGAATATCTTTGGCAGAGTGCAAAGATGAATATTTGATTCGGATGTATATTATTGATGTTCTGAGGGATAAAAGATGAGCGATGAACTTTTAAATTCATACATAGAAGATAGTAGTTTGCATTCTCTACTTAACTCTTCTAATGAATTATTATTTTCGCTACGAATATTGATTTAAAAACTTGTTGTCTATTATATTCTATTAGATTTTTCCCTGTTGAAGACTAATGATAATTTGTTGTATATTATCTTAGTCATAATATTCTTTACTGGGCTAGTTGAGTTCACCCTTTTTTCTTTTTGTTCCATTTTTCTTCTCAGGAGGCGAGCATATAGCGAGTACGAGTCGGGGTATGGAATGAAGGTTCTAGAGAGAGTTGTTTAGTAGTCCTCACCATTTTTGTAAAATAATATATCAATAAAGGTGATGAGAATTTATTTGAGTATAGATATTGTCTAGAAGATAATATTTGTATTCAAACTCACACTTTTACTGTTGTAATAATAAAGTTGTAGTTGTTTCTGTACCATGTATTGACAACTCAGAATGGGTGATGTATACCTATTTTGGGGGCGTCACACATTGGTATCGAGCTTAGGGATATGATCTCTGGCGGAGATCGGGAATAAAATTAGGAGGGAGAGACGAGTAAATCCTTCGCTAGTGTGTCCTACCTAATCTTATTTGTTAGTTGACGATATATAGGGATATTATGTGATATATTGATTTCCTTAATTAACCCTTATTTTATGACGGTATTTGAGAATGTCGTGAGAATATTAACAATGGAAATGAGATCGTGGAGACGCCTGCACTCACCAACGAGGAGAACGTGCAACAGTGGGCAATGTTCCTCTTGTGAACAACACCACCGAAAGCGGATGATGAACGAGGGGATGTTTAGAAGCTTTTTGCGCTTCATGCAAAATCGATTTAGGAGACTCGTGTTCAAAATATAGGAGGAAATGATAGCAATTCACGAGTTGTCACAATGAGCGATTCAAAGAGTTGGGACCACCGTAATTTAAGGGAGAACCAGATCCGATCATGGGGAAACATGGGTCAAGCAAATTACCAAGATATTCGATATCTTGGGATGCACGGAGGAACAGAAGGTTCCATTCGCCACCTTTATGTTCCGTGGCGAAAAGCGATCATTTGGTGGGAGTCGTGAAGCGTACCCATCCAAACCTTCGGCATGTCTTGGGAGACGTTTGAAACTATTTAATGACAAATACTTTCCTGAAAGTGTTCGTCATATGAAGGAATTGAGTTCATCAAATTAGAGCAAAATAACATGACGATGTCTCAGTACGAGGTAAAGTTTGCAGAGTTATCCAGGTTTGCACCTCATTTGGTGGAGAATGAGGAACGTATGACGCGGATGTTTCTTAGAGGTTTGAAACCCGACATACGTCAGTATCTCATTTCTCATAAATTTTCTCTCTATTCAGATGTTGTAAACAGGGCTCAATTATTAGAGCGAGATAACGAGTACGGTCAACTGAGGGACCACAAACAGGATCATACCGGAATGGCAGTCAACAAAACAACGATTATCAGTGGAGAAAGAAACAGACGGACAAAAATGGTAACCACTCTGGTGGTAATCATGGCCATGAAAATAGAAGAAATGAGTCAGGAGGAGATTTTAAAAAGAGGAGATTTAACAACGACCATGTGAAGACGACAGTGCCGGAAGCAACTGGTTCTAAAGGAGGAGAACGACCACCGGTCATATGCTATAAATGCGGGAAAGAGGGACATATCAGTCCAAACTGTCCACAATAGTTCAAGGTATGCTATAATTGTGGAAAGGAAGGACATATCGCTCGAGATTGTACGGTAGCAAAACCTAGTTCAATGGGATGGTGACTCAAAAGACCGTCCCCAAAAAGTCAAAGTCAACAGTTCTGGAAGAAGCGTTGTTGTATTTGGTCATAATGCGAGGAACCCAAACGAGGTGATCACGGGTAAGCTATTTATAAATTTTTGCGAAGTTTATACCTTACTTGATCTGGGTGCTACCCATTCATTTATCTCTCTGCTTGTGCTCAATGTTTAAACTTGACTCGGAGAAATTAGACTTTGACCTATCTGTGGAAACTCAGTTAGGAAAAACTTTTATCACATCCAATTGTTTATAAATCTTGTTTGATTCAAGTTGGCACCATCACCTTACCATTGACCTTATCTCTTTAAAGATACTTGCTTTTGATGTGATTTTAGGGATTGATTGGTTAGCTACTCATCATGCAAAAATTGATTGTTTTAAGTAAGATTGTTAGTTTTCATATTCCTAACCAACACGTTGTATGCAATTCAAGCAACTAAACCATTAAAATCAATCAACGTCATATCTATCATAAAGCTATTCGTTTATTGAAAAATGGATGTCAAGCTTTCTTTGCCCATGTTATGGATTTGAATAAAGACACGTCAAATTTGAATAATATTCTGTTGTTATTGACTTTCCGACATATTTCTGAAGAACTTCCGGTCTACCCCGAACGTGAAGTTGAATTCTTTATTGATCTTGAACCCGGTACAAAGCCCATTTCTAAAACCCCATATCGAATGGCTCCTATTGAACTTCGAGGAGTTAAAGGTCCAACTACGAGAATTGTTGGACATCGGTTTCATTCGTCCTAGTACATCTCCTTGGGGTGCTCTGTTTTATTCGTAAAGAAGAAAGACGGGAGTATGCGACTTTAATATTGACTATCGGGGATTGAACCATGTCACCATCAAGAATAGGTATCCTCTACCTCGTATTGATGACTTGTTTGACCAATTGCAAGGGCACAATTCTTTTCAAAAATCGATCTTTGTTCGGATATCATCAGTTGAAGATTAGAATCGAGAATATTCAAAAGACGCCTTGAAACTTCGGTATGGGCATTATGAATTCTTAGTCATGTCTTTCGGACTAACTAATGCTCCTGCGGCTTTCATGGATATGATGAACCGAGTATTCAAGGAATATTTGGATCAGTTTGTTGTTGTCTTTATTGATGACATCCTCATATATTCTAAAAGTCGTGAAGATCATGAGCACCATTTGAAGCTAGTACTCCAAAGGCTTCGTGAAAACAAACTATATGCCAAATTGAAGAAATGCGAGTTCTAGCTTGAGGAAGTAGCATTTCTTGGGCACGTGGTGTCAAAACATGGAGTATCCGTGGACCCGGCGTAGATTGAAGCAATACAAAGTTGGGAGCAACCGAAGTCGGTGACCGAAGTATGTAGTTTTCTGGGTCTAGCTGGTTATTATTGGAGATTCGTGGAAGGGTTTTCTCGAATCGCTACTCCATTAACTCAGCTAACTCGGAAGGATACAAAATTCATTTGGAGCGAAGAATGCGAGAAGAGTTTCCAAGAGCTCAAGAGGAGACTCATTTCGGAACCTGTTTTAACAATACCATCTGGTTCGGATAGATTTGTTATCTACAGCGATGCTTCAGGCAAAGGGTTAGGATGTGTTCTCATGCAACGTGGGAAAGTCATAGCCTATGCCTCGCGACAACTTAAAGAGTATGAGAGGAATTATCCTACTCATGATCTAGAGTTAGCGGCCCGATCGTTTTAGCTAAAGATATGGAGGCACTATCTATATGGGGAGAAAGTGGAGATATATTCGGACCATAAAAGCCTTAAATATTTCTTCACTCAAAAAGAACTCAACATGCTGGCGTGACGTTGGCTCGAGCTATTGAAAGACTACGACCACACTATTCAATACCATCCCGGAAAAGCGAACGTGGTAGGTGACGCGTTGAGTATAAGATCATATCACGAGGAATGAGTGCGATGATGTCAAGTATACGCGTAGAGCCAACTTTAATAGAAAAAGTTAAGGTTGCTCAAGCCACCCAATTCGGAGGCGATCGTATGAAGAAGAAAGTACAAGAAGGAGCTATTCCTAAGCGAGAATTGATGAAGAAGGAATACTTGAGTCCACTCTAGACTTTGTGTTCCTAACGACTACGATTTGAAGTACAAGATTATGATGGAGGCACACAATACACCATTTGCAATCCATCTCGGAAGTACTAAAATGTATCGTGATCTTCGACATACATTTTGGTGGAACAATATGAAGAGAGAGATTGCAAAGTTTATCTCAATGTGTTTAACTTGTTAACGTGTAAAGGCGAGCATCTAGTACCTAAGGGTCCATTGCAACCACTTGAGATTCCAAAATGGAAGTGGGAACACATTACCATGGATTTCGTTCTTTTGTCTTCCTACGGTTTCTCAAGGCATCAATGCTATTTGGGTTATTGTTGATAGATTAACCAAGTCTGCTCATTTCTTGCCGATACACGGAGACTTATTCCTTGAACGTCTTGCTAGTATGTACGTGAATGAGATTGTGAGGTTGCATGGCATGCCAAGTATCCATAGTTTGGGATCGTGACCCAAGATTCACTTCAAGATTTTGGGTTAGCTTGCAAAAAGCTATGGGCATGGATTTACGATTGGTTTGGCATACCATCCTCAAAGCAGACGAGACAATCGAGAGGACTATTCAAACTCTTGAAGATCTATTAAGACTCGTGTCCTAGACTTCAAGGGCGGTTGGGATAAGTATTTACCATTGGTGGAATTCTCCTACAACAACAGCTTATCGAGATAAGTATAGGTGTGGCTCCATTTGAAGCATTATATGGACGAAAAGTGTCGCTCTCCAATATGTTGGGATGAGGTGGGTGAAGCAACATTGTTGGGACCCGAGAGTTAGTACGTATGACTCACCGAAAAGATCCAAAAGATTCAACAACGTATACAAAAGCGGCACAAGATCGACAAAAAGAGTTATGCGGATCTTCATCGAAAGGGCGTGGAATTTAGTATAGGGGATCATGTATTTGTTGTGCGAGTTGCTCCATGGAAGGGAGTTACAAGATTTGGGAAGAGAGGAAAGCTCAATCCATGATTTATTGGTCCATTTCAAATTCTTGACCGAGTAGGAAATGTAGCTTATAGACTTGCGTTACCTCCGAGTATGTCTCGTGTTCATAATGTGTTTAACATATCTGTACTTCGTAAATATGTGAAAGACCCGAACCACGTTATAGAGTTAGAACCGGACTAAATAGCCGAAGACTTAACGTATGAGGAGGTACCTGTCAAGATCTTGGATAGGAAGGAGCATGTCCTACGCGCAAAGGTCATACCACAAGTTAAAGTTTTGTGTAGGAATCATGCTATAGAGGAAATGACCTGGGAATTGGAAACGGAAATGAAAGTGAGGTATCCTCACCTTTTCAAAACACAGAATGCGTCGTCAATTTCGAGGACGAAATTTCATAAGGAGGGGAGGTTATAAGACCCCAACTTATTATTAATGAAATTTAATTTTCTCTATTTATTATTTTGAAATAGTAAGGGTTGATTTGATTAATGTGGATAGTTATGGGTAAAATACGCAAATATTTCAAAATAAGCAAGTGGTTATAAAATATTCATTGTTGTCGGGGAATATTCGTTTGGTCGTGGAATATTCGTACTGTCGGGAAATATTCGTACGACGGCGCAGCCATGTGTGGGCCCCATAACGGAAAGTGATTGGATGAAGAAAATGATAAATATAAGTTGTTTAAAAATAACGGCGTAGTTGTTACCGTTAATACTGTTAAAATACTCGGTGGTTAAAACACAGTAGCACACGGTATTGTACCAATTATTGATTCTTACGTGAAAGGCACTTTACTCAATAATGGTTACGATAATTCTTGCTCGATATTTTATTGATTTAATAATTCTTTGTGTTGATATTTTATATTCTTTGTTGTTTCATAATTGTCATTACACAAGATTTTTCATTATCAAAGCAATAATTCATATTATCTGAATAATATTATTAGATAACATTATTGGCAATGTCTAGAAAGTTACGTCTAAGGAGAGGTTTGGTCACCTAATTGCGCGCCCGATGAGAAGAGAAATTCTTATTGAAAGCCCCTCTTTCTAGGAACGACACAGTTGTCGATATTGTGATTCAGTAATATTATTTGTGAATAAATAATTATTGATTCATATGATGAGGAAAATATTGATTTTATGTGGATATAGATGGAGAAAATTTTTAATGTGACAATTGTTGAAAATTGAAATTTTATCTTTTTCTGATAAAATAATTCATTTAAATATATTATTATATTTTAATAATATAATAATGGTGATATTTTTACAACGAATGTGGGATATATGAGTATACGAGGAGGAAGAGTATTTTTGTTGCAATAAATGTTTAAAACATGTTAAACATGTCGGTGAACCCCATTTATTGACTGAAATTTGATTATAGCATGTAAAATTGCCCGTTTGTGGATTTCGGTCAATTTCTGTTTGGAATTCGGAAAATATTTCTTCTGCAAAGTTGTAGAGAATTGAATTTCCTATAAAACTTCGCAAGTTTCGAATTTTCTGACAAAAGGGCTATTTATTATGAATTATTGAAGTTCCGAAGCTCCGAAATAATTGATTTTTGTAAGTTTAAAATATTTTAAATTGGAAAAACGTTTTTATTACTTTTTCTAGAAGTTGAGCTTGTGGGAAATGCTAGGAGCTGAATTCTAAGAGGCGTAGGAAATTTTATTATAAATAATAATATTATATTAAATTTTCTGCTTTGGTGTTCTAAGCATTTTCCTATAAATAGGGTGCTTAGGTTAGAATTGAAAATCACACCGAAATGAAGTTTTCTCTCTATATTATCGGCGTATTCTTGTGAGTATTTTGAGTATACTTTGAGTATTGCTATACTGATGTGCAAGTTCAAGTCATAGCCTATATCCTGTGTTTTGACTAAAATCTTGTCTTTGTGAGGTAAGGGAAATTATTTTTTTTCAATAATGATATTATTTCTTCAATATCATTATGTTGAAATATTGATCTGAAGTTTTTTATCAAATTTGGAACTTTTGGTGTCGGAGTTACTATTCACGTGTATCTACGACTATTCACGTATACTAGATCTTATTCACGAATACGGCACTATTCATCGAAAAATGAAAAATTTTCTTTTAGTCCAAAATATCTATTACGGATACTAGCTTTGATTGTATCCATGTTTTGATCATTCTTTAATTTTACACCACTATAATTATTTTTGAGGTATTTTTTTGGACATGGATAAAACAAAGTACTAATCCTTAATCCTTAATCCTTATCATTTTGTTTCCTTTGGATTCGTTTCTTTAAAAATATTTTTCATCATCCTCGGTCTTAAATGATGATATTATTGAATATCTTTGGCACATTAGTGCAAAGATGAATGATTTCGAAGAATATCTTTGGCCGTGTAGTGCAAAGATGAACAGTGTTTAGATGAACATGACCAAATGATGAATATCTTTGGCTGTGGTGCAAAGATGAATATTTGATTCGGATGTATATTGATTGATGTTACGGGGATAAAAGATGAGCGATGAACTTTTAAATTCATACATAGAAGATAGTAGTTTGCATTCTCTACTTAACTCTTCTAATGAATTATTATTTCATTGCGAATATTGATTTAAAAACTTGTTGTCTATTGTATTCTATTAGATTTTTCCTGTTGAAGACTAATGATAATTTGTTGTATATTATCTTAGTCATAATATTCTTTACTTGGGCTAGTTGAGCTCACCCTTTTCCTTTTGTTCCATTTTTCTTCTCGGGAGGCGAGAATATAGCGAGTGCAGTTAGCCTGGGTATGGAATGAAGGTTCTATAGAGGGTTGTTTAGTAGTCCTCACCATTTTGTAAAATAATATATAAATAAATGTGATGAAGATTTATTTGAGTATAGATATTGTCTAGAAGATAATATTTGTATTCAAACTCACAGTTTTACTGTTGTAATAATAAAGTTGTAGTTATTTCTGTACCATGTATTGACAACTCAGAATGGGTGATGTATACCTATTTTGGGGGCGTCACAAGTTAGTTCCAATCTAAACTTTCTTTAGTTCGGAAATTCTAAATTCAAATTGAGACGAATAACCCTAACATAGGGGATTTTGTACGTGTAACATTTAGATGTTTGTGCACAATACATGGTACAAAGGGCTGATCCCCCTGAATACGTTAAGAAGAGTCTGTATAATCTAATGACTGTTGAGGTTAAGGTAATAATACCTAAACACTGTAGACATAGTTCGTGGTCTTAAGACCCTCAGATAATTAAAGTTTAAACTTGTTTTCTATTTTGATTCATAGAACAAGTTCTTTATCATTCAGTATTTGTTGTTCACTCTCATGTTGTTATTATACTCTCTTTATGTCAGTGAGCAATTGTTTGCTCACTCTTGCAATTAAACAATGCAGCTAAAGTTGAAAGAGGCGATGATCCATTTACAAGAAAAGGAAAGGGCAAGATGTCTAAGTGATGAAGAATTATTTAAAGTTTATTTAAATAATTGAAGTCTTAAGTCTTGTTTTATTTTATAATGTATTCCACAAACTGATGTAATAATTTTAAGGTTAGATTACCAGGGATTTATTTTGAGATTATGATGTAACCCTTTAATGGGAGAGATTATTGTTTAAGTTATTTAAATTATGTCTTTATCATTTGATTATGGGTAGTTAGATATAATAGATTTGATAAGTGAGCACCAAATTCGGTGGAAATGAAGTACCTGAATTTTGGGGGTGTCACACAAACTGCGCGATGTAGTCCAAAGCGTGTTATGATTATGGAAGAGAAGGTCACCTAGCCCGATTTTGTCGTGCACCAAAGACAAGTCCAGCTGGGATGGAGGCACCAAAGGTCATCCCCAAAAGTCAAAGCCAGAGTTTCAAGGAGAGCATTTGTCGTAACCTCCCAGAAAGCAAAGAACCCGAACGAGGTCATCACGGGTAAGCTTATCATAAACTCTAGTGAAGTCTATACGTTATTTGATACCGGTTCTACCCATTCTTTTATTTCTCCTACTTGCGCTCAACGTTTAAATTTGACTCCGGAGAAATTAGACTTTGACATATCGGTTGAAACTCCGTTGGGAGAAACCTTCATTACATCCACTGTTTATAAGTCTTGTTTGATTCAAATCGGTAACTGCACGTTACCTGTCGATCTTATTTCTTTAAAAATACTTGCATTTGACGTGATTCTAGGGATTGATTGGTTAACTACTCATCATGCTAAAATTAATTGTTTTCGTAAGGTTGTTAGCTTTCATATTCCTAATCAACCTATTATGCGAATTCAAGCGACCAAACCATTAAAATCAATCACGGTCATCTCAAGCCATAAAGATATTTGTTTATTGAAAAACAGATGTCAAGCTTTCTTAGCTCATGTCACAGATTTAAACAAAAATATGTCAGATTTGAAAGATATTTCTATTGTTAATAAATTTCCTGACGTATTCCCTGAAGAACTTCCTGGCCTACCCCCAAAGCGTGAAATTGAATTTTTTATCAACCTTGAACCTGGTACAAAACCCATTTCCAAAGCCCCATATCGAATGGCTCCTATTGAACTTTAGGAGTTAAAGACCCAATTGCAGGAATTGTTAGACATCGGTTTCATTCGTCCTAGTACGTCTCCTTGGGGTGCTCCTGTTCTATTCGTGAAGAAGACAGATGGAAGTATGCGACTTTGTATTGATTATCGGGAGTTGAATCATATCACCATCAAAAATAGGTACCCGTTGCCTCGCATTGATGACATGTTTGACCAGTTACAAGGCGCAAAATTCTTTTCAAAGATTGATCTTCGTTCCGGATATCATCAGTTGAAGATTAAAACTGATGACATTCCAAAGACTGCTTTCAGAACTTGGTACGGGCATTATGAATTCTTAGTCATGTCTTTTGGATTGACTAATGCTCCTGCTGCCTTCATGGATATGATGAACCGAGTATTCAAGGAATATTTGGATCACTTTGTGGTTGTCTTTATTGATGACATCCTCATATACTCCAAAACCCGTGAAGACCATGAGCAACACTTGAGGCTAATACTCCCAAAGCTTCGTGAAAACACGCTATATACCAAGTTAAAGAAATGCGAGTTCTGGCTTGAGGAAGTTGCATTCCTTGGGCACGTGATATCAAATCATGGGATATCTGTTGACCCGACAAAGATTGAAGCAATTCAAAGTTGGGAGCAACCTAAATCAGTGACCAAAGTACGTAGCGTTCTTGGCATAGCTGGTTATTATCGGAGATTCGTAGAAGGGTTTTCTCGAATCGCTACTCCATTAACTCAGTTGACTCGAAAAGATACAAAATTTGGTTGGAGCGAGGAATGTGAGAAGAGTTTTCAAGAACTCAAGAGGAGACTCATTTTAGCACCTGTTCTGATAATACCATCTGGCTCGGAGGGATTTGTCATCTACAGTGATGCTTCAGGCAAAGGGTTAGGATGTGTTCTCATGCAACATGGGAAATTCATAGCCTATGCCTCATGACAACTAAAAGAATATGAGAGGAATTATCCTACTCATGATCTAGAGTTGGCAGCAGTCGTTTTTGCGCTTAAGATTTGGAGGCATTACCTGTATGGAGAGAAGATGGAAATCTATACGGATCATAAAAGCCTCAAATATTTCTTCACTAAAAAGGAACTCAACATGCGGCAATGACAATGGCTTGAGTTGTTGAAAGATTACGATCATACCATTCAATACCATTCTGGAAAAGTGAACGTAGTAGCTGATGCATTGAGTAGAAGATTATATGCGGATACGAGTGCATTAATGTCAACGCAAAGGCCCATTTTATATGACTTACAAAGGATGGAGATAGAGTTAAAGAGTCCAGGGACCCATGTGATGATGGCGAATATACGAGTAGAACCGACTTTAATCGATAAAGTTAAAGCTGCTCAAGCTACAGATCTGGAGTTGATGCGTATGAGGAAGAAAGTGCAAGAAGGTGCTATGCCGGAAGCAAGAATCGATGAAGAAGGAATATTTCGAGTCAACTCCAGACTTTGTGTTCCTAACAACCCTGATTTAAAGTATAAAATCATGATGGAGGCACACAACACACCATTTGAAATCCATCCTGGGAGTACCAAAATGTATCGTGATCTTCGACATACAATTTGGTGGAGCAATATGAAGAGAGAGATAACAGAGTTTATCTCAAGGTGTTTCACTTGTCAACGAGTCAAGGTGGATCATCAAGTACCAAAAGGTCCATTGCAACCACTTGAAATTCAAGAATGGAAGTGGGAGCACATTACCATGGATTTCATTACTGGTCTTCCTAAGGTTTCTCAAGGCATAGATGCGATTTGGGTCATTATTGATAGATTGACCAAGTCTGCTCATTTCCTACCTATACGAGAAACTTATACACTTAAACGTCTTGCTCGTATATACATAAACGAGATTGTAAGACTCCATGGTATGCCGGTATCCATAGTTCCTGATCGAGACCCAAGATTCACTTCAAGATTTTGGGTTAGTTTGCAAAAAGCTATGTGCACAGATTTACGATTTAGATCGGCATATCATCCTTAGACGAATGGGCAGTCGGAGAGGACTATTCAAACTCTTAAAGATTTATTAAGACTCTGTGTCTTTGACTTCAAAGGAAGTTGGGACAAGTTCTTACCATTGGTGGAGTTTTCCTACAACAACAGTTATCAAGCAAGTATTGGCATGGCTCCATTTGAGGCGTTGTATGGAAGAAAGTGTCGTTCTCCAGTATGCTGGGATGAGGTGGGTGAAACAACGTTGTTGGGACCAGAGTTGGTACGCATGACTACGTAAAAGATTCAAACGATCCGACAACGTATAATAACCTCACAAGATCGACAAAAGAGTTATGTTGATCTTCATTGAAAGGACGTGGAATTCGATATTGGAGATCATGTGTTGTTACGTGTTGCTCCATGGAAGGGAGTTATGAGATTTGGAAAGAGAGGAAAGCTCAACCCTCGATTCATTGGCCCATTTTAATCCTCGATCGAGTAGGAATCAGGCCTATAGACTCGACTTCATGCGCCAGTATGTCTCGTGTTCATAACATTTTCACATATCTATGTTACGTAAATATGTGAAAGACATGAACCACATTATTGAATTAGAACTGATTTGAGATAGAGGAAGATTTAACGTATGAAGAGTTACTGTTAAAATCTTGGATAAGAAGGATCATATTCTACGCTTCTAAAGTTATACCTCAAGTCAAAGTTTTGTGGAGAAACCACGATGTTGAGGAAATGACACGGGAGTTAGAATCAAAATGAAATCAAGGTATCCTCACCTCTTCGATATACCAGTGTACGCACTAATTTCGAGGATGAAATTTCATAAGAAGGGAGGTTGTAAGACCCCAACTTTTATGAATAAAGAATAATTTTCTCGAAATATATTTTTGAATATTATGGTGTGGATTTGATATAATGTTATAGTTGTGGGTAATATTTACAAATTTTGCAAAGTAATCAAGTGGTTATATAATATTCAATTTGTCGGGGAATATTCGTTTTAACAGGGAATATTCGTACGACGGCACAATCATTGATGGACCCCACAACGGAAGTATTGTCGTAGTTAGAAAACGTCAGAATTATCTTTTTATAAAAATAACAGCGAAAATGTTACCGTTAAAACTGTTGAACTACTCGGTAGTAAAAGTACAGTAATACGCGTGGTTGCATAGTAGCACACGGTATTGATTATTGATACTTACGTGAGAAGTCACTCAGTTTTGATTCAATTATTGTCACAGTATCATCTGCATAATATTTATTATTATTAAATCAATAATTGAGATGACAAAGTTATTCATATTATTATTTGCAATATTGAGAATGTCTAGAAGTTCTGCTAAGGAGACGTTTGATCACCTAATTGCACGCCAATAAGGAGAAATCCTTATCGGAAAGCCCCCTCTTTCCTGGTAACGATCTGGTTGTTAAATATTGTGAGTTATAATATTAATGATGAATAAGTTGTGTTGATTAAAGATGAAATTGATAGTTTCATTGTGTTGGGATTATTAGTGTTAGTGGAAATCGACATTTATTTAGATAATAATTGATGTCTGGAGGTTATATTGACCAATCGGGTAATTAATCGGATAAATGAGCAATTAATTGCTATTATTTCACATGCTTATAACTATTTGTTCACATGTGTGTACTATTGATTCACATTCATGTACTATTAGGGGAGGTGGTGCATGATTGATAATACTTGCATGACTAAATTAAAAATGGAGGTATAGTTGAAGGTACTATACTGTAATTAGTTTTTTCACATGATTATACTATTGAGTCACATGAATGAACTATTAATTCACATAATTTACTATTAGGGGATGTGGTGCAAGTATGATAATACTTGCAGGACTAAATTAAAAATGAATAAAAAGAGGAAGGTATTATACTGTAATATTTCGATCCCCAAAACGTGCAATTATCAAAACTATATTTTTCTATAAATAGAAGCTCGTTCTTCCTTCATTTCTCACCAATTCACAAAAGCTTTAGAGCAATTATTGTAGAGAGAAATTATAAAGAGAAAGAAGAAGAGAATTTTGCTACCTCACTATTCCAGTATCCAGTTTTTCTAAGGTAAGGGGTATTATTCTTTCGTATTCATGAAGAGAGTTATTTTCTTTCAATACTCGTAATGGTTGTTATTCCATTCTTTATTATTATGTTGGAATAACTTGACTATGCAAAGTACCGCATACATGGTGAAATTCTTCTGTTATTCCCTAAGAGTTGCACAAGTTACTAAAATGCCCTTAAAAATGAAAGCTAAAAGTCTAAAATGCACTTTGTTGCATTATTGAAGGTTGCTTGTATATCTTGCCATATTTTGAGTTGGTGAACAATTATATATCATCCATGTGACTTAAATGAATACAAATCAGCAACTATCTCAGCCAATTCATTTACATTCATCTTATATATAGATCAAAGAGAGAGAAAGTCAAAAAATATTGCTCATTTGCAATCTTAAACTCAACCAAACTTTTCTCTCTCCTTAGCCACAAAAATATTAAGTGGACCAGTCCATAATCAAGCCCTTAGAAAACCAAGAACATATCATGAAGATCAATTTCAAAAATCAAAGCATAAAGGTATAAACCCTAAATTTTGTAAATCATTTGATTTTATGTTATTTGTTGGTTAGATATGTGTTAGAGGGTGTTATTTAGTGATCTGGGTTGTTAGATCCTAGATCCATAACATCCAGATGCACGAAAATGGGTTTTTCAAAACTGATCTATGAACCCTAAAACATGGCCTGACAGCCGAATGTCAGGGCTCATAGATCATCATTACCTGTTATTTGTTTTTGTGTTTTAAAGGTTTTTAGTTGTAGTATGTAGTGAGGGCTTTGATATGGAACTTGAATCAAGCCTAGAACATGTGTAGATTGAAAGTTATTAAAGGTCAAAGGTCGTTGACCGACCATGACCAACTGAGTTTCTGGGCAAACCAGAAACCCAGAAAGTTTGACAAGCGTTTTGATAGCTTCGGATCTTGCTTCTGGTGATGCATTTGGCCAAGTTGTTGTTTTGTTGTTGTATCCTGACATGAGTTTCTGGGCAGACTCAAGAACACTCAAGAACACCTATAACGATGGTTCTATCGCTATAGGACCCTTTAGCGACATTTAATTTCGTAAAATCATATATTTTATTTAAAAATAGGAGAAAATTAGTTTTTAATTATTAAAAAAACAAAATAAATTATTTTAAAGTCCAAAAATGGGTTTTTAATTATTTTGAATATATTTCATTAATATTTAATATTTTTGGAATATTAAAGGCACTTAATTTATTTACTTATAATATTAAATAAATTAATTAAAAATGATTTTAATACTTAAAAAATCATGTAAAATTATATTAATGTGTTGGAAAATATTTTAAGTTACTTTTGATGACTTTTAATATTTTTGATTAATTTCATTAATAAATTAATATTAATGATGATTAATTTATTTAATAAATATATTAAATAAATTATGGAAAATAAATTAATGATTTAAAAGCATATAAAAATTATTTAAGGGTTATAAAAATATTTTAAGTTATAAAATATAACTTTTGATATTTTGGCATGAAAATATTAATATTTTAATATTAAAAGCAATTATCGGATAATAGATTTAACTGCTTTAAAAATCATATAAATATAATTTTAAGGTATTAAAAATACTTTGTGATATTATAAATATATTATAATTTTATGTAATGGTTTCCATTAATATTGATAATAAATAAATATTAATGATATTGGAATATTGTGGTATTTAATTCATATAAATATGATATTAATGATTGAAAAATCATAATAAATGGTAATAATGATCTGAATATTATTATTAGCTTATGAAAAATATTTTGACTGATAATAAATTATCTTAAGATATTTTCTGAACCAGTTTAGACCGAGTCTTAGTAATATTAGGCTCAAGTATTGTTCGACTAGGCCGTCGGCATGTCAGAGTTGTACCGAATTCAACTCAGATTGAAATAATTTGACTTGATACTAAGTCTTATGTGATGTATAGACTGATAGGATTATGTGTTAATGTGTTTAGGTTATTTTAAATATTATGATGATATTATTATAATTTGTAGATCAATATTATTTATAATAGGTCTTCAGGCAAAGCTAAATAAATTGCGTAACAGTAATCGACCGAACATGCAAGTTTTTCCTTAACTCAACTTCAAGTTATTTATTCAAATATGCTTATGGATAATCATTACTGATTACAATGTCTATGAATTGTTGAATCGTACTCAGTGTATATTGCATGTATTCATCAGGTATGAAATGCTGATCACCTTCATTACCATTCGGTCCAGATATATTTATTCATGTTCCATGTTCGTTCAGCTATGAAAATTTGTTCATGCTAGTTCACAATTATATTGTAGAACTTTAGCTAGCTTATTGTTCAATTCTTTCTATCATGACATATCTTTAATTTATTAAACTTAATCTTGTCGGGCAAACTTTTTTCTCACCCTTGCTATATCATGATTAACATTGCAGATTAAGACAAATACGTCGGATATAGGAAAGGACAAAGACAAGTCCAGCTTTGGATTATATGTGCAGCTAGAAATGTAATAGTATTGTATGATAATAACATTATGTTAGTTCTCGGAGCCACAATAGTTATCTAGAGGGGGGGGGGGCTGAATAGATATTTAAAAATCTTTTTGTTTTAAACTTATTAGTAGATAATGATTAAAACTTTAGCAGAATTTATATTAGTTTTAATCTCCCTTAAGATAGTGAGTTTATGAGAGTGAGGCAGATATAACAGTTATAGCAGATATAGCAATTATAGCAAGAATGTAAGATACACAGTCATTTTAAGTGGTTTAGAGCACTTAAAGCTCCTAGTCCACTCTTCTACTCCTCGAGTAGGAAATCCACTAAGGATGTCTTTTACACTTTCTGAATCACTTAGATTCCTTCTAGACTAGCAGTCTAGGAACTTCTTAGTTCACTCTTGAACTCTTCAAGTTCAGCAGACTTGGCTCTTTTACAGTTCACTTAGAACTCTTCAAGTCCTTCTGACTTGGAACTTTTTCTTCAGTTGATTGGTAGATGTTGAGTTCTTGATGGTTGCTGCTTAGTTGCTGTTTAAGCATTTATTCGAAAGAATTGAGTAGATGAGCAAGCTTTTCTTTTTCTCAGATCGTAGAGTTGAGCGTTGAGAGTTCTTGTACGTTTTTGTTCAATGCTTGCTTACTTCTCTTATCTGCTTGATTTGCATATATGTGATCTTGAAAACTATCCGTTGGATCCATCCATTGAAGCATTAAATACGTTTGACATTTTTGTTCTTTGATAGAGGCTTTTCTGCACATCTTCTGAATTGCATTCTGGCCCACTGACACAGCAGACTACTTTCTCACCTAACACCTGAAAAGGTGTTTTTCCCTTTACCAATGGTACTTTCCTTAGCTTCTTCAATACGCTTCTTTGTTGTATACTAAGGATATCTCTTATGCCTTTGGGACTGGTGAGTACTACAACGTTTAAAATCTATTCCTCATTTGTTGGAGTTTGTCTTCACACAAAGCGTGAGGCTTGATGCTTCTGACACAAGACATATGATCCTCTACGATTCAGATCGTGGTACTTTACGATTCAGATCGTGGTGACTTATCGCCTTGGTGCTTGGTTTGATGCTATCAGCCGAGAGCACTACAATTTCTCTTAAATACTTGCACATTACGATCTTCGCTTGCTTGAGTTATAAACTCTACGTTTCTGAGAGCATACTACGATCTCTGAGTTGGCTCGGCAAACGTTAGGGCCACTATTTGATTTCTGAAGAGACCCTTCATGGTAGGCACACTACGATCCTTGAGGCTTTACGTTTCTGCCTTGACTTCTGCCATATTGATAAGATTGATAAACTACAAATTCTTTGAAGCCTATCTATTACTTCTCAAGATCAACCTAATAGCTTTGATCTTTCTATCTATACATTCATTTACAAAATGATACACGTTAAGAGCTTAAATCAACCTAATAAATTTGATTTATCACCAAGTCCTTGTACATATGTTCCTTGAAGGACTTTACAAATAATCATGAGTATTTATATTTAAAACATCAAATCAACATATGCACTCTCCCAACAATCTCCCCCTATTTGATGTTAACATAACTAAGGAGATTTATTGTCATGATTATTAGTTTCTAGATGCAATTGCAGGAAAGTAAACATGACTTAGTATTTCAGTGAGTAGCTGAAATTTCTAGAGAATAAGCATGAATTTATTGATGTTCAAAGAGTAATACAATTTAGTTTTACATCAATAAGAATTTAAACTTTCACTTATCTCTATTTCTTTGGTCTTTTGCGTGGAGGATTGGCATACTCCTCGGCCCTTCTTTTCTGCTTTGCTTCATCCTTACAGCTATCTCTTCCAAATTTCACTTGGGCTTAACCTTGGGTTGTGATCATGCCTATTCATGAATGCAGGATCTCCAATTGGCATTCTTAGGCCTGTAGTGGTCACATTTTGTGAGCTGATAGATGGCCCTTGACTCCTTATTGGCTGAGCCATTAAGACTTCCTGCTGATCAGTTCGTTGAGTCTGATTGCTTGATCGTGGAGTCTGTTGGTGGCTTCTTAAAGCATGAGTGTGGAATTGTTCTCTGCCTCTTCCCTGTCTTCCTTGACCTCCTTTGCCTCCTTCACCTCCTCGGCCTCCTTCTCCTTTCCCTTTATTCTCCCCCTTTATGTCAGCATCAAGGATTCGAATGTCTGCTGAAAGGCGATTCAGCCCTTGGACAAGCTCGTTGAGCTGACTTTTGGTCTGAGCAATATCCTCTCGATTTTCTTCGATTAGAGCTTCAGACCTAGCTTCCCTTTGTTGGAGAACTGATAGAATGTTGTCAGTTTGTTTGCCACTGCTGACGTAAAATTTTGGAATTCTTTGACGACAGTTTGTAGATTGAGGAAGCTTTCCAACATGTTTTTATTTTTATTTTCTTGAGTTGTTTGTAGGGCAAGGACATCTTCTCTGTGTTTCTTGGCTACTAGAAAGTGAATGTCATCCCGGTCCTTTATGCTTTGAATCATTTGCTTGACAAACTCCTTAAGTGTCTTAGAGAGCGTAGAGCTTAGGGATTGTGGGAGTTTATTGGCAGTATTGATCATTGTTGTTAATCTCAGCTGAATGAGGTCCGTGTATTCTTCAAGACTCTCATCGAGTTCCTTGATTACTTTCTTAGACATTTCTGACAAGTCAGCTTTTGTGGATAATTCTGAAAGAATTTCATTTAGTTGGGGAATTTATGAGGAAGGGGGTTTTCTTTGGGATTGATCTTGTAGTGAGTAGACGGAAAGATCGAGATTGAAGTATTTGTTGCTAGATGAGGAGGGAATATCTGATGGAGGGGCTTGGGTTTGGATGTTTAAGTTTGGTGGCTCTACGATTTGAGGTGGAGACTCTGTAATGAGGCTAGAGTCAGTGATCGTGGAGATGATGGGATGTGGGAGCATTATGGAGTTGATCACATTTGGTTCTTCTGTTATAGAATTTTGGGATTCTGCAACTAGAAATTGATTTAGTGGATGAAGAATTACTTCCAACCATCATGGGAATTCATAAAATTGATTAAATGAGGATGATGGCAACTAACTAACTCTGAAGAGGGTTGGGATAGACAGTACATCAGGTTTATACTTTGAGGAAGAGTTGTTTGTGAGTAACTTCTTGGCAAAGTTGAATCTTCCTGGGAATCCATTAGCTAGTACTGAGATGGCCGGATACTCTTTGAAGCTCCAAAACATGTGACTCCAAGAGTTTAGAATTTGAGCTTGATGAAAAGGTATCATGGGTAGATAGGAAAACAATTGCTCATAGTTAGCTCTTCTGTACCCATTTATGCCCACAGCTGTGATCTCGATCTCATCATCTTCTTCCTCTTCTCTATCTTCACTCACAGAGTCCATTATATCAATGGCTTTATTTGGCTCTTGCTCTGGTTCTTCCTTATTTTCTGCAGGAACTACTTCTTCTGCCATGGAGATATCATGAGCCTCCCCCTTAACTTGATCATTTTCTTGTAAGTTTAAAAGCTCCCCCTCAACTGGAGCATTTTCTAGAATGAGAGCTTCAGGCATCTCCCCCTCAGCTGGTGTATTCTCTATCATAAGAATTTCAGGTGTCTCCCCCTCAGCTTAAGCTTTGTCTCTTTGGCTTTCTTTGGCTGGTTCCTTTGCATCTGTTAATTCTTTGTCTTCCCTTTTTAGTATTTCTTCATTGACACGAAGATATTTCTTGACCAGTTTTCTTCTTGGTTTTCTAGGCTGAGCCACAACCTCAGGACTTTCTTGAACTTCAGCTTTGTCCTGTTGATCAACCAAAATGTTTGATGCAACTACTTCCTTGCTTGATGTGTTTGGTCTGGTCTTTACGATTGAAGAGATGGATGGCCTTTTGGATTTGTGGCTGATCTTATTCTTCTTCAGCAGCTGAGATATGGTAGCTCTATCTTCTTGTGCCTCGACTTTCTTTGTTGCTTCTTTCTCGTGATCCTTAGAGTCTCAATGTCGAGGAGGACTCTCTTGGTTTATCGATTGTGGATCCTTGGGGTTCTTCTTCCATCCTAGCCTTAAGCTTCCTCTTGCCCTTGCTTTTTTTTGATAAGAGCGGAGGGTTCTCCTTGTTTGTTTCTTCTTCTTTCTCCTTGATTTCTCGACAACCGACATATTTCACGGCACTCCCCGATTCCCTTATTTCACCAGTTCTTCCACTGGATTCAGACATCATCCGCATATTTTCAGCTGGATTCCTTTTTGAATAGTTGTTGGGTCATTCGCCTGTTTGGATTAATGGCTTCTCCTTTGTCGTCCTTAATCTTGTCACCCAAAGCAGCTTGTAGGATGATGCTTATAAATCGCCCGTAGAGCATCTTTTGAGAGCTCTTTGTCTTCTTTGAGCTGATTAACCACTTCCCAATCCATTCAAGCAATAGAGCCCCATAGTTAAGTTGTATTTCATAACATATGGCAGTCATGAGGTTGAGTTGCACCTTATTTATAGAGTCATGATCAGAGCTCTTGCAACATATACATTTTCCAATAATATCAGCTAGAAATTCATACCTCTGTGGAAACTCCTTCTTCTTGTATCCTTTTACAGAGGGTGATTTTTTCTGATGCATCTTTTTGAGTCCCTTATGGAAGTTTATGCCATCTATGGACGGATACCCTTCAGGTTTGAGACCTAGGGCTAGATTGATGTCCTCAGCCTTTAGTCTGATTTCTACATTCCTGACTTTCGCAGTGATGGTGTTGTTTTCAAATACACCATTATTATAGAATTCTTTTACCAGCTTCGGGTAGATCAATGTGTCTGTACCCAAAGCTTCTTCGTGACCCACCTTCTTCAGTAACGACAGAGTTTTGTGAAACTTGGGTTTAGCTGTTTTGAACTCGTCAAAGTAGAGTCTGTAGTCAGAGATAATACTGGAAGCCGCCATTGATTTTCTTGCAAGAACTGTGATTGACTGAGCTTTCTTCTGATTTAGGTTTTCTGTTTTGAGAGAGGATGAGAGAGATATTCTTTTGAACTTCTGATTTCAAAAAGGCGCTTTCAAATAGTACATGTAACTTCCCTCTCTCCATTTTGCTTAGTGGGACAGGTGTCGAATTCTGCTTGGCTCTACGAATTTGACTGAGAAGGATTGTACTGATTTTCCCTTAGCTCCTGCAGAGCTGATGTGTCCTTAGGGAGGACTACGATAGTTGAGGTAGCTTTTGTGATCGTTGAGTTTGAACTACAATCATTGATTATGTCCAGCAATCGTCGTGTCTGAGCTACGATCGTCGAGTCTGTCTAGCATTCGACGAGTCTGTTCCAGCAATTATCGTGTGTGAACTATGATTGTCGAGTCTGACCGGATCCTTGTGATGAGTTTTTGACTTAGCATTCTTTTAAGGTAGCTCAGGAAGGGCCAACCACTTGGAGTGAGTCAAGGGTTAGGTTTGTTCCTGAGGCGCTTATCAGAGAGATTGCTTTGTTTTAAAACTTATCATCACAGGACTAGGTTCTGCTATTGTTGAGTCTGCACTATGATTGTTGAGTCTTTGCTACGATCATTTTCTTTCATGTCACTTCAGCTCTACGATCATGGACTTCCCTTGATCATGTCTACGATTTTAACCATAGCCTTTGTATCTATATAGTTAGCACATACTAGAGCATATATTTTATGGTTGTAAATTAAGCATTCCTAGCTCACTTATTAACTTGTTAAACATGGATTCATCTAGAAGTTTTGTAAAAACATTAGCAAGTTAATTTTTAGTAGGGATATATTGTAAAGATATAGTTCCATTTTGCACATGATACCTAATGAAGTGATACTTTATTTCTATATGCTTAGTCTTAGAATGCATAACATGATTATGAGTTATTTCTATGGCACTTGTGTTATCATAGTGAATGGGAATGGATTTGAAATCAAACCCATAATCAGCTAGCTGATTTTTCATCCATAGGATCTCGAAACGATGAGTCGCCGAAGCAATGTATTCAGCTTCTACAGTTGACGTAGATACTGAGTTTTGCTTCTTGCTAAACCAGGACACAAGTTTGTTTCCTAGTAATTGACAGGTGCCACTAGTACTCTTTCTATCTATTTTGCAGCCTGTAAAATCATCATCTGTGTATCCTGTTAGTTCAAATGAGGATTCCTTGGGGTACCAAAGCCCCAAGTAAGGTGTACCCTTGAGATACCTGAAAATCCTATTTACAGCAGATAAATGTGATTCTTTAGGGTTAGTCTGAAATCTAGCACATATGCATGTTGCAAACATTATGTTTGGTCTACTGGCAGTTAGATATAAAAGAGAGCCTATCACACCTCTGTATTGAGTTATATCAATACTTTTACCTTTTTCATCTTTGTCAAGCTTGGTTGTAGGAACAATTGGGGTTTTCATGGGAGAGGCTGATTCCATGCCATACTTCTTAAGTAAATCTTTGATGTACTTGGCTTGGTTTATGAATATTCCTTCATCAGTCTGCTTCACTTGCAGTCCAAGGAAGAAGTTCAGCTCACCCATCATTGTCATTTCAAACTTGCTCTGCATAAGCTTGGAGAATCTCTTACATAGCTTTTCATCAGTAGAACCAAAAATAATATCATCAACATATATTTGAACCAATAAGACTTTGTCTTTATGTTTTCCAAGGAATAATGTGGTATCTACTCTACCTCTAGTAAACCCATTTTCAATCAGGAAGTTAGTTAGTGTTTCATACCATACTCTAGGTGCTTGTTTAAGACCATATAAGGCTTTGTATAATCTATAAACATAATTGGAAAGAGATGGATTGATGAAACCTGGAGGTTGCTCTACATAGACTTCTTTTTGAAGTTCTCTATTCAGGAATGCACTTTTGACATCAATCTTGAAGACCTTGAACTTCATGTGAGCAGCAAAGGCAAGAAATATTCTGATGGCTTCTAGTCTGGCAACAGGTGTAAATATCTCATCGTAGTCAATGCCTTCTTCCTGAGAGTAGCCTTTGGCCACTAATCTTGCCTTGTTCTTGGTTATTACTCCATCTTCATCCATCTTATTTTTGAAGACCCATTTGGTTCCAATGACAGGATAACTCTTTGGTCTTGGTACCAATCTCCATACTTTGCTTCTTTCAAATTGGTTGAGTTCTTCCTGCATGGATTCTATCCAGCTGGAGTCTTCCATAGCATCCTCTATCTTCTTTGGTTCCATTTGTGATAGAAAGCTTAGATAAAAGCATTCATTTTGGGTGGAAGCTCTTGTTTTGACTCTTGCACTCGGATCTCCAATGATTAGATCTTGAGTGTGATCTCTTGCCCTTCTATTTCCGGTTGGAACATCTGTCCTGATACCTTCTTATATTAAATCTTCAAGATCTATTTCTTCTTCTTGGTGTGGAGGTTCGTTGTCTTGCATAAACCTCTCTACTATCTCATTTTCTTGCTCAACGATTTCACTATCTGGCACTACGATCGTAGTGTTGAGCTCGATGACTTCATTCGTAGTGTCTGTACTATCGGTCGTAGTGTCTTGAAGCACTGTTTTGTCTAAGTCTGTTTCATCAAAGATGATGCGAATCGAGACTTCAACACTCAGTGTCTTCTTGTTGAACACTTTGTAGGCCTTACTGTCTGTGGCATATCCAAGAAAGATTCCTTTGTCTGACTTCGGTTGAAATTTTGTCAAGTACTGCTTCCCATTGTTGAGAATGTAGCATGCACGTACCGAATACATGAAAGTAGGCGACACTTGGCTTTCTTCCTTTCCACAGTTCGTAGGGTGTCTTCTTGATCGTAGAGTGTATCAGTGATCTATTCTGCGTGTAACATGCAGTGTTAACGGCTTTTGCCTAGAAGTATTCAGGTAGATGAGCATCTGCTAGTAGAGTTCTTCCACCTTCTATCAAAGTTCTGTTCTTTCTTTTAATTTACTCCATTTTGTTGAGGAGTTCGTGGGCGTGAGAAGTTATGATGATACCATTGTCTCATGCGTAATCGGTCCATTTCTGAGAAGTCGAATTCTCTTCCATGATCACTCCTTATAGCCTTGATTTTCTTTCCTTTCTCGTTCATCACCAGTCTGAACATCTTGATCAATTGGGAGCTCGTTTCATCCTTTGAGGTTAGGAAGAATACCTATGTGAATCTGGTGTAGTCGTCAACTATAACTAGAGATTATCTTTTTCCTCCAAGACTTGTTATTGGAATTGGCCCAAATAGATCCATGTGGAGCAGCTGTAGGGGCATGTCGATAGAGTTGGTAGTTTTGCTCTTGAATGAGCTTCTGGTTTGTTTTCCAAGCTGACAGGCATTGCATGGCCTTTCTTTTATGAAGTTGAACTTAGGTAGGCCTGCAACGAGATCTTTTAATGCCAATTTGGACATGCTTTTAAAGTTTAAGTGGGACAACCGTCTATGCCATAGCCAGCTCATTTCTTCAGATGCTTTTGCCAGAAAGCATATTGTCTCGTCTGAGATTAGTTGTCCAAGATTCACTGTGTAGACATTTCCTTCTCTTGTCTCGGTTAGCTTTACAGTAGATGTCTTCAAATCTCTGACTTGACATTGGTTGTTGAGGAATGTTACTTGATGACCCTTGTCACAGAGTTGGCTGATGCTTAGAAGGTTATGTTGGAGACCTTCCACATATGCCACTTTGCTGAACGATACTGCACCATTACCAGCTGAGCCATATCCTCTTGTCTTGCCCGAGCCATTGTCTCCAAAGATGACTGAGGGACCCTCCTTCTCTATGTAGTTAGACAGAAGGGCTTTGTTCCCAGTCATGTGTCTTAAACATCCACTGTCCAGATACCAGGTTGTGATCGTGGAGCTCTTTTCCTGTCATAACATTGAACCTTCATTTTGGTACCCATATTTTCATGGGTCCTATTTTGTTAGTACCCTTGGGGACCCAAATCTTTTTGATCTTGGGTCTCACATGCATGGAATTATAATAGAATCTTGTAGCCTGGTGACCTACTCTATTGCACACAAAACACTTAGTATGATGCATGCCTGTGTGTGTGTGAGAGTTCATTCTCCATTTGGACTTTTGTGGTTCTTTAGTCATTCTTCTATTAAACTGATTTTCCTTCTTCCACATGTCCTTTGGTCTTATGAAATGTGAGGAGTGCATCTTACCTCTACTGTACCTTCCCAGTTGGTTCGTAGTGTTGGTTTTATTTAACTCTACGATCCTTAGAGGTTGGTGAGTAGAGGATGGATTACTCTTCTCTTTTCTGAATCCCAGGCCCGCATGAGATCCTTTACTCCTTATAGTATGGATGGAAACATTAGAACAAGGTTGGGCTGGTTCTTCCTGCTGTGAGGATTTCACAAAGGTAATGCTTTTACTAAAACTTGAGGCATCACTAGTGTTAGTTTCCTTTGTCTTTTCTACACATGGCTCTGAAGTGGATTCTCCAAAGCCTAGGTCTGTTTTATCAAATGCACTTCTCTGACTAAAGAGAGCAGGGAGTCCATGGATGATGAGGATTTGTTCCATGTAGAGATAGTCTTTTCTAGTTCCTCAATTTTAGAGGTTAGATTAGACTCTCTTTGTGCATTGAGCTCATTAGTCTGTCTTAAGATCTCATTCTCAGCCTCAAGCTTGGAGAGAAGGTTAGTACTGAGAAGAGCTATTTCAAGCTCTTCTTGAACTTTCTTTTTCTCCTCTTGAAGAAGTGAATGATCATTAGATAGAACTCTGAACCACTTCATGTATTGATGTAGATCAGTTTTTATGCCATGCAGTGCAGTTCTTAAATCATTAATGTCTACATCAGGAGAGTTGAAGTCAAATATCTCATCGAGACCTCATCGAGACTTACTTCATGTATGTTGGAGTTTAGTTTGTCCTTTGTATGTTTGGCCATTAGGCATAGATTATCCATTTGTAGTTCTTCATCATCTCCAGAATCAGGATTGGAGTCATTGTCTGAATCACTCCACGATTCTCCAGCTACCAGGCCTTTGTCTCTCTTCTGAGGCCTTTTGTTGCCTTTGTATTCCTTCTTTGCATGTGATTTCTTCTTTAGTTCTTCTCTAAGGGGTTTCTTGCAGTTGGCAATGAAGTGGTCAGGCTTCTTGCAGTTGTAGCATAAATCATTCATTTGCTCCTGGCTGCTGTAGTTACTGGCCTTCTTTGGCTTGCTGGTTTTGCCTTGACGCATGAACCTTCTTAGTCTTTTTACCAGCATAGCAAAGTCTTCATCATCGTATTCGTCATAGTCAGAGTCAATCTCAGTGTTGACCTTGGATTCACTTTCAGTTGCTTTGAGAGCAATACCCTTATCCTTCTTTCTTCCTTCTGATAGGGTTTCAGCCCGTTGAGTCAGCTCCAGTTCATATGTCAGAAGATTGCCATATAGTTGTTGAACTGTCATCTCATGAAGATTCTTTGACTCTCTAATAGCTGTGGTTTTGGCATCCGATCTGCTTGGTAAGGCTCTCATGAACTTTATGATTAGATCTTTTTTGGGTAGATCTTTCCATATGCTCGTAGAGAGTTGAGTAGAACGTTGAATCTCTCGTAGGTGGCAGTGACGTTCTCTCCTTGAACGTGTGCGAACATTTCATTTTGCTGTGTTATTAGAGATTGTTTGTTTTCTTTTACTTCTTTCGTTCCTTCGTGCATGGTGAGTAGTGCTTCCCAAACCTCCTTTGCTGTCTTACTGTTGACCACATTTTCAAATAGATTATCTTCTAATGATTGAAACAAAATGTTCTTATCCTTCTTGCCGAGTTGGACAGCTCTCTTCTTGTTGTCTGTCCACTCCTCTTTGACTTTGATTTGTATTCTGTTTGGATTGTCTGTGGTTGGTGCAAGCTTTGTTGAAACATAGGGCCCATTCTAAACAGTCTCAAATAGATCTTCATCTATTGAGTTCATGTATGCTTGCATCCTAACTTTCTAGTTTGCAAATTTATCTTTGTTGCACATTGGTGGCTTGCTGCCTCCTCCAGTTCTTGATTCACTTGGTAAGTGTGCCACTAGATCTACTAAAGCTTTGTAGGTTGTATAATAGAACCTGCTTTGATACCAATTGTTAGTTCCCAGAGGCACAATAGTTATCTAGAAGGGGGGGGGGGGGTTGAATAGATATTTAAAAATCTTTTCATTTTAACTTGTTAGTAGATAATGATTAAAACTTTAGCGGAATTTGTATTAGTTTTAATCTCCCTTAAGATAGTGAGTTTATGAGAGTGAGACAGATATAGCAGTTATAGCAGATATAGCAGTTATAGTAGTTATAGCAAGAATGTAAGATACACAGTTGTTTTAAGTGGTTTAGAGCACTTAAAGCTTCTAGTCCACTCTTTTACTCCTCGAGTAGGAAATCCACTAAGGATGTCTTTTAAACTTTCTGAATCACTTAGATTCCCTCTAGACCAACAGTCTAGGAACTTCTTAGTTCACTTTTGAACTCTTCAAGTCCAGCAGACTTGGCTCTTTTACAGTTCACTTAGAACTCTTCAAGTCCTTCTGACTTGGAACTTTTTCTTCAGTTGATTGGTAGATGTTGAGTTCTTGATGGTTGATGCTCAGTTGTTGTTTAAGCACTTGTGCAAAAGAACTGAGTAGTTGAGCAAGCTTTTCTTTTTCTCAGATCGTAGAGTTGAGCGTTGAGAGTTCTTGTACGTTTTTGTTCAATGCTTGTTTACTTCTCTCATCTGCTTGATTTGCATATATGTGATCTTGAAAACTATCCGTTGGATCCATCCGTTGAAGCATTAAATGTGTTTGACATTTTGTTCTTTGATGAAGACTTTTCTGCACATCTTCTGACTTGCATTCTGGCCCACTGACACAGCAGACTGCTTTCTCACCTAACACCTAAAAAGGTGTTTTTCCTTTTACCAATGGTACTTTCCTTAGCTTTTTAAATACGCTTCTTTGTTGCATACTAAGGATATCTCTTATGCCTTTGGGACTGGTGAGTACTACAACGTTTAGAATCCATTCCTCATTTGTTGGAGTTTGTCTCCACACAAAGCGTGAGGCTTGATGGTTCTGACACAAGACAGATGATCCTCTAAGATTCAGATCGTGGTACTCTACGATTCAGATCGTGGTGACTTGTTGCCTTGGTGGTTGGTCTGATGCTATCAGCCGAGAGCACTATGATTTCTCTTAAATACTTGCACACTACGATCTTCGCTTGCTTGAGTTGTAAACTCTACGTTTTTGAGAGCACACTACGATCTCTGAGTTGGCTCGACAAACGTTGGGGCCACTCTACGATTTCCGAAGAGGCCCTTCACGGCAGGCACACTACGATCCTTGAGGCTCTACATTTCTACCTTGACTTCTGCCGTATTGATTAGATTGATACACTACAAATTCTTCGAAGCCTATCTATTACATCTCAGGATCAACCTAACAGCTTTCATCTTTCTATCTATACATTCATTTACAGAATGATACACGTTAAGAGCTTAGATCAACCTAACAAATTTGATCTATCACTAAGTCCTTGTACATATGTTACTTGAAGGACTTTACAAATAATCATGAGTATTTATATTTAAAATATCAAATCAACATATGCACTCTCCCAACACATTATATGTTAGATATGATATTGATTCAGGTATATATGAAGGTTCTCGACCTTGGGGAATAGTGTGTAAAGTTTATTATATAAACAATTTATGTTTATATCTTCCGCAATAGTTGTAGATTGATTGTACTGGATTCCGCAGTGATTTGGGACCTGAATCTAGGGTTCTCACAGTTGGTATCAAAGCTGTAGGTTATAAACCTTAGGTAGGGTTACCTGAGACTAATAACTGTAGTGATTAGGATAAGTACTAACTCAAATAGAGTTAGTGTGTAGGTAGGATTCAAAGACGAATCTCGACGAGTTATAAAAGATACGGAGTTCCCTAACTCTGATAATAAAGTTGAACAATAGTGATGAATAGATAGAGTCTAAAAGACTAAAAGTATAGTGACAGGAGATCGTAAAACAAAACGATCATAGAATATAGAAATGAATCGTAATATATACGATAAGATCACTCCGTGATCTGATAAGGCGATAGCAGGGAAAAGAATCAATCTAATGATTGAAAAGTTTGCGATACGAATGTTGTATGTCAGTTGTACTATGAATTGATACGAATTCAGGAAAGGATTATGAATACGAATTAAATAAAATTCGTATTGAGAAGGGAGTTAAAATTAGGTGGGGATTTCAATTGAGGACTCATGTCAACAGCAGAGTTGTATGATTCCTTGTTATGGGCGGGGAATTGTACTTGGTGTAAAAACTTAGTTTCTGGTACTGATAATCATTGAAATGTCGGTGTTGTGCTATTTTCTATATACTTGTTGAGAAGGTGATTCTTTTCACATGTGTATAACAGATAGGTAGGGTATAGTTAGAGAATATAAGGTTAAGTACGAGTTCTTAAAACTCATACTTATGGTACGTTCGTGACTCATAATTATATGAAATGTATATGAACCCCTCAACGAATGGACACCAAAGGTCTGTCTAGGACAAGTTCTTAAACTCATATGATTGTGGCAAGTTCCTGAATTCATAAGTGTGGTAAGTTTGACGAACTGGGTAGAACTAAGTGTGAATGGAGTATTGAGGATAATAGGAACAGATAGATTGATTAAGCAATTGATTATTAGTGGAGACATAGGTTTTTCCCAAATCTCCTAGCTATGTTAGACTTTGAAATTTTTAACATCAAGCTGAATACACACTATGTGCTTTTTAAAAATGAATTTTATTCTCAACTCCTGGTGACCATTGTGTATGTGTGGACTTCGGGCCACTGACACATCGTTACCTGTTGGGATGATAAAACAAATTTGCAACGATTTTTGAACGGTTTAAAGTATAGTCTATGCTACTTGTTTCGACTAGACGATAATGATTTGAAATATTAAAATATATTTTTATTTATCACTTATGTACCATGTAACCTGGTGCAGAGATGATAAAAAGTTGATGGAGTTGTAAATATAAGAATACTTAGTGTTGAATTTGATCTAAAATCTCCATTCCACTATTGTATGATATGTTATGACAAAGTCACTCGATGACGACATCCTCAAACGGGCTGTTAATACAGTACGACATCATGACATCATTTTCAACAATATTGTTAAAATTTTAATTGCCAACGGGGTTTGGCTATACCTAAATATTTTGATTGAATTGAATTATTGATATGAGTCTAAGCTATTTGATTCGGCTAAACCAACGTTTATGAAAACTCTAAGCGTTCTTTGAAAATTTTCCCGAACCAAATTGTTTTGGTGCGAATTTCGCTAAAGGCTGAGGTAAGAAAATTTTTGTGCTCGTAAGGCGGATGGGATGGAAGGAATGGGGAAAATTTTTCCAACCAGCAGTACTTGGCCAGTGCTGGGCATATCGGGCTAATTACCCTATGTGTCTTTAAGTTATGACGGTTTGCGGATGAATTTCCATATAACCTTTTCAAAAAATGAAAGTTCGTAGTCTATATGACTCCTCAGTATGATTTGAATAATTTAAATCTTGTGAGAGATGTTTTGGGGTAGCATGTGATGCTGTGTATGAAAGGTATAAGGTGTAAGGTAAATTTTGGGAACGAAATTTTTAGAAGAAGGGGTGAATGTGACAACCCGAGAATTCGGACAATTTAATAAAATCTTACAAGACTGAATTAATGCTAAATAATAAACCTAGTCATAAAATAAGTGAATGGATTTGACATTTATAGGAAGAAATTTTATGGAATTAAAATTTTTGTGGTGAATTATTCAGGATTAAGTGAATAATTGTATATATTCTGTGAATATGGTCATTTATGTGTACAATATGTGAATAAGGGTCAAGGGTTGATCAGATAACCTATATCAGTGGCAAACCCTAATATTATATTAAGAACCACGACGTTTAGTTAGAAAACCCTAATGAATGATATGAAACCCTAATACCGGCTCTGGAAACCCTAATTTTAGTTTCAGGAATTCGAAACCCTAATTTAGGGGCTTAAAGGCTTAAGTGTATTAATTACAAACCTAATAAGGGATACCCCTAATTGATTAGTTAGAAAACCCTAATTTCTAGATTAGAAATCCTAATCTATAATTAGGGAAAACCTAATTATTAATTTAATAATTTTAATGTTAATTATAAAACCTTGATCCTAATTAACAAGCCCTTATGTGACACTACAAAAAAATTGGGCTTCCGCAACAACTGATTTTCGTTGCTAAAGGTGCCAAATTTCGTTGATAAAGGGTTTTGGCAACGACTTTATTGTCGTTGCGTCTTTCGTTGCGCAATGAGCATTGCTAATTTTTCCGCAACGAACGTGTTTTTTTGTTGCCAAAAGTAATACATTTTGCAACGAAATTTGGCTTTCGTAGAGAGGCATCGATCCTTTAGCAACAAAATGTATTGTTGCAGAATAATTAACATTTCGTTGCTAAAAAGCCCATTTCGTTGCAAAAGCCTTCTAATTGGCAACGAAATGACCTCTTTTTTTTTTGCAACGACCATGCATTTTAGTTACGATTGACACCATTTTGCAACGACATTTTTCGTTGTAGTAAATTATGAAAATTGTTGCCTAAGCTTGCTTTCGTTGCGGAATGTAAACTTTTTAGCAACGATTTTCGTTGCTAATTAGATTATTTAGCAACGACATTATGCTGAATCAACAACGAAAATGTTTGTTCTGCTTATTTTTCAATAGCGACGAAAGAAAAGTCGTCGATTATTAAACGACATTATATGTTTACATTTTTTATATATGCAACGAAAGTTGATATGATTTGCAAAGATTAAAAATGTTGCCTTTTATTTTAGTATTAGCAACAATATCCTCTCCGTTGTTATTATGTTAATTTTTCGTTGCCAAATATTATATTTTTAATGTCATTAGCAACGAAAATTTGTTGCTAAATGTATAAAAAATTGTTGCTATATTAAATCTTATTCAATACTTTTGTAACGAATTATGTTGTTGTGAAATAAAAATTTCACATTTTTTTTTGTACCTAGATGGCTCAATGTCCCTATAACAAATAATGGCAAAAATACAAAAAACTAAAATATTATTAACTTAATAAAATCATCCACTACATAATCATTCATTATCTTTACAATTTACTATCTAAAGCTACCACAATTCTTTAATCAAAGTATATGTCTAAATATATAGAATAAGCTAACGGAGAGACATAGTCTCTCTTCTTCCTAACCGAGCAAATCCAAACATACCCATCAAAAGTGTCCGGAAAGAAAGGTTGGAGATGAAGCCTTTGGCGACGATGAACAAAGCCGATTAGACTGCTTATTGTAAGAAGATAAGGTTGGTACGCCATCTTGCAGGTGCAGGCTATGGCCTCGGCAATAACAAGTACAATAGATGCCATCATGATAATCGGCGTAAGTTACGGAGCAGTGCGTATGCCACTATCCCCAGTAGAAAGCTTCGAGCGATTGTAAAGTGTAGTTTCAATACCTCGATCACCTATAAAATGAAAAATTAGGGCCAATGCAAGTTTTGAGAGGTATCTAAAAAATGAAATATACCTACAGCCACCTTTTTCCGGTTATAAAGTTCCCACAAGATTTGTTCTCCAGCGTAGTAGATAAGGAAAGCCGGTATTTTAAATTATTGATTAATACAACAAATAAATTAGTATATCTGCTGCGATCTTAAAGTTCTACAAACCATTAGATGGAAGAATAAGAAGTTTGAGCAAAAGAAGAATAATCCATGATTATATTTCGGATGTGCCTACATATGGAACAACATATTTTGACAATTTGAGGAGTACAACATGGTGTATATATATTATGGGCTCTATTCGACTTAAGTGCATAAGCCACTTCCTCTGAAAGAAGGATTTCAAAATATTCTTTTATTAGGTTCATCATTTCCAAGTGGACTGCTTTGAAGACTAGTTAGATTTTGGATTACAAACCAAACTTAAACCACATTTCTAATAAATTTATTTACATGGTAAAATTGTCCTGGAATGTTAACTTTACTTTAGAGCAGGTCCTCCTTCTTTGGAAATAAAAATAATATAGAAATCTGATTTGGTAGCGATTCTAAATCCATCTCAACGGGTAGCTTAACTTCACACATTTACGAGTAGAAGCGATCGAGTCGAAGAAACACAAATATTACGACAACCAAAATAAAATATCATCGAGTCAAAATTATTCACAAATATTCTTTAAATGTATCTCTTATTCTTATTTTGGAACCAAGGAATGAGACTACTATGTGACAATATTCCCAGTGCCCATGAAATAGCCTTTGTTTACCACAATTTTCTACAAGAATTCTTCTACAAAACTAAAATATCATCTCACCGGATCCATGACTTTTTCCCGGGGAAAGAATAATTAGATGGCACCATTAACTATAACAATTTTGGTTGTTACCAACAATCTGATCATATTTCATGGATGTATAGGAATGTGAATATTTGAACAATCTTGCACTGCTAAGGCGGTCCACACTTCTATAGATTGCTCTACATTTTTACGACTTATGGCGGAAGATGGCAAAGTTTCCAAATGTTCGGAAATCCATCACCGGAGGATCGGTCGAGGAGCTCCATGGAGCTTGATTACTTGCAACCCACCCCAAGTGTCCACCTTTTGGTGTGACTATCAATAAACATTTTGGGTTCTCCACGAAGTAACAGCGGTGATTCAACAAGTCGGATAAAACATGCCCATTAGCTCATCTTCACATATCATTGCTAGTGTGTGTGGCCATGTTATTTAAATTGTAAAGAATCATATGCGGAAGAAATGAAAACATTTCCACACCCGTTCTAGAGGACCCACATAAAAATAAGGAGAGCGGTTTTATTAGAAAAATATGAGTAAATTGATGTAGTGACCGATTGAGGCGAGAAAAGGTTGATAGTTTTCAATTTTGCCATCTTTTGGAAAAGGCGAAATGAGTTCAATTGTCTTTGCTCGAAAATATCATCAGAGTCAAAATTATTCACAAATATTGCAGCAACCAAACTAAAATACTTCTCTCCACTCTAATTAATCAGTGAAGAACTCATAATTATCAGAGTCAAAATGTAATGAAACCAATCATATAGTGAACCAACACATTAAAATGTAATAAATAAATTCTTAGGCTACTCAACTGCAGTCAGACAGCTGCTCGATCGTGCTATCCCAGAAGCTAATGAATCTCGACTATATAGAAACCAAAAAAAAGAATGGGCATCGATCAAGTAGAAATTTTTACCACTGACTTTTTATGCCAAACATTTCAGAAAAAGAGAAGTGAATTAGAACTTTGAACATGACAAAATTTAATCTCACTTGCAGGAGCGAGACAATGTTGAGGGCTTGAGGCACATTTCTCACTTTATGCTTGAATCGATGAAGGATAAAAACTTAGAACTGAAATACTACACAAATATTGCGACAACCAAAGCGAGTGTATTCTTTTTCATCAAAGCTCATCATGTATCGATTGCGATGAGTATTACAGCAGCCCCAAAGATCGATTACGGTGTTCTATAATACCAGTGAACAGATGTATGATATATTTGGTTCACGGGCTCCTGCTGATAAGACCAATGGATTTCAAAACTACCACACAAAAAATAAATCCATGTTTTTTTTGAAAACAAACTTACCAACATCTTTGCACTCCCAAAATCACATAGCTTCAGCTGATGGGTGTGAGGATTGACCTGCACCAAGCATCACTACCATCAGATTCAGAAACTTTAATAAACTTTAATAATTTACTTAGCTGGCAGTCATGCATATGAACAAACAGGTTGAGGAAAAGGAATTTTATTTTATTTAAACATCATGCTTCCAGAAAATTGGAGGACCAGAATTTGTAATAACATAAACCGATAACATATTTAAGTCAATAAATCAAAGTTAAGAAGTAGAATAATACCAAGTTCTATTCAGGTGCATTTGGCCCAAATGATAAAGCTACGCTTGGAGGTATAATAGGAACTGTCTTGACTCCTAAATTGGGACTGACACCACATTAGAATGAATGGGCGAGAGAGGTTGTTCTAAGGAGCCGGGTAGAATGAGATGTTTGGACACACGAACCGAATGACAATCGACTAAACTAAATAATTAAGCATCATTCAAATGTTTCAACTTTGATAAGATGAAAGGATTACCTTATTTGATGCTAGTTACGATCATCTTTCTCTTCCTCGTCCATACTTTGTTCTTCTTCACTCGATAATCTCTGGTGTATCATCCTCACTACACCCTCGTCGAATTCATCCTCCTCAAAATCATCTTCATCGACATCATCATCTATGTCTCCATCCAATAAGATATTGTGTTCAATGTTAATTTTTGAGTTCTTTGTCTTAAGACAACATTATTTATTATTTACGAATCAACATCATCTCTATTCATTGGCCTATATCCCGATCTTGAACAACAATGTCAATATCGGGTGAGTCATCATCAAGGTTAACAACATTGTCGGTGGTATATTCTTGATCTAAATCCATTTCATCCTCCGGAACATCAAATACGTGTCGGTGGTTAAACCTTTGAACAATTTTCCAGTTGCATCCTAATTTCAAATCATCAACAAAAAAAACTTATTTTGTTTGAGAAGCTAATATGTATGGGTCGTTTCTATACCACGTGCTACTTACATTTACACTTGTAAAGTGTGTATCCTTCCTAATACCCATACGCCGATTAGATAAATCAAACCACTCACAAGAAAATATAAACACATTATACCCTTTTCCATACTCTATTTTGATAATATCATTTAATAAGCCAAAAAAGTCGATACTTTTCCCATCATGTTCTCCTTCACATGTTATTCCACTATCTTGGCTTTGCCTACGATTGTCACGATCTTTGACAAGAAACCTTACTCCATTTATAATGCATCCTTTATATTTTCATACTCATAAATTTGGACCACTTGCTAATGCAAATAGTTGATCACTAATGACATTTGATGTGGTATTCCAAAGATGATGAATCTATATGATGTAAAAATTTAAATTAATCATTGATTTTCAAATAGCAACAAACAACTTTAAAAGGAGAAATATTATTTTACCTTCTTTTTAAACCACTAAGGAAATCTTTTTTCCAATTCGATGTTGTTTTGGTAAGATAGTTTCAATTCCTCCTCACATTCCCTACAAGAATAATATTAGTACAAAAAACTAGTATGAAGCAATAATTATTTGAATAATTTAATGATAAAATGTATAACTTACTCGATATAAGGTTGCACGTCTTCACAATTATTCAAGACATACCAATTAGCCATTTGAATCTCCTTGGAATCAGCATAGTCAAAAAGAAAACCACCTAATGGTTTAACATTTTGAGAAAAGACAGAAAGAGCATCTTTTCTAACTTTTCCATCAGGATTACGGTCCTTTTTATTGAACTTGCTCTCACTTCATGGTAAGTACAAGGAACAAAATGTCAAACATTCATCTGCGACATACCCTTCAGTAATTGATCCTTCTGGATGTGCTTTGTTCCTTACGTACTTTTTCAGCGTGCATAGATACCTTTAAAAAAATTACGAAATTAAGTATGACACAACTATAAAGTTCATAGATAACCAGAAATATATAGTTACATACCTTTCAATTGGATACATCCACGAATAGCATCTGAGGGGCTATAAACATTGCTTATGGTAGATGACCACAGTGAACACAAATATCAATGAAAGTGGGTGGATAAATCCTCTCAATCTTGCATAAGATAATTATAATATCCTTCTCCATTTTTTTAAGTCATCCACTTTTAGTGTTCTACTACATAGATTTTTAAAGAATGCACCTAACTTCGATTAATGTTGTTGCCACATCGTCATTAAGATTCCCTCGCACTCAATGAGGATTAATCGTTGTAAAAACATGGCGGTCATCGTCTTGTATCCTGACATGCTATTATCACTTGTATTAACACATCTAGCAATATTTGATGCATATCCGTCTGGGAATTTGACAGACCGTATAAAGGACAAAAATTTGTCTCTCTCTTTTTTGGAAAAAGAAAAGGCTGGTTGTGGCTTGTCAAACTTATCTCCCCGTGGTCTTAAGTGCAGCTCTTTACGTATATTCATATCCTCTAAATCTTGTCGAGCCTTGTAAGTGTCCTTATTTTTACCTTCAATATTTAGTAATGTCTCAAGTATGTTATCACAAATATTCTTCTCGATGTGCATTACATCGAGCTTATGTCCGACCTTCAAATCTTTCCAATATGGTAGCTTAAAAAAAATACTTTTCTTCGTCCAATTAGAGTTCGATCGAGTTGCTGTCCTCTTTCGCTTTCTTTCTCTATTCATACTTCCATTTTTCGGATGCTTGCCAAAATCCCCAAAATTGATTGATTCTACATGATGTAAAATTTTTGATCCGCTTAGGATCTTAGGTGGTCTACGGAGTTCCTCCTTTCCATCAAAGTCTAAACTCTTTCTCCACCTACAAGGGCAAGATAAACCATAGGAAGTAAATTATGTGAAAAATGTGAAGATGAAATTAAAATAAGTTACGTATTAAAAATACCTATGATTAGGACCGAGAAATGCACGATGCCCCAGTAAGAGATTTTACTCCTCAACCTAATCGGCGTGTATCTACATTACAAGTTGGACAAGCCATGTACCCTTTGGTACTCCATCCGAAAGATTTTCCGGTCTTGGGAAAATCGTTAATTGTCCATAAAATGAAAGCATGCATGTTGAAATTGCACCCGATATAAAAGAGTCGTATGTTTGAATTCCTTGTTCCCACAAATCAACAAGATCATCTATTAAGGGCGTAAATAAACATCGATTTCATTACACGGTGCTTTTGGTCCGGGAATCAAAAGTGACATTATGAAAAAGGGCTCCTTCATGCACATCCAAGGGGGCAAATTATACGGAGTGAGTATTACAAGCCACATGCTATATGAAGCAACTCATATTTCCAAATGGATTGAATCCATCCGTAAGCTGAGCCAAGGCGAATGTTTCTTGGATCATTGGAAAACCATTCATACTTTCTATCAAAATCCTTCCACGATACAGAATCTGCTGGATGCCTCAGTTCACCTTCTACTGAAATAAGTTTTTCCTTGTGCCACCGCATGTCTTTTGCTATTTTTTTTGACATAAAAAGTCTTTGCAACCGCGGTTTTATAGGAAAGTATCTCAAAATCTTGTGTGGGATTTTTTTACCCTTCCCATCATTAACTTTCCATCTTGATTCCCGGCATACTGGACACTCTTCTAAATCCTTATCGTCTTGCCAAAAAAGGGCACAATCATACCTTCAACAAAAATGAGACTGATTAACTACATATGAATGAGTGTTATAATTAAGGAGTTTTTGGTATGTTATTTTACTTACTTGCATGCGTGTATTGGAAGGTATCCAAGGCCAATTTCACGTAGCATTGTCTTTACCTCGTAGTATGATTTTGGCAAATTCACACTATCAGGAAGAACATCTTTAATCAACTCAAGTAGCATGTCTACAGACTTATTTGTTCAATGGTTAAAAACCTTCAAATGCAGCAATTTTATAACAAATGACAAAATGGAGTACTTTTGGCATCCCAGATATAACTCTCTTTTTAACATATTAAGCATTTGTTCAAATCTGGTATGATTTCAATTTTGGAAGGTATCTTCATTCCCACCAACAACAATGGTTCCTCGATTAATATCTTCCATTAGCGTCTCAATTTCATCCTCATCACCATCTAAATCATAGTCCATAAACTCCTCATTTTGAGATAAAATATTCTGATCATGTTCATTGGGTATACGTGGAATGGGTTCACCGTGATAAATCCACTTATCATAAGAAGGCATTATCTCATTTATGCACAAATGTGAAGACACCTCTTCTTGGGTTTTAGTGTATAGGTTCATACACTTGATCTGAGGACATCTAATGTCATTTGTTGGGCCAAATGTTGCACGTACATGCTCAATGAAGCTTTTGACCCCATTGCGATAAATCGACGATATCGCTCATGATGATGTGTCCAACTCTTATCCATGAAATTAAGTTCAACCTAAAATTTATTCATCAACTCAATTACATCAACTCAACCAGTGATTTAATCAATAACACAATACACAAAAATCAGATAAAATAAATCAAATGATAAGGAGATCATTATTTTGTTTTGGACTACGATGGAAAATGTTGGTGTTTCTTTGTCTAAGAATTTTTGGTAAGGGAGAATTGAAGGAGATAGTTTGTGGCATACAGAATTTGGATCAGGGTTCAAGTGTAACAACGCTGTGTAAAGGCCTTAAGAACAATAAAACCATCAAAGGAGAAGAACCTGTGGATGGCTGTGATTCACAAGTTCCCAATGGATGTGCCAAAGGTATCTAATGATAAAAACTACAACAAGATTGAAAAATAAATCAAATGATAAAAAATGCATAATATTTGACAAATGTCCACATATTTAAAGACTAGAGAAATATTCAAAGACTATTACCAATATCAGATTTCTACATTTCATATAACCAATTTCAGATTTGATTAAGCACAGATGAATAAACAAAGTGCAGATATTAAGAAATAAATAAACTAAGATTTGATTTCTTACCGAATTGAAAGAGAATAGAAGAAAAATAACCCTAGAACCCGGATGAGATCGATTTGATTGCAAGCGAAGCTAAGGATGGAGGAGAGAAGTAGGTCATGTGCCTGAATATGAAGGACATTAGTGCAAGTGAAGCTACGGATGGGATGGATGTGAGTTTTGGCTAACGTAAGGAAGGAGAAGAAACCCAAATCTATACGTGAGTTTTGGTAAGAAATGAAAAACCAAAATTAGCATCTCTTTCTTCCGTATAACACCAAACAACTGTTTGGTAAGTTAGGACTCTGTTCCAAAAACAAAGTTTGATAACATTTTTAAAAAAAAAATAGAAGGAATAATATACTTAAATTATTATTATTTTAAAAAATTAAAAGATAAATTTAAATTTTAGGATATTATAAATTAATTATAACAAACTCAAATATAACTCTTTTGTAGAATTAAAAAAGTAATATAAATAAACATTTATAGTTTGTTCATAAAAAAAAAATAATTATTATAATTTAGTTTATTGTCGATTAACAATATTTTAATTTTTAAATTATTATAAGTTAATATTCTATTTAATAAAATTAATAATTTAAATTACTTAAAAATATTATTAAGAATAAAAATTATACAATTTATTAATTACATTACAATTTGAATTGTAGTATATTATAAATTTAATAATAAACTCAAACTTTACTCTTTTTGTAAAAATATGTTTTTTTTTAATTTGTTCTCTATTCCACATAAGAGCGCCACCATCATCTTGTATTTTCTATTTCTTTATGATATAATTGATGTATGAAATTTTAAATTTTAAAGTAGTGGAAAGATATTTACTTTATAGATTATTATAGTCCATAATCGATATTGTAAGTTACGTAAATAGTGTTATTAAAATTAAATTTAATATTCCTCCATAATTTGAAATTAAAATTTACTCACTATTCATGTGAGAGAGATTATATGAAAATATCATTTTTTTATGAAATTTTTTATTTTTATTGTCAACAATAAGTCTAATATCACATCTGACGCTCACATCTTGGTTCACATACACTCATATGCATATTGACATGATCCACGTGACTTACTCTTCAGGTTGATCATGCTAATATGCATGTAAATGTATGTGAGCGGTATATGAGCGGTTGTATGTGATAATAGACTTATTTTATTGTCAAATGACATGTTGAACATTTTTCTTTTTAAACAGTTTTGATAGTATTTTTTATCTTTTCCATGTGGATAATTCTCAAAGAAGGAGCTTGACCTAACTCTAAATAAATAACCAACGAAATTTGGTCCAAGTAAAAAGGGTTCTGGTCGCTTAAGTAAGTGGTCTCGGTTTCAAGTCCTTGTGGAACATTTTTGGGAGAGATCCCCGTTTTAGTGCCCGACCGGACCTCGGAGGAATAGTGTTAGGCAAGCTGAAAACCTATATGTATGAAATGAAAATCACACATTCGGATATAACTAGTCAAAGTTGGAACTTTTTTTTATATTTTTATATTCTTTAGTTTCTTTTAATTTTTGTACGTAGTTGCATAATACCTTATATTGAAAGGAAATTGATTTTTTTCATATTTTAAAATAATATTTTTATATGAGTATCTTTCACATAAATATAAGACCCACACATTATTTATGTGAAAAAGATCATATAAAAATATCATTTTTTATGTTAAAATATCAATTCTCTGATCGCTTAAGTAAGTGATCTCGATTTCAAGTAGGGTTGTTCATTTCGTTCGGTTTTTTTGGTTTTCTGGTTTTCTTAACCGGACCGAACCGCTCAATTCGGTATAAAAAAGAATCGATGCAGTTGTTCTGCATAAAAATCAGTATATCTGGGTTTTTGATCTGGGTTTAGATTCGACGTTTTTATGGTTGATAAAAAACGAATCGGATAGTATATCTGGGTTTTCTAATTTTTTTTTATTATTAATAATTTAATAATAATAATAATAATAAAATAATGATAATAATAATAATAATAAAATAATGATTATAATAATAATAAAATACTGATTATAATAATACTAATAATAAAAATAATAAAATAATAATAAAAATAATAATTATATTAATTTTCGGTAAAAATCGATGCATTGGTTGGTATATCCGAATCAATAGAAGATGCAAATTATCGATATCAATTTGAGATTTATTTGGTTTGATTCAGGTTCGATCTTAGGAATGGTTCGGTCCAGTAAAAAACGGTTGAACACCCATAGTTTCAAGTCATTGTAGAACTTTTTTGATAGAGTTCTTACAATATTAAATTAAATCTAATCTTCTAAATAATACTCCTAATAAACTCCATAATTTGACTTTTATGGTCAATTTATCAATTTTTAAAATTATTTAGTAAAAATTTTTATACATAAATTTTAAATTTTGAATCTTGACAATTGTAGTAAATTCTCCATAATTTATTACGATCATAATCGATAGACATATATTTATTTATTTTTTTTAATTAATTTTAAAAATGATCAATTTCACGTAACAGGACCATAATAAAGGCGTTTAATATAGAACGAAGAGTATTAATTATCTAATAATAATAATAATTATCTATTAAATTAACAATATTATTATGTATTTTTAATAAATATCATGTATATCACAAGTCCAAAGATCGAAAAGAAATTATTTTTCATCTCTAATATTACAAATATGTAAAAAAATATTAAATTTTCCTTTACTTATATTTAGTCTAAAGGACTGATATTAATTAAGCTAAGACACAATATTAATATACTTTATCCCGCTATAATTTTTGCTCCAATATATTATATATTTCCCTCCCAAAATCGTTTAGCGCTCCAATTAGTATATAATCCTTTATCCTCATTCACTTCTCATTAACTTATTCCCAAAATAAGTCGCTAGGTATCCTCTGGCGTCGACTGTCAAGAGCTGGTTGTGGCAGGTCAGATCCTTTCTTCTCACTTACTTCGATTTATAATGTTGTTTCTTTTTGTAATCAGTTTATTTCTGATTATGTTGAATATGGAGTAAATATCGTGGACTACGGATGGATCGATGTGGTTTATGTTTTGTTTTTTGTCTACCAAACTGAGTTTATGTACTTCTCTTCATGTCCTTTTGGAGGTAAAACATAGGTTTTATTCTCTTGACAATATTAATAGTTAGATTTACATTTCCATTTAGCTACTCCATGTTAGATTTGACATAACTATTGTTGTTGTTAGGCAAATTAAGTAGTGGAATATTCCGATCGTTTTATCTAATTGATTTGAGTTTCATTGTTTAGTGCTGATATAATTGAAAAAATGAATCAGCTTCTTTTTGGATGTACGAATTTAGGCATGCATGGTGATTCCTGTTATGATTTTGAGATGTATGACATGCTTGATGTTCTTTCTAGTAACAAACATGTCTTATTTACTAATACATATAAGCGATCTGATTATGTAGTTTGAAATTTACTCATCTTGCATAATCGCACTTCAAAATGTAAATACCTGGATTTAAGAGGAAAGGAAATGTTTCAAACAAGAAAATATTTAGCCTCACAAAATGTTGAGGTCTTTGAGGATAATAAAGAAGTTGAACTAAACTTAACTGAAGGTTCAAATGCTCGTGTAAAAAGAAGAATTATGCTGACATCAAGTCCTCCAAGAAGCCCAATCACAAGATCAAGAATTATGCTGACATCAAGTCCTCCAAGAAGTCCAATCACAAACTTGATCTGCTCAACCATCACCTGTGGGTCGAACAAGCAAATTACGTTCAATGATTGCACGTTCACCAAATGCCAATGATGGTCATGCGAATGATGTGCGTACTCCCATTTCTACCTCAATGCAACGTACTAATGACACTATAGTTGGTGAAATTCTACCCCACCAACAGATGTTTCTAAGACACCGATGTCCGATGAACAAGGGTCTGCACAATATGAGTTTTATGTAAACCTATTTAGCCACGAATATGTTATACATGTGTGTGTGTATATATATATATATATGATATACATAATTATTATTTTCTTGTTAATTTGTTGTTCCTTTTATTTTTGGACATCTAATATTTTGAATAACTTCATCTTGACAAAGAAAGAAAATACGCGGACCTACTTCATGGTATTGGTCTTGAAAAACTCACCAAAGTCGAAAAGGAAAGAAGTTGGCTATCAATGTGTCACCTAGTAAAGGAAGGCCCATAGATCCTACAGAATCTGCTAAGTTGTCTTCAGAAATAGGATTGATGGTCCGCCACCACCTCCCAATGAATACAAAGTTCAAGGATATTACAGAGGGAGTAATTGAAGAATCATTGTCAAGGGTTGAAGTAAGATGCATAATATTAAATTATGTCAAATATTGTTATTCATAGTTGAGTCTGCATTTGTCTTTTTTGGCAATTAGTATTTGTTTTATGCCTTGTTTATAAATCCATGGAGAATGACACTCATTAGGATACATGATTTATTAGATAAAAGGTCTGATAACATTTGAATTCATGGATTAGAGTTTAATAGACTAATTTTCTCTGTTTTTTATCTCATGAACTAGTTAATGTTGGTGGATTACTTTTTTCTTTAGGCTCGCTTCGATATCGACCTTTCTAAACCTCATGTGAAGCGTGTTGCACTTGGAATAATGAAGGATAGGAATAGAGGGCAGAGGTGTAAGCTTTACAAATTATTCAAAACTTTTCAATCAATCAAGATACTAGAAAAAATCCTCGAACAACGTTGATATTGCCAGTGTGGTGAAATGTGTGATTATTGGACATCTCCAAAATTTTTTGTATGATTATTCTAACTTTAATCATTTATTTTATATGCTTATTATTTTCAGTTTTTTTTAAAGCTGTTAGAATTTTTTTCGCACCATAAATGATTTTTTTTTTCGGCATCCTCTCGAGTAAACAAGAAAAATCGAGGCAATAATGCCATTCACGGTGGAGGTCAAAACCATTTGTCGTTCATCATTACGAGAAGGTATGTAATTATATATGTTCAAAATCATTCTTGTGTGAACCACTATTACGAAAGAACGAGAGATGTTGAGTTTACATGATTTTTGGCGTTGTACTGTTGTCCCTTTCTTTGAAGTAGTATTCTCTGGTGAGGTAATGTTGAAGAGAGAATTGCCATTGTTCATATAAATAATTGGATCTGTTAGGTTGCAATTTGTTGTAAGAATGCTCACATTACTTGAACAACTTGAATCTTGACTTGGTGGGTATAGGAAAAGCGCACAAAATCATAAATTTTGGTGAGATTTGAGGATATCGTGCATACATTAAAAAAACTAAGAGAAGCACAAAAAAAAAATTACGGAGAGGAATCTCAATCTTGAAGTTGTGATTCTTAGACCATTTAGTGTAGACGAATGGAATGGGTATATTCATTTTTCACCTGCATCCTACCTTTAATTTCAAATCTTTGCATGAATGGTATGATTAAAGTTTTAGCAACATGTCTTTGTTCCACAAACATCAAATGTTGGAATCAAAATGGTGAGCCAATAGCAGGAAAAGTAAATTAGGAGGAAGAAAAATAAGATATTGGCTTCATTTCAAGACGTAGTTAAGATATTGGCTTGCTATGTTTGAAACTAGAAAACCAGGATACTTAAGCCTTAATTCATGTTCCTTGTACATAAAATTATACAATAAAGCTCTCGTTTTTAATTTATCTAATTTGATTTCCAGGGAGATCCAATTGAAGGTTACAAGAGCACACATCAGAAAAAGGAAACAAATAACTGGATACAACTTGAAAATGAAGCTGCATACGTAAGTTATATGAACCTTATCTTATTTTTAAATTTGGGATTATGTAATGAATTAGTTACATTTGTTGTTAATTTCACAAAATGAAATGAAATTACTTGAGTCTGAATTCACCTCTGAGATGAACGCAGAATTTGGAAATTTTGACAATAATGACAAAAGGGAGATTATGACTCGAGTGTTGGGTAAGAAGGCAGGAAGATCGATTGGCTTTGGATTTGGACCTCTAGCAGAGAAGTCTTCAACTATCGATAAAGAAAAAGTTGCATTGGCAGCGGAGTTAGAAGCGTCTCACAAAAAAATGAAGAGCTTGAAGCAACCATTCAGGCATAAGGAAAACGGATGGACAATCTTGAGAATTTACTTAACAAGTTAGCAGACAATCCACAAATTCTACAGTTGATTCAAGGCAACAGCTGCTCAAGGACAGAAAGAGTTGGAAACAACTCTTAATCGATATTTATGGACATTCAAAATTGTTAGAACTTTTGATGTGAACACTACTTAATATTTTGGATATTAATGTTGAACTTTATGTTAGACTTGGTAAATCAGTAATTTATAGTATAATGGATGGTATTTGGATTTTGATTTTCCAATTTTTGGTTAAATATGATGGAAAGATTTGATTTAGCTAATCTATTGTTGTAGTTGATGGTTTGTTATGTTAACTTGTTTTATGCCAAAAATTGGTTGGTTTTGTCTATGTTTTTTGTTGTTTGGACTATCTTGCTATGAATTTGTTAACTTGTTTGGACTGTCTTAACTTGTCTATGCCTCTTGGGTCCCATAAATGTTCAAATTCAGCATTGCTGGACTATGGATTCATCAACATTACCATGTATCTTATTTCAGGCAAGTTTAAAGGAGAACTCACGTGTGATTCGTGCGAGGCATTCTGACGTAGTAAGTAGAAGTGTCAATGAATTCTCAAGTCACTTGCTATTGCGGTGACCACTTACTATCTTTTTTTTGTGGACTTACTTTATGTGCTCCTTGTTTTTCATGAGAGCAGGTTAGTATTATTGTTGAAGCTGATCCGGAGGCTTTGCGTGATAAGCTTGTTCAAACTGTTGTCATCTGTTACAAAAATAGCTCTCGAACTTGTTGGTCGGCATATTACCTCACATCCTGATGTTGGTTTGAAGGTATTTACAATTTTAACTTGTTCATCCTCATATATGCTGGTTGCCATAATTTTAGAGGTAGTGTTGTGTCCCTTGAGTTGGTTTCAGATTTTTTTGCTGCATTTTGGGTGGTTGTCCATAAATCTTGACCATATAATTATAAGGATACGTCTTTATATGAAAGCTTCCATAATAAACAATTGCCTCTCTACAAGTATGTCTTACGGTCAGATGTAGCTTTTGCTTGATGTGTGTCTGCAGCTGTATGAATTTTGGTAAGTCTACATCCCAGTATCACTTTTAACTGCCATAAATTTCTAGTTGCCTCTCATATGTGACTCTCTTATTTCATCCCTGAGTTGTTGATTCTTCTGGCCATGCTCTTTATGGCTGATCAATCACCATTATCATCCATTTTGTACTTACAAGTTACAAATATTTGGGAAAATACAGTGAAAATTTGTGATTTAAGAGTTGTTTTGATGGCAGTGGTAATTCTAGAGTATGGAAATAAAAAGGAAATTATATTTTGATAAGAAATCCAGTTTATTTTTATCTTTAAAAGCAAAAGCATGACTTGAAATGATATTTGAATGGCACCTCAAAGAATACTAATTAAGTATTACATTTGATAGTAACAATTAAAACTAGAGTTACAAATGTGTTCACTTTAATGATGTATTGCAAATTTATGCAAATATTCATTGATTAATTGGTAGAGCTTAACTTACATTTGCAACTCTAATATAATTCCATTAATTGGGAGGCTTTATTATTCTTGGGTTTGATTCTCTTCTTTGTTGATTTCTTCGCTTCTTTGGTGATTCTCTATTCTTTGTGTTATGTAGTATGTTTACCGGCTTTATTCTTCTTTGTGGCCTTGGTACTATTGAGCTTGTGGTTTTCTTTACTATGTTTGGGTTTTCAATCTTTCTCTTTGCGACTTTAGGATGTGATGAGTCTGCGCAGTTGTTTTTGAGTCTGCATTTCCTTGCTGTTTCGATCTGCTTTTGTTTCTGATTTACTGCTTGCCTTTCTTGTCTGTCTTTCATCTCTTCTTTGGAGTTTTTAACTTTTTATCTGCAAATCTTTTGCACTTGACAATGGCATTTGCTGTTTTGATTGATTGTTGCTGAAATGTATCAGTTGTGAACTTCCGCTGACAGGGCCTGATTGTTACAGTTCTTAACTTGTTTCAGGCAAGTTTAAAGAAGAACTCACCTGTGATTCATGCTAAGAGCATTACAAGCGATGAAGTAGAAGTGTCGATGAATTCTCAAGTCACTTCTTTATTGCGGTGACCACTTACTATCTTTCTTTTGTGGACTTACTTCATGTGCTCCTTGTTTTCATAAGATCGATAAGTATTATTCAAATCAGGAGGCTTTGCGTGATAAAGGAAGGTTCTGAAGGAAGGTTCTTCTTATATCTAATACTGAAAATAGCTCTCGAACTTATTGGTCGGCATATTACCTCACATCCTGATGTTGGTTTAAAGGTATTTACAATTTTAACTTGCTCATCCCCATATATGTTGGTTGCCATAATACTAATACTCTCAGCTTCGTCCAATTTTTTTGTGTTTCTCATAGTATTTTGAAAAAGTTGCTGAGAGAATAATTTTACAGGTAGTGTTGTGTCCCTTAAGTTGGTTTCAAATTTTTTTGCTGCATTTTAGGTGGTTGATTGGTTAGCTGTGAGTTTTTTCCCCTATTTTATTCACTTAGTTTGTCACATTGATGCATTTTGACATTACTCATTTTCCTAATGCATCTTAACCTACATCGAATTAAAATTGTATTTCTCAACAGGTTTTGATAGTGTTTTCACTGGAGCACAGCAAACAGTCCATTCAAAACTTGTGGATTTTCAAATTGAACTTGTTACTTTACAGGTTTGACCATGTCCTGATGTTCATCATAATTGCTTCCACGAGTTTTCATTAAAAAAGAGACGAGACTATTATGGCAATTCTTCCCCACTTTAAACTTGATGGATGTACTATATTGGAAAAGATTATGCTGGCTGCTTGTTCTTACCAATTCAGTATATATGAACTTTAAATGAAATTTGCTTTTCCTTTCTTCTTTTAGTTCTTCAAACTAAGAAGATGATTCCTTTCTTCTTTTAGTTCCGAGAATTGATCCCAGAAGGTGCTATAGACTCTACTCAGAAGATGATTTCGTGTTGATGCCTCTGCAATAGGAACCTAAAATTCGTAGGGTTCATCTTGGCATTGCAGTTCTGAAGATTCTTGCCTTGGGCATCAATAATGTTCAGACATTTGATTTTGTTGATGCACTAGTGCTTTCTGACTATTGATATGGCCATTATAAATCTTATTCAATTGGGAGCTGTTACGTCTAACAATGATTTTTATGTATTAACCGAAAATGAAGGGATATGGTCAGATTGGGCATTAAGCCTCGTCTAGGTAAATTAATACTCAAATGCTTCCATCATCATTTGGGTAGAGAGGGTCTTGTTCTTATTGCTGTTATGATAAATGCAAGTAGCATATTTTGCAAAATCGGTACTGAAGAAGATAAGCTAAAATCTGATCGCCTTAAGGTGAAATTCTGCCATGGTGACGGTGATCTTTTTACTTTGCTCTCAGTGTACAAGGAGTGGGAAAGTGTGCCTCGTGAAAAGAAGAATAGTTGGTGTTGGGATAATAGTATAAATGCTAAATCCATGAGGAGATGCCGGAAATGGTGCAAGAACTGGAAAATTGTCTAAAAATGAACTTAATATCATTATCCCCACTTCATCGGCTTTGGAATCCATTGGTCCGGTATGCATGATAGAACTTATATTATAGATTATTATTATTATTATTATTATTATTATTATTATTATTATTATTATTATTATTATTATTATTATTATTATTATTATTATTTATTATTATAACAATTTAAGGCAACATTTTAATAGTCGTTGCAAAAAGTTGTATAAAATATGCAACGAAAATAAAAATTGTTGCCAATGAATGTGGTCCATATTAGGCAATGAAATATAGCAACAAAAAAACTTTCGTTGCCCACGATGAGGAGAAATCAAGTGGTTAGAAATTTTGCAACGAATTTCTAACGAATTTTGTTTCCAAATTTTGCAACTACTTATGAATTTCGTTGCAAAAAGTAAAAGCCTGACACAATCTGCAACGAAGGACAAGTTTCGTTGCTAAACATACACTTTTAGCAACGACTTTGCATGAAAAATCGTTGCTAAAGCCCATTTTTAGCAACAAAAAAACTTTTGTTGCCCACGCTAACGGGAAAGCAAGTGGCCGAAAATTTTGTAACGAATTTCTAACTAAAATTTTTCCCGCCAATGAATTAGCAACGAAATTTTGCAACGACTTACGAATTTTGTTGCAAAAAGTGAAAGCCTGACACAATCTGCAACGAAAGATAAATTTCGTTGCTAAACATATACTTTTAGCAACGACTTATAAAGTCGTTGCCCGAAAAAATCGTTGCTAAAGGCCCATTTTTTTGTAGTGTGATTTGGAAATCTTTAATATAATTAGAAAACCCTAATTATAATTTAGAAATCTTAAATTTCTAATTTTAAAACCTAATTAGAAGAAAAAATTAATTTTTAAAACCTTAGGGTTAAACCCTAAGGGTCAAACCCTAAGGGTTACACAAGTTACTAAAATGCCCTTAAAAATGGAAGCTAAAAGTCTAAAATGTCATTTGTTGCATTATTGAAGGTTGCTTTTATATCTTGCCATATTTTGAGTTTGTGAACAATTATATATCAGTCATGTGACTTAAATGAATAAAAATTAGCAGCTATCTCAGCCAATTCATTTACATTCATCTTATATATAGATCAAAGAGAGAGAAAGTCAACAAATCTTGCTCATTTGCTATCTTACACTCAACCAAACTTTTCTCTCTCCTTAGCCAAGAAAATATTAAGTGGACCAGTCCATAATCAAGCCCTTAGAACACAAAGAACAGATCATGAAGATCAGATTCAAAAATCAAAGCATAAAGGTATAAACCCTAAATTTTGTAAATCATGTGATTTTATGTTATTTGTTGGTTAGATATGTGTTAGAGGGTGTTATTTAGTGATCTGGGTTGTTAGATCCTAGATCCATAACATCTAGATGCACAAAAATGGGTTTTTCAAAACTGATCTATGAACCCTAAAACATAGCCTGACAGCCGAATGTCAAGGCTCATAGATCATTACATGTTATTTGTTTTTGTGTTTTAAAGGCTTTTAGTTGTAGTATGTTGTGAGGGCTTTGATCTGGAACTTGAATCAAGCCTAGAACATGTGTAGATTGAAAGTTAAGGGTCAAAGGTTGTTAACAGACCATGACCAACTGAGTTTCTGGGCAACCTAGAAACCCAAAAACTCTGACAAGCGTTTTGACAACTTCGGATCTTGCTTCTGGTAATACGTTTGGCCAAGTTGTTGTTTTGTTGTTGTATCTTGACATGAGTTTCTGGGCAAGCTCAAGAACACCTATAGCGACGGTTCTGTCGCTATAGGGACCTTTAGCGACATTTAATTTTGGAAAATCAATTATTTTATTTAATAATTGGAGAAAATTAGTTTTTAATTATTAAAAATACAAAATAAATTACTAAAAATTATTTTAAGGTCTAAAAATAGGTTTTTAATTATTTTGAATAAATTTCATTAATATTTAATATTTTTGGAATATTAAAGGTATTTAATTTATTTACTTATAATATTAAATAAATTAAATATGATTTTAATACTTGAAAAATCATGTAAAATTATATTAATGTGTTAGAAAATAATTTAAGTTATTTTGATGACTTTTAATATTTTATGATGAATTTCATTAATAAATTAATATTAATGGTGATTAATGTATTTAATAAATATATTAAATAAATTATGGAAAAATAAATTTAATGATTTAAAAATCATAAAAAATTATTTAAGGTTTATAAAAGAATTTTAAGTTATAAAATATAACTTTTGATATTTTGATATGAAAATATTAATGTTTTAATATTAAAAGCAATTATCTGGATACTAGATTTAATCGCTTAAAAATCATATAAATATGATTTTAAGGTATTAAAATACTTTGTGATATTATAAGTATAGTATAATTTTATGTTATGGTTTTCATTAATATTGATAATAAATAAATATGAATGATATTGGAATATTGTGGTATTTAATTCATATAAATATGATATTAATGATTAAAAAATCATAATAAATGGTAATAATTATCTGAAAATTATTATGAGCTTATGAAAAATATTTTGACTAATAATAAATTATCTAAGATATTTTGTGAACTAGTTTAGACCGAGTCTTAGTAATATTAGGCTCGAGTATTGTTCGACTAGGCCGTCTGGATGTAAGAGTTGTACCGAATTCAACTCAAACTGAAATAGTTTGACTTGATACTAGGTCTTATGTGCTGTATAGACTGATAGGATTATGTGTTAATGTGTTTAGGTTATTTTAAATATTGTGATGTTATTATTCTAATTTGTAGATCAATATTATTTATAATAGGTCTTTAGGCAAAGCTAAATAAATTGCGCAACAGTAATCGACCGAACATGCAAGTTTTTCCTTAACTCAACTTCGAGTTGTTTATTCAAATATGCTTATGGATAATCATTACTGATTACCATGTCTATGAATTGTTGAATCGTACTCAGTGTATATTGCATGTATTCAGCAGGTATGAAAGGCTGATCACCTTCATTACCATTCGGTCCAGATATATTTGTTCATGTTCAATGTTTGTTCAGCTATGAAAATTTGTTCATGCTAGTTCACAATTATATTATAGAACTTTAGCCAACTTATTGTTCAATTTTTTCTATCATGATATATCTTTAATTTATTAAACTTAAACCTGTTGGGCAAACTTGTTGCTCACCCTTGCTATATCATGATTAACATTGCAGATTAAGACGAATACGTTGGATACATGAAAGGACAAAGACAAGTCCAGCTTTGGATTATATATGCAGCTAGAAATGTAACAATATATTGTATGATAATAACATTATATGTTAGATATGATATTGATTCAGGTATATGTGAAGGTTCTCGACCTTGGGGAATAGTGTGTAAAGTTTATTGTATAAACAATTTATGTTTATATCTTCCACAATAGTTGTAGATTGATTGTACCAGATTTCGCGGGGATTTGGGACCCGGATCTGGGCTTCTCACACTAACCCTAATTTGTAAACCCTAACCCTAATTAGCTAAACTGAATCCTAATTAGGTTATCCTAACACCTAATCATGATTACTAAATTTCAATTAGGTACTAATAAACATCATTAAGCAACCCTAATCATGAAAAACAAAACCCTAATCAAGATTAGTGAGGATTAGGGCATAATTAATCTACTAATCTAACGTAACTAGCTCACAAGTAGGTTAGGAGTCACCAAACTAAGTCCCAAGGCTGCACATGAGCTGATAACAAACTCTAAGCAACACAAGTAACTTAACATCAGATATTTTGAGAGGCAAGTAGGTGAAAAACACCAAAAAACCTAAGTTGTTTAAGTCTATAAATAACAACACATCCTCTGGCCAAATATATGAATTCTCTAAGCCTATACACTCTTATAAACATACCAAATCAAGCCTGGGTGATAGTAGCATTAAATTCAGTAGCCAGAAATCAAAATCAAGTAAGAAAGGTGTACCCTAATTCATAGCTAGATCTTTGATTATTTGTTCAAATTGTTATTTAGATGTTTAGATTTGTGTAATAACATGTTAGAAAATATGTTAGGTTGATAGAACATGTTTCCATAACATCTAGATGCCTCAAATTAGTGTTTTAAGCAATTTGAAAATTTTGAAAATACAAGCCTGACAGTCGAATGTCAGATCTTGTAGATTCATGTATGTTAATAGTTAGGTCTGTTAATTGTATGTTATTTGTAGTATGACATGAGGTCTTTAATCTGGAAAAGAAAACAGATTTATTAGAACCATATATTGCAAGATATAGGTGGTCAAAGGTGGTTGACCGATCACGAAGTTCTGTTTTCTAGGTTACCCAGAAAACTCAAGAACATGATGAGTCGGCTACTTTGACCAGCCTTTTAGTTGCTTTCTGTTTGTTATTTTAATAACTTTTTGTAATAAATTAATACCTTGATATACATACTACATATCTATGTCCTTAAATTGCTTAAACAGTTCATAGGATTACTAGAATTAATGGTCAAAAGTCGTTGATCGAGCATGATCACGTTTTCTGGGTTACCTAGAAAACTGATGAACATGAAGAACGACCTTTGGCTGTACTTTGACCAACATAGATCGAGACCTTAGAATTATGTTTTGTCCAAACCAGTGTTATATATATGTACCTTAACATATAGACTACCTATTACAACAAACACAACATAAATCTATTACACAGATTCAAAGATATAGAAGCTACAAAACTGTTGACCGACCATAACCACTGTTCTGGTTACCCAGAAACATAAGAACAGATCTAATAGTGACTTTAAGCCTCTATAACTTTTGTTATATGTAGGTTATAACACGAAATTTGTCTAATGTTTTACTATTATATGAGTACTATAACATCCTTACTTGTCCAAACCCAGAATCATTAACAATAGCAAAGTAGATCATGGTAAAAATGGTCCATAGACCATTGTAGACACTCAAAATTTTCTGTACAACTGTCACTAACATTATAGGAGGACAGATTTGTCTTTTAAGAGAGAACCCTGAAAGACAATCCAAATTCATACCGGATACTACCAGAAGTTCAGCATCAACCCCATATCATACTCTGGGAGTAACAATTCCAACCTCAGACGTAACCCCGAGGTATGCAGATCCAATACCGGAACACACACCGGAGAAGACCGATTAATCTCGGAGACAACCCCGAGGTATCCAGTCTCAGTCCCAACCATGGGAATAGCCACCAACCTTGGTGATAACCCCAAGGAATGCAGTTTCGGCGATAACCCCGGAAATGCTTGTTTCAAATGCGACCAGCTTCAATCTAGGTGCTCACAACGAGATGCACTGTACCAACTCGGCAATAACATCGGGAAGACAGGCACACCTCAAAGGTGACAATAAGGACCTTCAACAATTACAGCAGCCTAATCTTAGCGAAGTCTGAGCAACGTCTGTTTTATTAGCCCAATCCAGAGATAACACCGATGAGCGGCAACATCGTCATCTCGTCAATATGATGCCACATCACGTCGTCTTAACATCTCTACGCAACAATGTCCCACAAGACTAACCAATCCTGAGTGACTATTCTGCGGGGTAACAGATAAAAGTTGAAGCTTGAAGACCAGAGGGCTTCGTCCCAACTTCAATGACTTCGTATAAACTCTAATCCCATGCCATCATACAACTCTCGACAACGGCGGTCTGAAATAGGTCATGTATACCTCAAACGGATGCTCAGATTGCACTTCTTAAAGTTCGAGTGGACATTATAGTGCCTGAGTGCACGTACTTCGAGACGACCCAACCCGAAAAACCCGGGCCCACCCGAGTTGCCTCTGGTACACCTGCGGCTCAGCCGAAGGTACACCTGCGGCTAAATTGCCTAAATATAGAGGGCTTGGGCTGCCCATTTTACAAGAGAAAAAGGCGAGGAAGCCTTGTCCAATTTGCTTTGCACTCACCCCATGCAAAGGTATTTTCACCTTTAAAACACACGTGAGCTCATATATAGCCTCTTTTGTACCTACAAAAGTCAAGTGTTTACCCACTCTAAAGATATAGAAGTCTTCTTTATCGGTCGGTTTAGTAAGCCTTCTCACACACTTTTTAGTCTTTCTTCTTCTCTCACACACACCCTTCTACACGTTAAGAGTCGTGTTTGCTTGCTTTTGCCTTGACTTTCTATCCATGGTTTCATTTTAGTCTATATATATATATATATATATATATATATATATATATATATATATATTATATTTCGATTGAGCCTATTTTTAACATTATCGAGTTATTTGCTTTAATATATATATATTCATTTATATATATTAACTCTCAAACTTTGTTATATATATATATATATGAACTTGTGGTCTGACTTTGTTCGATGAGCTTAATATATATATATATATATATATATATATATATATATATATATATATATATATATATATATATATATATATATATATATATTAAATGTGTCTCGACTTTGTTCGATGAGCCTAGACTTTTGATGCGTGCTTACTTTATATATATATATATATATATATATATATATATATATATATATATATATATATATGGATTTTGGATGATGAGATGTTCGATGAGCCTTATTTGCTTATATATATATATATATATATATATATATATATATATATATATATATATATATATATATATATATATATATACTATATATATATATGAGCATATATTTTACATCCGGTATTATTACTATATATATATATATATGTATTTCCCCACATTTACTTCCGGTGGTCGGTCGCTTTATACTTTCTTTACGTTTAGATTCGCTTTTTATTGCGCGCTTTATTGATATATATATATATATATATATATACATTTTGTCAGTTTTTTATGGTCCTCGCCTCGTATTTACAGTTTTATTTACGTTTCATCCTTTGGCGAGTTTCCTCCGTATATTGATAGCTTTTTACAACTTTATTTATATTTCGATCCCCCATGGAGGTGCTTTGTGGTTGGTGATCATGTCTATATATATATATATATATATATATATATATATATATATACCGCTATATATTTTCATACAAATTATGCTTTTTGTAGCGCTTAGGAATCATGTGATCACTGATTCATCCCATTGAATCTAGATTCGGTTCCGTGATGGACATTTTCAAATTTATGAAGCGACTTTGTAAATTATTTTCATGTTGTCTCAATTTCCTCGGATGGTTTTCATACCCACGAGGAAGTCGGCATTATTTTGTATATTATTTTCACTGATGCCTCGCATCCATCAAATAAAATCAATCAAGCCGCTCACTTAATAAAATGGGAGTGTAAAAGGTCTCAATTACTATTGAGCATTAGGGTTTGAAAAACCTCTTTTATAAAAAAAACATCACTTCCATATCTTGCTTAAAATTGAATTTTTACATAAATTCAAACCCTGTGTATATAGGTTCGAATGAGGCCTCACAAAACTTCCATAATAACAACACATTAATCCACACACACACACACACACTTCGATAATAGTTTTCTTGAAAGAGGCGGTCACCGTGGTAACACGGATGTTCGGGGTGCCTAACACCTTCCCCGCATAATCAAGTCCCCTGACCCTAATGAATCTCTTTCACTTTCACCGACCGGTTTATTAGAAAGTCACATCATCACCGGGTCAATGTGCAAACCTTTTCTCGGTTATGTTGGTACAACCATTTAAAAACCAATCTGGCGACTCTTAACACTCCATCGTCGAAATTATACATGTCGAACCTTTTTCACTTGTTTTTTTTTCAAACAAATCTCACCTAAAATGAGAACACCAAAGAACAAGTAACGGAAAAGGACATCCAAAAATTTCGACGTCGACAGGTGGCGACTCTGCTGGGGAATCCAGTAAGAGGTCTTAAGCCATTATTTCAATCTTTTCAAAACTGTTATCTTCTTGTGTGTGGATGTTGCATTTATATTTGATGAATGTGTACGAATGCATTTCTTTATTGCACTTAGTGCTTCGCACCATAACTGCTTGAGATGCTAGTGCTTCGCACCATAACTGCTTGTGATATTAGTGCTTTGCACCATATCTGCTTATGATATTAGTGCTTCGCACATGTCATCATTTTCATACGGTGAGACGCGATGTATGTGAATGTATGTTGTGTGAGGCTATCCCATCGGTGTTTGATTACTGGACTCGTGAGAAGACTAATTCTTCGAGGCTCAGGAAAGGCACCACCCAAATTCGCTCAAGTTGAAAGACCGGATTAACTTCCCATCTAGTAGATTGCGATGATTTGGGAACCTTCATGCCAAAAAGCCGTGAAAGTAACCTAAGATAGGTCAGCCTCTGATAAACCCAAAACGGAGGAAAGTCTCTTCATGCTCTCATTTAAAATTACTAGTAAACACAATTACTAGTAATTACATTCAATATCTATCTCCATGTAATGAGAAATATGAAGAAATGTGTACACATACATATTTTAAACATGCTACAAACAACTGGCATCCGTTTTGCAGGATAAAGTTCCTAAAAAGGACACATCACATAGCATGTTATTATACACATTCCCTAAAGACTAAACTATGCAAGTCTTTCGCAGGGAATCAATCGGACCTACTACCCATTCAAAGTCCAAAAAGGCAACAGGCCAACAATCAATCATGTCTTCATCCGACCAGACTGAACTTAATCCAGTTTCTCGCAAAGAATTCGACGGATTAAGCAAACAAATTACAGATTTGGTCGTTTTACTCAAAGAATTACACCACCACACAGGTCGAAAAAATACCAGACATGCCGAATCCCCCACACAAGGAGGAATCCAGTCATTACCATACTTGAACCACAAATGGATATGACCAACAAAAACTCTTGATTCTCGCCCATCCCACCGGAGATCCGAGACACTTTGGTGACATCAAAAAGAAAGTCCTCCAAATGGAAGAGACCCTTCAGCTATCAAAGGAATTGGAACACACGGAGTGTTTCATATCTTGATCTGTGTTTTTCCCGGTGTTCATTATCTAGAAAATTTAAAACTCCTAACTTTGAAAAATACGACGGGTTAGGAGATCCTTACACACATTTAAAGGTGTTTATTGGAGAACTTGGATCCTATGCAGAGGATGAAAAGCTCATAATGCAATTGTTCCAAAAGAGTCTAACCGAGAAGCCTGCTCATGGTGGTACACAAGATTAGACAACTCCAAAATCCATAGTTGGGAAGAATTAGCACATGCTTTCCTCACTCAATACAAACTTTCAAACTCGGATGGCTCTGATCGGATCAAATTACCAAGATCAAGAAACAGATCTAACGAGTCTTTCGTAGAGTATACCCAAAGGTGGGAGATGCCTGCTACCCAAGTTAGTCCTACCATGATAGAATCGAAGATGGTCATGACTTTTATAGACATACAAGAAGCTCCCTTTCTATGAGAGAGTTTTAGCCGGCATAGGCAAACCATTTTCTGAAATGGTCAAACATGGGGAGATGGCTGAGATGGGATTGAAGTTAGGAAAGATTCAAGACCTAGATGCACTCAAAGCTGTTGCTAATCATATCCAATCTGGAAATTATGGGAACAACCCCCGTAGGGTCCATAAAAAGAAAGAGGAAGATGTTTCCCTGATACTACAGGGGCAAAAAGGTAGTCAGAATATGCCTATTCAAAGGAGAAACTACACTCCCTTTCCAGCACAGTCTGCAAACCCTCCAGTACTAAAAGGTGGAGAAGTCAAACGCCCTCGAGTGTTTACACCCTTAGGGATACCCTCGAGAACATTTTAAATCTTCCGACAACACACGAAGAAAATTACGCATCTTCTTCTACCAACCATCCCTAATGGATTCGGTTTCAATGTCGCTAGAAATGTGCTTATCATGCCGGGGAACCTGGACATGATACTCAGGATTGTTGGGCCTTGAAACACATGATCCAGGACCTGATAAACAACGGGGAAATCGTGGTCACCAAACCAGATCAGCCTCATGTTCAAGACAACCTTCTTCCTCAATACAAAGAAAAAGAGGTCAGCATGATTAATTGGAGCAGTGGACAGAGTTCCAATTTCAGCTATGATTCCTCCCAGACCATCAAAGACGGGGATGACAGATGGGATTATTCCAACTTCTAATTCACAATGGAACGGAAGATGAAAGCTCTCTGCAATCAAATTGAACAATCATGAATCGGTGACTTATCGGCATCAAGTGACACGTCAATTAATCACCAGAGCATGCCGCCTCCTACCCATTGTCATGAATATTCCCTTGTCACTTTCAGAAAATGAAATGCTGAAAGACAAAGTGACAAAGAGAGCAAATGCTAAAGCCCGTCGGGATTTCGCCAACAAAAGAGAATTCACCTATTTGGAACCTATGGAGGAAATCCTTCATATGTTAATCCATGAAGGAAGGATCAGTTCCCTTCTACCTCCAATCAACCCCCGTTCAGGATGGTACAACTCTGATGGAGTATGTCAATATCACTCCCGGTCCTCGTGGTCACAAAGACGTAAGAATGCTGGGCACTCCGCCACCTTATTCAAAATCTAATCGATAGTGGTGTCCTGAGCCTAGCAGACAACGATACGGTGTTACGTGCAAGTGAGGATGCAGGCTCTACTAAGTGGAAAAGCGTGGTAGCTGTCATATTCACTAAAACTGATGGGATTAATACATTGCTCACAATACCAACAATTCAACTCAAGGGAGGAAACAATCCTTTGAAAGTGGCGCTCTTAAGCCAATCAACTTGCCATGCAGAAGCATAATATCCTATTATTAGCTTATGCAAGGTTCCATGGAATTATGGAGAAGGTGAAGGATCCACCTCACATACAACCGCCATAAGTGTCGGCGGAAAATCCATCATATCTTCCCCACGGATGATGAAACCTACCATCAAATCAAAGGGAAAATACCCATGGAGAAGATTGAAAAATTCTTTTCGCATACTATGGGTCATAACGAAGCTACGGTGGTTTTAAGCTTAAAAGAAGCTCCACAACAAATATCAATTTTGGATTTGGTCCTCACTTTCGAAAATCACCGGAAGGTCTTGTTAAAGGTTCTAGAAGAAGCTTATCTTCCGACATCAGTGGATACGGAAAAGTTTCAACATATGGTCGATCACATTTTCAACAACAATGTGATATCCTTCACTGATGATGACATACCGCCCGGGGACCGGCCATTGCAAACCGCTTGCACATCATTGCCTTGTCCTCCTGGATATATGGTAGCTAGAGTCTTGATAGATGGAGGTTCCTCTCAATATCTCGCCCATACGCTACCTTGGTGAAGATGAACATCAATCTCAACCGAATTCGGAGTAGCCATACTATCATCAAAGCTTTTGATGGAGCCCGTCAGAAATTTCGGCTTAGTAATTGAGTCGCCAATCAAAATTGGTCCTCACACATTCTGCGTATCTTTCCATGAGCTCAAGATAGATTCGGGATACAACCTTCTCTTGAGACGACCATGGATTTTTATGGCTGGGGCAGTCCCCTCCACTCTTCACCAACAATTGAAATACATTATCAACAATAGCCCGGTCACAGTTAACGCCGAACCGGAGATTCCTCAGCAGGAGACATGCTCGCTCATCAATGCCAATGCAAATGTAGAACTGGCCGGGCCATGCATTGAAATAAGCAACACCCAATACCATGCTATTAGAGCACCATTGCCCAAAACCCAAGATTTCCGCCAAGGTAATGCTCTACCACTCAAGAAATGATGTCGTTGGGTCATAAACCGACAAGGGTTGGGTAAAGATTGCGTGGTATTAAATATCCAATTCAATTAACCAAGCAAACGGAACAATTGGTTAGGCTATCCAATTTTAGTCACAAATCCTCATAAAGCATCATCGTGCCAACCAACCAATGGCTATGTTGTGTCCCAAGTAATGGCTATGTTATGTCCCAAGCTCGGTATGACGAAAGAAAAGAAATCTTTGTTCCAAATCCCGCAGGGAAGAAGAGGAACAAAGAATCAAGCAAGACGTCATACGGATGATGTCCCAGATATCGATCATCGCTCATGATGAACATACCAACAGATACACCCAGCACGATGATTGCCCGACGTAATGGCCATCATTCGACAGGGAGGATGATGACAATCCCTCCATCATCATGCGATCCACCCGGACTTTTCCCTCGCCAATTGGAACAGATTCCTTGCATTGGTCGTCAAGGGTAAAACGGGCGTAAACTCTTTCTCGCCTGTAGATATAATAACCGCTACTTTTTCTCATGACAAGATTAGCGCTTTATTTTGCCAGTATATGCTAACACTATGTATGATCAACACATTTCATATATACTAAGTGAAAGCATATTTTGTTTCAGGACTCTAAACTTAGATGAGCCTGTACTTGTTGATACGATGCCTCTCCTACACAAGGATTGTACCTTTGATGTAGAGATAAATTCAGCCTTGATGGATATACAGGATGACATTGAGGTGCCTCCAGAAATTCAAGAATGGGTCAAAGATAAACCTAAACCCAACCTTGATCAAACCACTTCTTTCAATCTCGGAACCTTAGAAAGCCCTGAGTTAATCCAGATTAGTTCAGACCTTACCCCAAACCAACGGAATTACATGGTTACGCTATTAACCCAATTCCAGGATGTGTTTGCATGGTCTCATGAAGACATGGTGGGTTTGTCCACTGACATTGTCCTTCATCGCCTTCCCATTAAAGAGGGATTTAAGCCAGTCAAGCAGAAACTCAGGCGATTGAAACCTGAATGTAGTTTATAAGTGAAAGAAGAAATTGTGAAACAATTTCAAGATGGCATCATCATGGTGTCTACATATCCTGAGTAGATATCCAACATCGTGCCCGTACCTAGACTTGGAGGGAAGGTGCGAGTTTGCGTGGATTACCGGGATTTGAATAAAGCTTGCTTGAAAGACAGCTTTCCCGTGCCATTTATCCATATTCTCATTGACAATACTGCGCAATACGACATGTACTCCTTTGTTGATTGCTTTGCGGGGTACCATCAGATCATGGTTGCCGAGGAAGATCATGAGAAGACTTCTTTTATCACTCCTTCGGGAACTTTTTGATATAGACAGTTCTCATTCGGCCTCATCAATGCCAGAGCTACCTATCAACGAGCTATGATGGCTCTTTTCCACGACTTAATGCATAAAGAGATCGAGATCTACGTGGATGACATCATTGTCAAGTCCCGGAAGGAGGATGACCATATAGACCCTCTCACAAAGTTGTTCAACAGGTTGCGTAAGTACAACATGAAGTTGAATCCAGCTAAGTGTGCCTTTGGCAGTAAATCAGGCAAGTTGCTAGGATTTCTAGTTAGCCACAAAGGGATAGAGATGGATCCTGCCAAAATCCAAGCCATCACTGAATTGCCCATTCCTCAGACTGAGAAGGAAATATGGGGATTTTTGGGAAGAATCAACTTCATCAGCAGGTTTATCTCCCAACTCACAGCAACCTTTGAGCCAATCTTCAAGCTATTAAGGAAGAAATCCTCCATGAAATGGAATGATGAGTGCCAGAATGCCTTCCTTACAATCAAGAAACAGCTAGTCAAAGCTCCTGTGTTGGTACCACCCAGGGATGATGTTCCCCTATTCATGTACCTGTCCATAAGTGACAATGCCATGGGCTACATGCTGGGACAAAAGGACAATAGAGGCCAAGAACGAGCCATCTATTACCTCAGCAATAGGTTCTGCAGCAGTGAACACAGGTACACTCTAATAGAAAAGACATGTTGTGCTTTAGCATGGGCTTCCATGAGGTTACAGCATTGCCTCCATGGTCACACAACCCATCTCATATCCCGTATGGATCCTCTCAAGTACGTGTTCAACAAACCTATGTTAAATTGTCGGCTGTCCAGATGGCAGTTGATCTTGCAATAATTTGACATCGTATATATGACTCAAAAGTCCATCAGAGGTCAAGGAATCACGGATCAATCGGGTCAACGCACCTTCGGGGATTTCAAACCCTTGAAACATATTTCCCGATGAAGGGAGTAATGACAAAGTCAAAGAACACCATCGATCGATACACGCCCGATCATGGAAGATGTATTTTGATGGAGCCATAATATGGAAGGTTCTGGAGCTAGAGCAGCTTCTAGTATCTCGATACGGGGAGCAAAGATCCCGTCATTGCCAAATCATAGTTTATCAAAGACCAACAATACTACTGAGTATGAAGGTCGCCTCATGGGGCTAAAACTTGCCCATTCAATGGGCATCAAAGCGATTAACTCGCCTTTGGAGATTCGGAGTTGGTAATCGACAATCCAACGGAATCTATCAAACCAAGGAATTACTTTTTTTGCCTTACCATCTAAGGGTTTTGAAGATGGCTTTGGAGTTCAAAAAATCTCCTTTCTACATGTTCCTCGTAATAGGAATGATTTTGCGACGATTAGCAACTTTGGCCTCCCTAATTCGCATATCGATAAAAGAACATTTGCCGAAGCATCACAATTTCCCTGTACAAGGCCCCAGCCTATGGGAATTACGTTGGAGAAGTATCGAATGAGCTACCTCCCATCCAACATCCTTGGTATCGGCATATCAAGGAATATCTATGAGATGGATCTACACCCGCTGAGACGAGCCCGACTGAGAAAAGGCGGATCCATTGACTTGCTATGAAGTTCTACCTGAGTGGAGATGCGCTCTATAAAAGAGATGCAGGACTAGGTCTCCTCAGATGTTTAGACAAAGATCAAGCCCAAAGGCTTATGGATGAAATCCATGGCGGAGTCTGTGGCCCCCACATGAGTGGCCCCCTCCTTGTCAAGAAAGTCCTCAGGACGGGACATTATTCGCTATCTCTCAAAGCTGACTGCAATGACCACGTCCGAAGATGCTATCAGTGTCAAATTCATGGGAATGCTATACACACCCCTCCACAGGAACTCCACAATATGAGTTCGCCTTGGCCCTTCTCAATGTGGGGAATGGACGTTATCGGGCCCATTGAGCCTAAAGCCAGTAATGGTCATCGGTTTATTTTCACCATGATCGACTACTTTACCAAGTGGGTAGAAGCAGCCTCCTTCCCCAGGGTTACTACAGAAGTCATCATTGCTTTCAACAGAAATAATGTCGTTTGTCGATATGGACAACCAGAGGTGATTGTGTCAGACAATGCCAAGAACCTCAACAACAAAATTTTGGAGCAATTATGCAGTAAATTCCACATCAAACATCTCAACTCTGTTATCTATCGTCCGAAGATGAACGGTGCTGTTGAAGCGGCTAACAAAAATATCAAGAAGATTATGCAAAAGATGTCCGCCAACCACAAAGATTGGCCTGACCTATTGCCTTTGACTCTGTTAGCCTACAAAATCTTGATGCGTACTTCAATTGGGGCAACCCCTACTTTTAACTCCATGGGATGGAAGCAAAGGTTCTATAGAAGTTAAATGGAATCTCTCAGAGTGTTGATCAACGCTCAACTGGATGAAGACCAATGGGTACAAGACAGGTATCACCAATTGTCTCTAATAGATGAAAGGCGAACCGCGGCTATCTTCCATGGTCAGTTATATCAACAAAGGATCGCCAGATCCTACTACAAAAAAGTCCGACTACGGCAGTTTACACAACATGACTTGGTTTTAAAGAAGATTCTTGACAACCAAGATCAAGCTAAAGGAAAATTCGCTACTAACTGGGAAGGCCCGTTTATTGTCAAGGAAGTATTGACAGGAGGCGCTCTCAGATTGCAAGAAATGGACGACGATGAATTTCCCCAACTCATCAACTCAGACACCGTGAAATCCGGTTATGTCCGAAGGAACCAAAGAAAAACACCTCGGTGCATAATCATCGTCACCAAATCATTCCGGTTCTTTAACCCTTTACCACATACAAATTTTCTACACTTTGCCCCTCAAGGAAACGTACTCTTCAAGCCAGCAGCCTGGCTTTCTCCTTTGCGCTCATACAACTTAGGTCATCCCATCGCGGATTGAACCTCTTGCGTTCGCAGTTTGGCTACCCATACCTAGGATCAAACTTCTCATACTTGCAGTTTATCCTCAACCAGGGATTAAACTTTCACCTCCCAGCACTCTGACTTGCACATGGGATCACGCTTTTCTTCTCGTCTTGAGGGGCGAACTACGTCGACCTGATCTCCTCCTCAATAGGAGTACGTAGGCAACCATGTTACATGGCCCGGTCGCAATAAAACAAAAACCATAAAAACATTTCTACCTTCTTCTCAAAAATAAAAACAACCAAAAACATTCCTACACCATGTCAGCCATATACAGCGTTGAACTTCTTACACCTAGTTCGAACTACGCAGACCCGATTTCCTCTTCAATAGGAGTACGTAGGCAGCCATTCATGGAGCGGTCTCACCCCCTACCAAAACACAAACCCTTGTCAACTGGTACTGGGATCATCCTTCAATCCACCACATTTCATTCGCTTCGCACTCAAAGGGATGGAATTACCCTAACTCCTCCCAAATAGGAGATTCTACGACCATCTAAGTCATGGGTCATACCTCAAGAGCAACACCAATCCATAAGAGATGGAATTAACTAGGCTTCTCCTAAATAGAAGTAATCAAGCACCATCCGTGGTGCGGTCAATCTCGAGAGGAAAGCCACACTCCTCTCCACATTTCTATCCGTAAACCAAATCCCAAGACACCAAAGATGGTAGGATACACATAGATCGATGATCCATTCTCAACTATCCAGAGACAACTCAATGTCCATCCACCCAGAGGAATTCGTAATACATCAAGATCACAAGCCCCACAAGCAGGAGAAAAATATCAAGCAAATAGCAAGGCATATCTAAAAGGGAAGTGATCCAAAAATATATTTCCCTGTCATATATAATGCTGTTTGATATATATACAATGTAACCTATACATGACAAAATGGCTAAGCTAGTCTGTGCAGGTAAATACAAGTTCATCTACAAGTCAGGGTATATGCGAGCTACCAAGCCCAACATGGCGTTCCACTCAAAAGACGAAGGCAAAGATGTGGTCTCCTGTATGAGAATATCCACACGACCCAAAAGATCTGTAGCCATCTACATGGTGACCATATGATCATCAATATATGCGCTCATCTCTGAAATCATGCCAGTGGTAAGGGACCTCACCGCAAAGATTATCTCGTGATAACTACATCCCGGGCGGATATAGCACTATCCCGCTCAACTATCATCGCATCTCTCGCTCGATATAGCCTCATCCCGCTCAACAACAATGCAGCATCTCTCGCGCTCTAATGCCTCATCTCTCTCCAATAGAGCGGCGTCCCTCACATCAAGAGCAGTCGACATCATAGATCGAATCTGGTCTCTCTCAAAGGTCATCAGATGAAGACTCTACTCTAAGTACTGTGCCGAGTGCTGAATCACAAAAGTACTAGTACTAGGAGAATCTGGAAGAAATGCTGGCAACCCAGCAGCGGGCTCCTCCTCGATGTAGGTATCAATGTCCTCCATAGGCTCTACATCGTCTAACTCGCTCTCCGGTACTGCAAATACTGCTACAGCCGATAAAATCTCTATCTCCATCCATGCGAAAAACTCTGCAGAATAACTGGGATGGCTGATAGAAAAAGAAGCTATCTCACGCTGATCCCAACAAGCATACACACGGATCGGTCCTCTCTCTTTGAGAGATATCGAGAAGTCAATGTTGACTTATCGCCTCTTAAAAGGATGAAAATCTCGAACCGGGTCGAATCGCGACATCACGGCCAAGGGTGATAAGTAGTCACACCCCTCAATCCAGCCAGAGGGAGGAAATCCATGCCCGGAGCATGAGTAATGAAGTCAGTATGGTGAGCAAAGCCCGAGCACGACAATATACTAAATGGATCTCGATATCTCGCCAAAAATGCGACTCAGACAGAGCATATGTACACACTCGATGGTGAAAAGGAGTATGACATGGCCACATCATGGGAGAAGCAATACCCATGTCGCCTAAGGGTACCAACCGGGTCTCAAGTGTGATATAAACCACACGCATAACACGACCGAACTCCCCGTGAAACACTCCCAGTAGGATACGTGCAACAATAGGATGCCGACCGCAGGGTCTCTGCTACGATCATAGGTATAATGGTGCGACCCTCTCTAAGAGCTCTCACATCCATGATAACATCAATGTCTATCTCGTCCATATATCGTGGCATATAGACATACGACAGTACGCACAGCAGCAGTACATCAACTCTGGCCAAACGCCAATGGTCCTCCGGTGCGGTGAAATCCCCGGAATATCGTGAATAGCTATCATCTGAGCCAAATCATCGCCATGTAAAAAGCGCCGGGAGATCACATGGCTAGATGTCACCTTGTCCTGCACTACTCGCGCCCTCAATCCGTGGAAAGTCATGAATCGCCTACTCATGTCTCCCAAAGCTAGATGCACGCAAGGTCTGCTTAAAGGCAAAGATCGCTTAAACGTGCATACCCTCCGAGTAGAGTCAACTCATGGGTTCCAAATGGAATACCGCCTTATCCGTAGCCAATGCTCTAAAGATCCCGCCTACAAATCTCGCAGGAACCTCGAAAAGGCAATAAAGTCATGGTATGTCATACAAGAATCGATCTACTGGTCACCCTATCTCGGGGGTGACATGCTATCGCACCACGACGATCGCGATACCTAATACCACCACCGATTTGGGGTATGATCTATACTGGCTAACTCGTCAAAGAAGACATCTATATGGGCCATGTTATAAGACCATTCAGGGTCAATGCCGAATATCCTCGACATACATACATATGCATAACATGATACATGCATAATAAGATAATGGATGGCAATATGATATAGGAATGAAAAAACGGTTCATACATTCCTAAGTATATCATCATCTAATACATCACCAGACATGATACAAATTCAGTGGAAATGGGGCACAACCGCCTACTACTACTAATAGAGGCCTATCAAAAGATATAGCGAGAATGGGGAACAGCCACCCAATATCTAACAGAGGCCTATCAAAAGATATAAAGAGAATATACATCAGAAGAAAACCAGGGTCTTGATGTCTACATCCTTAATCATGTCCACTTGATGTAACTCCTCCTGAGTCACTGGATCTCTATCAACAGGGATGTCAAGCCTATAAAGAGGAGGATCTGCACGCAGCAAAACCAAATGGGTCAAATCGAGGGGCGGAACTGAGTGGTGAAAGGAACAAATGACTCATAAATCTGCCGGATCTCTCGACCAAATAAAGAGTAAATATATGTGCCTGATCCAACTACCTGGTCAAGCTATCAATCTGGGTCATATGAGTCGGAGCTCAGACACAAGCTACCTAATCCGTCATCATTAAAGATCCTGGAACCATATCCCCCAAGAACTACATGGCGCGGGACTGGGCTCCAATAATGAGAGGGGACGTCTCCTGAGTACATGGACCATCAGTGAAGAGACGAACTCTCCTGGTAGAGATCAAATACTCGACTACGGTCAAATGTCCATCCTCAAAGCCAATGGTCAAATGCTCCCCTGAATAGGGAATCCATGTAATGGTACTCGCCGTCAGCAACTCCAGTTGTATGCGGCAATGAGTGAATCCCTCAGCTATATAGACCTCTGGCAAAATAGAATGGTGCCATCGTCGTCCTCGTGGATAGGTATCTAAACCTAACACACTCACAGGATGCAAACATGGGAGCCTCTCATAGGCCCAAAACTGCCAACACAATGGCAAAATATATGCTATCAGTAAACACTCTTAACCTATGAATGGGAAAAGATAAGAGAAATACTCACCAGCAGAAATGGGTAAAATCCTAGCAAAGCCTCGATCAAACCCTGTGAGCACATGCGCATGCCCCAGAGGAAATAGGAAAACGTATAGGAACCCCAATTATACTCTCCAATACGGTCCACATCACGTGTGGCACTGACCAAAGCGAAAGATACCGTGGAAGAGTTATCTGCTATGAAGCAGCCTCGAATGATCATCAGGAACAATCACCGTAGAATGCGATCCCTGATCCTGACATCATCAGGCATGGGCTCACTCAATAGCCCACTCATAGCATCTACGCTCAAAGAACCTAAACAAATAGTCCTGCCTTTGAGCGCCTCCGCCGGAACTCCTAATAAGGATCTGACGGCAGTAGGGGGTAATATTCACCATGCAAGGCACTAGCTCCCCTCCAAACTCCATACCTGTGATAAATCGCCAATCCATAGGAGTCATCATCACCTCGCAATCCAAAGAAATGGAGGACTGAAGTCCGATGAAACCATCGCTCGACAAATGCCCAGAGATAACCCTGTGGACAAATGACGGGGAAGGATGGAGATGAATGCCCCAATCCCCACTCATGCACTACCGCTCAGAGTCGGGGATGAAGCGCCGCACATGGAGTGAATGCTAAACCAGCCCCTCAAGGTCGTAAATCTCGGAACCCGCATGAAATGCGATCAACATCGTAACCCTTTAATCCTCATCAATAGGAAAGAAAGAAGATCAAAGTCTAACGCCATACCTCGTTAGCATGCAAATACATCGATGGATGTTCGCCCAAATCACCCAAAGAACTCTCGGGTTCACCACCGAATGCTCTCTGAGCTCCTCATGAGGGATATGTGCGAAGAAGAGCGGGATCCCCAATCGGAATATCCGCCTCCTCGTCCTCAACGTCTGGAACATCTACCTAGACATGACGTATCACGGCCTCCACCAATCGACGAGGCTGTCTGATAGAATGGGGACGAGGCATTTCAGAAGCCCTCCGTCGTACGCCAGAAGTGGTCCTATAAGAACTGCTCGGCTGATCCGGATCCATAATATCTGGACAACAATTCTCCAAATCACCTCAGAAAGGGTGTGGTATTTCCTTACCTAGAGCTTTTTTAAAATGCATTTATAACTATATGCATGCATGCATTTACTTTAAATAGAGTTAAAATGCATGACTACCCAATGCCTACATTTGGAAAATTTTGCCATAGCCCCCTTTGAAAATAGGACTATCCCCATGCACATATGCATGTCTAGGTGGCCATTCAGTAGCACACCTGCCCCAAAGTCATATACATAATATATGCATTAAAAATCAAAATCATCATGCACAAGGCCAACCTCAATGCTAGGAGTACTTTGCCTTTCTACCTTTTGCTCATTGGACCTCAAATAGGACAAAAATAGCAAAAAAAAAGGTGCCAATTGACTGTCTCGTGAAGTCAAATTTTTTCACATCATTATGTTCAAAGATGGTTTAATACTAACATTTACTATGTTGAATATTTTTATCAAGTCATTTGTGCATACATAATCACTACTATGTGTTTAGATACATTTCGTGCGATAACTCATAATCTAACTGATAAAAATCGAAAAAAACATGCATACATTACCGTGATAGTGTAGAACACTTGTACCATGACAGAATTTGCGAAGCGCACCCAAACTCAATGAGATCGAAGATGGTCACGGTTTTCTCTATGCAAAGCAAGTTGAAATTGACTTGCAAAGACCAACCTGCAGGATTTATGATCCACGATTGGCTGCAGGCCCACCTACGACTGCTGCAGGTGCACCTGCGGCACCCCTATATGGGTCCCATCCCTCCAACTCGGTCCAGTTTGAATTGCAAAGGAGTTCTTACGGACTAGAAAGGTCAAATCGGGAATAAAAATGCCACGCGATTGAAAGCAAAACAAAGATACAATCGTCTTCTTCGGATGAGACTTTGAATCAGACATCACTCATTGGTAGTCACCGAATACGAGGTATACCCCGCCAATGATCTCATTTGTCACAAATCACATCCGCAATACCTCGTGACAGTGTCCGATGCGATCGCTTGACTCGGTCACATTACCTAAATGAAATGTCCCCCAAATGAAGTTATAAAAATATATCCCGACGGGTTACAACGTATGTCCCCGACGGGGGTTACAACATAAGTCCCCGACGGGGGTTACAACGTGAGTCCCCAACGGGGGTTACAATGTAGATCCCCGGTGGGAGTTACAACACGTCCATCCGTTGACATGTCTTTCAACGAAGGTCAAGCAGCCTTGACGTTATTTCAGCCGATGGCAAGTAAACCCATCGAAGCATTGAGAGCTGTTCGATAATTGCGTACATACTCATAAGTCCCCAGCAGATCCCCGACGGGGATTACAACGTGAAGTCACGGCATGGGATTACAACGTACATTCAAACTGTTGACACGCATATCAACGAAGGTCAATCAACCTTGACGTGATTTCAGCCGATAGCGATTAAACCTATTAGAGCTTTAGAGCTATTCGAGGTTTTATACCAATTGCTCAGATTTCCCAAATGGATCCCTTGGGGGATCACAACGCAATGCTCCGTTGATCTACACGACAGCGAAGGTCAAACAACCTTGACAATCTATTCACAGAGCCTCAGCCGTTGATTCACACGTCAGCGAAGGTCAAGTAACCTTAACAGTATATCCCACAGGATTTCTTAGTCGTTGATTCACATGTTGGTGAAGTACACGTCAATGAAGGTCAGGCATCCCTGACAACATTTGTTGTTGGCAGTAAATCCAGCAAGATCTTGAAATAAGCTGGCGATACTAACTAGGAAAGGTCAACGTTATCAAAGAGGATAGATGATGGAATATGTTATACACATCCTCAAACAGATCAAGCTTTATCCCCACAGATCTCTTACACATAAGAGGTACATCTTCATGATCAAGTCATAATAAAAAACACAGGGATTTGGTGATAACTCCAACATCAACATCCTCACAGATTCGGCTTACACATCGAATCTGGTCAGCATTGCCAATCCCCAGTCGAAGCAACAGGAAGTCAGCAATAATCCCCAGCGTGTTGGGCTACAACCCCATACACATGCATCATATATTTGCATCATGTTGCTATCCATAGTACCATGTTCGTCTTGTTGTGTTTCAAGTGTCTAGGATTCTTTATCCTACCCATGCATCGCCATGCATGAATTTGATAAAGAGGGGCATCTGTAGACACTCAAAATTTTTCTCAGACTCATCACACTAACATCATGCGGGAGGATGATTCATCTTTAAGAGGGAACCACGAAAGACAATCCAAACACGTGCACGATACTACCGAAGTTCAAAGATCAAACCCCTGGATTGCAATGCGAGTAACTGAAATCCAACCTCGGAGATAACACCGAGGCATGCAGATATAATACCGGAACACACACCGGAGAAGACCGATTAATCTCGAAGATAACCCCGAGGTATCCAGTCTCAGTCCCAACCATGGGAATAGCCACCAACCTTGGTGATGACCCCAAAGAATGCAATTTCGGAGATAACCCCTAAAATGCTTGTTTTAAATGCAACCAGCTTCAATCCCAGCGCTCACAACGAGATGCACTGTACCAACTTGGCAATAACATCGGGAAGACAGGCACACCTCAAATGTGACAATGAGGACCTTCAATAATTACAGCAGTCTAATCTTAGCGAAGTCTGAGCAACGTCTGCTTTATCAGCCCAATCCGGCGATAACACCGGTGAGGGGAAACATCGTGATCTCGTCAACACGATGCCACGTCACATCCCTATGCAACAATGTCCAACAAGACTAACTAATCCCGAGTGACTATTGTGCGGGGTAACGGATGAAAGTTGAAGCTTGAAGACCGGAGGGCATCGTCCCATCTTCAATGACTTCGAACAAACTCTAATCCCATGCCATCGTACAACTCTCAACAACGGCGGTCCGAAATAGGTCATGTATACCTCAAACGGATGCCCGGATTGAGCTTCTGAAAGTTCGAGTGGACATTACAAAGGCTCGAGTGCACGTGATTGAGACGACTGACCAAAAAACCCAAGCCAACCCGGTTGCCTCTGCACACTCAGGCTCACCACAGTACACCTAAGACTAATATGCCTATAAATAGAGGGCTTGGGGTGCTATTTTTAAGAGAAAAAGACGGGAAACCTACACAATTAATTCTCACTTTCACCCCATACAAAGTATTTTCACCTTTTAAACACCTGTGAGCTCATATATAGCCTCTTTTGTACCCACAAAAGCCAGTGTTTACCCACTCTAAAGATATAGAAGCCTTCTTTATTAGTCAGCTGTAAGCCTTCTCACACACTTTAGAGTCTTTCTCTTAATATTTCCACACACCCTTCTATACGTTGAGAGTCGTGTTGCTTGCTTTTGCTCAAACTTCGATCCGTAGTTTCGTTTTAGTCTGTATATATATATATATATTATATATATATATTTACATATATATTGACTAACATTATCGAGTTATGCCTCGATTGAGCCTGAGACTTGATGCCCGGTGCATTTACTCGATTATATATATATAATCGAGTAAATGCAGATATATTTCAGAGCTCATCGACAGATCGACCACGCCATATATATATATATATATTTGTGGTGACTCGCTCACGAGCCCGGTTTTATATCCTGCAGCATTTACTCACTTATATATATATATATATATACTATATATATGAACTATGGTCGAACTCGCTCGATGAGCCCCGATTTTACATACTTGTGTTTATCGCTTTTATATATATATATATATATATATATATATATATATATATATTTATTTATTTATTTTAAATCCCCGCTCGAGTTTCCTTCGTGGCGCTTGATAGCTTTTTACGCCTTTATTTACATTTCGATCCCCATGGAGGTGCTTCGTGGTTGGTGATCATGTCTCAGTATATATATTTTACAACTTTTATATATATACCGCTTATCGCTTTCATACAAATTGCATATTTTATGCGCCTTTAGGAATCATGTGATCACAAATTCATCCCATCAATCTAGACTTCGGTTCCCGTGATGGACATTTTTCAAATTGTAAGTGACTTTGTAAATTATTCTGCTATGTCTGAATTTCCTCAAATGGTTTCCATACCCACGAGGAAGTCGGCATTATTTTTGTATATTATTTTCATACAGATGCCTCGCATCCGTCAAATAAAATCAATCAAGCCAATCACTTAATAAAATGGGAGTGTAAAAGGTCTCAATTCCTATTGAGCATCAGGGTTTGAAAACCTCTTTTATAAAACAACACTGCCATATCTTGCTTAAAACTGAATTTTTACATAAATTCAAACCCTGTGTATATAGATTCAAACGAGGCCTCGTGACAACTTCCATATAACAAACATCGACCCACGACACACACACACACTCGGATAATAGTTTCTTGAAAGAGGCGGTCGGCACCGTGGTAACACGGATGTCTGGGGTGCCTAACACCTTTCCCCGCATAATCAAGTCCCCGGACCTAATGAATCTCGCTTTCAATTTACGCTTAGCAAATGTCACATCATCGGGTCAATGTGTAAACCTTTTCTCGGTTGTGTTGGTACAACCATTTAAAAACCAATGGCGACTCTTAATACCCATCGTCGACATTATACATGTCGGACCTTTTTCACTTGTTTTTTCAAATAAATCGACTTAAAATGAGAACACCAAAGAACAAGTAACGGAAGGACATCCAAAAATCCCGACGTCGACATTAGGGATTCGTATTACAATTTATCCAAATTCAATAATACTCCATAATAACCAATATGAAGCAGAATTCAAAAACAAAGATCAAAACATGGATACAATCAAATATAGTAACCATAATAGGCGACTTGGACAAAAAAGAAAAATTTCATTTTTCTATGAATAGTCTTTATTCGTGAATAATAGGTCGATACGTGAATAAGAACCCCGACACAAAAGTTCGAAATTTGATAAAAATTCGGACCAATATTTCAAGATAATGATATTGAAAGAAATAATATCATTTACTGAAGAAAATAACATCCCTTACCTCAAAATAACCCTACTTACGATCAAATTTCAGATATAGTCTTTGAGAAAACTTGCCTTTGAATAAAGAACTCTCAAAGTATCAAAATACTCACAAAAATACGCTCGATAATCTAGAGAGAAAAAAAAACTTGTTTCTGGTGTGATTTTCAATTCTAACCTAAGCGCCTATTTATAGGAAAATGCTAGAACGCCAAAGGAGACTAAAATAATAAAATATTATTATTCTTTTCTTTTCCTCTACGCATCAACCAAATTTGAATCAAGCATGCCATCTTGGACAAAAAAATAACAGCCCATGTGTATTCAACACCAACCAAAAGTGGGTCCCACCCATAATTTAATAAAAATCATTTTATTTTCTGAAACTTCAATAATTCATAGAAAATAGCTCTTTTATCAGAAAAATATGAATTGTATGTCCATTCCACACGGAATCGAATTCTCTACAACTTTGTAGCTTTGAGTTTTTCTAAATTCCAAACTGAAAATATTCGAAATCCATAAACGGATGATTTTTAATACCTCCATTCCGACAAAATACTAATAAAACACCTCAACATTAATTCCTTCACATAAAATAAATAAATCCATCATTTATATCCACATAAAATAAATATTTCTTTATCATATAAATTAATAATTAATTATTCACCAATAATATTACAGAATCACAATTATGACAACCAGGCCGTTCCCATGAAAAGAGGGGGCTTTCCGATAAGGATTTCTCCTTATTGGCGCTCAATTAGGTAACCAAACCTCTCATTGACAGAACTTTTTAGACATTGTCAATAATGCTATCTAATAATATTTTATTCAAATAATATGAATTATTGATTTGATAATGGGAAATACTGTGCAGTGACAATTATTGAAATAACAATAATATAAAATATCAACGCAACAATTATTGAATCAATAAAATAAAATATTGAATAGTAATTACTGTAACAATTATTGAGTAGTGCCTTCTTACGTAAGAATCAATAATTCAAAAATACTATGCAATACCGTGTGCTACTGTGCATCCACGTGTATTACTGTATTTTAACCACTAGGTATTCCAACAGTGTTAATGGTAACAATTACGCTGTTATTTATAAAACTTAAACTTTGTCGTTTTCTTCTTCCGACAGTTATTCCGTTATGGGGCCCACAAATGGCTGCACCGTCATACGAATATTCCCCGACAGAAAGAATATTCCATGACCAAACGAATATTCCCCGACAAAATGAATATTTTATAACCACTTTCTTATTTTGCAAAATTTGCACATTTCACCCATAACCAAAGTATTATATCAAATTATCATCTTATTATTTACAATAATAAATAGAGGAAATTTGATTTTATTTAAAATAAGTTGGGGTCTTACACTTCCTGTCACTATAGGGCTTTAACGACAAACAGTAATTTTTTTTTAGAAATTAATTAATAAAAATTAGAAATAATTAATAAATAAATATAAAAATAGTTTTAAAAATTATATTAAGTTATTATAATTAACTTTTGATATTTTTACATAAATTAAATAAACATTTTATTTTATTTGAATATTATTAATAATTAAATTAACAATAAAGTAATTAGAATAATTACTTATAAATAATAAATAATTATTAAAAAATAATATTAATGATTTAAAAATCATAATAAATGGTTATAAATTATTTAAAAATAGTAAGAAAGGTTTTTATAAAATTCTAAGTTAATATTAATTATTAAAAATAGAAATAAATAATTTAAAAATCATTTAAGAGATAAATAAATACTTAAAATTATTATAAGCTTCTAGAAATTATTATAATGGATATTTTAATCATCTAAGAATATGATAAAGCTTATAAATAGAATTTAGTCGATTTATCATCTTAATTATTTTTCGATAAAGTCTTTGGACACCAAAACCATATCAAAATTAACTCGACATATGTAGATTTTGTATTTAACTAGTGTTATCAATACTAATGTGTTAAATTTATATGAATGAACATCTTAGGTGTTTATTAACGAATCGAATAGCATTGCTTGACTGATCTTTGCTCAGGCAAGTTTCCAATACCTTAATTACTTACGCAAGTTTACTAAACCCAAATTATTATTTATGCAAGTTTCTCAAACCCTGTTTATTCGTTGAACAAGATTTCTATCTTGAATTACTGTTGATATGATATACCAAACCTAAACTTGAATTACCACTTATTGTAATGTTATTGCTATAGCTTCAGCATAACTAAAAAATGAATTGTTTATTCCTATGATATTGGTTATTGAGCATAAATAGTTGTGTCAAACCAAATTGTTTTGGTAAGACATCCTATTTTGAAGTTGTGTATCCCGTAAGGGATCAAGATTTGGTCAATAATATATTGACATTTGGGTGAATTTGAGCACTAGTAGGATGAGATGCATACTCCTAGGATATTGAGTAGGCTGATCCCCTATCTCATATCTAAACACAGTTTCTAAGTTTGTGTAACTGACAGAAATGAAAAGTCCAGAAATGGTTGAAAAAGAAATTCCAGAAATGGTAGAAACTATTAGTTAAATTTTGAATTGTTATACTTCTTCAAATTATATATTGTTATAAATATAAAACCTGCTGAGCATGTCATAGCTCACCCTTGCAAATTATTCCCTTTGCAGTATTAGATGGTAACCCTAATACATCTGGAGTAGATAAAGGAAAGTGTCCCTGCTTAGATTAGCTTATATTCCTGTCTAGTTGAATACTTTGTAATAAGAAATTCTTAATGAGAATCATGTAATCGAACCTTAATATTTATGATATATAACATCTTTTACTTCTACAACCGTGTTTTCTTACATATATAGATGTAATTTTAGAATCTTCAATCTAGTTTGAGATCCTTGGGAACTATTTATCTGAGTGAGTGTATTGATAACATGGACTGTTCATGTTGTTATGGATACTCTAAATTTCAGATAGATAGGTAATATCGATATGATAGTGTAATTCGCATAACATAGACTATACATCTAAGTGAGGGTATTGGTAATATGGATTGTTCATGTTATTACTGATACTCTGAATTTTGGATAGATAGATACTATTCACAGATATAGTTCATATATCCAAGTGAGGGTATCCAAGCACAATAATAGTTCTTTTAAGGATTATCATCTATTATGGGATACTGTGAATCTTGGATCTATGGGAATGATTTCTGGTTATAAATTGTATAGTCACTCAATTAGATATAAGCATATAATCAGATACCATGGGAGTATAGATTTAAATGCATTATATATATTAACTTGTAGTAAGCACTATATCGGATACTGTGGGAGTATAGATATGAGGCCGTTACATTTAATGGTATCAGAGCTGTTAAGGCTATATATATAAGGAAGAGAAATCTTAGTATATAGTCTCCGAGTCCGTAAAAATTTTAAAGTACACATAAAAATAACATTAAAAACAATATTATGTTGTGTAAATTTCTATACCAGTATTAAAGGAGTTTTTATTTTATAGATGGCCAACTCTAGTGTTGAAGAAATGGTGATAATAAATAATCCACCACTAACTGAGTCATTTATAGCTAGTGATGCAGAGGATGAAGAATCGCTTCATGATCAACAACTGCTAGATGTTGAGGAAGAAAAAGATCCAAGAACAAGGCAATTAATGAGAATTGATGAACATAATGAAGCAATGGCATCAATATTGAAGACAATAGAATATGAGAATAATAAAATGAATTTTAGGGCACACATAGCTGAAAGGATTCTAAAACATGAGAGGGGAACTAATAACCGACTGAAAGTACAACTACACCATGCACAAAGGGACAGGAAGGAAATACAGTCAAGGCTTCTCAAATCATCTCTGGGTACTCGAGATGTTTTCAATGATTTACAGCGCCGAGTAGTTCGATATCCGGTGGAGAAGAATAAAATTGCCTATCTAATGGATCGATCTGTGGTATGCCACATGATCCAGGATTCCTTCGATGATGTTAATGAGTTTTAGAGGGTAGTATAGAAGTATAAATACTTTATATTAGTATGAATAAAGGATCATTTAAAGTTTATAATATAGTTAGTAGTATGTATAAACTACTAAGTTATTTTGTACGACTCTTGTGATATATGAATAAAATATATGTTTGTTTCATTCAAATTCTTATGTGGATTTTTGTTGTTGTTTTATATAGAATCATGCCACCAACCAGAAGAACCCAATGAGAGATAAATAATGATGATAATTCTACCCAACAATTAGTAGACCTTATGTTAGGAGCTATGAATAGACCCATAAACCAAAACAATTCCTTTAAAGATTTCAAATTAGTTGGTCCACCTAAGTTCAAAGGTACATCAGAACCTGTCGATGCACAAATCTGGATTACTGAAATAGAAAAATTCTTCCTAGTGACCAATGTCAATAATAATCAAAAGGCTACTTTTGCAACCTTTTTCTTGAAAGGTGAGGCTAATTACTGGTGGGAATCAACTAAGGGTCGGGTAGAAACTAAAATTGTACTTTGGGATAGATTCAAAGTGTTGTTCTTTGAAAACTATTTTTCCCAATCCCAGAAGGATCGTATGGAGGTACGATTTCTAGAACTAAAATAAGGAGACCTGACTGTATCTCAGTATACTGCCAAGTTCAACAAACTGTCCAGGTTTGCTCCTCACCAAGTCAGTACTGAAATTAGAAAGACTCGGAGGTATCAGGAAGGTTTGAAACCTCATATGAGAAGTAAATTGTCGGTACTCCAAATAAAGACTTTTTCAGAAATACTCAAGAAAGCTTCTATAGCTGAAAGTGAAAATGAAAGTCTTATTAAATTTCATCAGGAATAGAAGAGTCAAAATGAGAAAGGGAAACTTAAGACCGAACCCAGTTCAGATGGGTTTAATAATAAGCGGAAATGGGATACTACTTTTTCCAACAATCCGGGGAAAAAGATGGGTAATAACAATAATAACTTTAGTAATAATAACATTAAACCTTGTTCTACCTGTGGAGGAAAACATAAAGGGGCATGTTTTAAAAGTAATTATTACAATTGTGGACAAATGGGACACCTTTCTCCACAGTGTCTTCTCCCTGATAAAAATAAGTATTTCAATTGTGGTTCGTCAGATCATTTCGCAAGGAATTGTCCCAAACCCAAGAACCAGGGAGGAAAAAGGAATAGAGTGCCAGAGAATAACAATAATCAGTCAACAGTAGCTATAGTTGGAGTTCAGAATCGACCAACCGCGAGAACATTTAATATGTCGGTGAGGGATGCTGTTGCTTCACAGGACGTGGTGACGGGTATCATCCCTATCAACACTTTAAATGCATATATGTCATTCGATTCTGGTGCTACTTGGTCCTTTGTGTCTAATAGTTTTTCTAAAAACTTGAATATACCATGTGAAAATTTAGACAAATCATTTTGTATAGAAATTGCAAACAATGAAAAGATTCCGGTTATGACCATATATAGGAACTGTAGTGTAGAGATAAAGGGACATAATTTTCTGGTAGATCTTATACCAATTCAGCTAATCTTAGGAATGGATTGGTTAGTTAACCATAACGCGATGATTGATTTTAATCAATAATGTATAAACCTTTTGACTATATCAAAGTCAAAGGTAGTGTTCAACAGAAGTTGTTCACCTAAGCAATCTCGATGCTTGACCATAACTCAGGCAGAAAGGTTACTTAGAAAAGGTTGTTAAGGATATTTGGCCTATATAGTTGATACTCGACATGAAGGAGTAAAAGTAGATCAAATACCTGTAGTTAAGGATTTTCCCGATGTATTTCCGGATGACTTACCAGGTTTACCTCCAGATAGGGAAATTGAGTTAATCATTGATCTTGCACCGGGAACGACACCGGTTTCTAAGGCACCGTACAGAATGGCACCTGTAGAACTGAAAGATTTACTTATACAATTACAGGAACTCTTAGATAAAAAGTACATACTACCTAGTGTTTCACCTTGGGGAGCACCAATGTTGTTTGTAAAGAAGAACGATGGAACCATGAGGTTATGTATAGATTATAGAATATTAAATAAATTAACCATTAAGAATGAATACCCTTTACCAAGAATTGATGATTTGTTTGGCAAATTAAAAGGGGCCGAACACTTTTCAAAGATTAACCTTAGAATAGGTTATCATCAGTTAAAGGTAAGAAAGGAAGATGTGCTGAAAATAGCATTTAGGACACGCTATGGACATTATGAGTTTCTTGTAATGTCTTTTGGGTTGACAAATGCACCGACATCATTTATGGATTTAAACCATGCTTGGACAAATTTGTTGTAGTGTTTATCGACGATATTTTGGTATACTTAAAAACACGGGAAGAGCATGCTGAACACTTGAGGGTCGTTTTGGAGATATTACGAAAGGAACAACTTTATGCAAATTTCTCCAAGTATGAATTCTGGTTAAAAAGAGTTCATTTTTTAGGTTATGTAATTGACAAGAATGGAATATCAGTAGATCGAACTAAGATCAAAACTGCTGTGAATTGGGAACAACCAACAACTCCAATAGAAGTAAGAAGTTTTCTCGATTTAGCGGGTTATTATCGACGGTTTATAAAAGATTTTTCAAAAATAGCAACCCCATTAACCAATTTAACTCGAAAGAAGGTGAAATACATCTGGACAGATAAATGTGAAGAAAGCTTCCAAGAGTTGAAGAAGCGACTGAGAATGGCTCCAGTATTGTCCTTACCAGATGATACATGAGGCCTTGTAGTATTTAGTGATGCGTCACACAGAGGTTTAGGGTGTGTGCTGATGCAACATAGGAAAGTGATTGCTTATGCATCATAACAACTCAAAGATTATGAGAAGAGGTATCCTACTAATGACCTAGAGTTGGCCGCGGTAGTTTTTGCTCTAAGGATTTTGAGACATTACTTTTATGGGGAGAAGTGCGAGATATATATAGATCGCAAAAGTCTAAAATATATTTTTACACAAAAGGAACTGAACTTAAGGCAGAGAAGATGGTTAGAACTGATAAAGGATTTTGATTATGAAATTTTATATCATCCCGGTATAGCTAATGTCGTAGCTGATGCGTTAAGTAGAAAGAATCAAGAAAAATTGAACGCAATAACCACCAATGATAGGTTAATAAATGATTTTGAAAAACTTGAAATTGAGGTGGAATGTCCAACTACCTCTACCCAAAAATTATTCATTATAGAGGGAGTTTCGTCTCTACTTGTTAGAATCAAAGAGATACAGGAAAAGGATGAAGAATGTAAGAAGTATAAGTCTAATCTAACTCATATTAAGTATAACAAATTTAGAATAGACAAGGATGGAATAATAAGATATGAAGATAGAATTTGGGTTCCGTTAAATCAAGCCTTAAAAGACGAAATCTTAAATGAAACTCATAATTCTAAATTTTCCATACATCCTTGCAGTACTAAAATGTACAAGGACTAAAGTCAACACTTTTGGTGGTCGAATATGAAAACATAAATAGCTGAATGGGTAACCAAATGTCTCACGTGTCAAAGGGTTAAGGCTGAACATCAAAAGCCGAGTGGTTTACTTCAACCCTTACCAACTCCTTAGTAGAAGTGGGAACATATAACCATGGACTTTGTGGTAGGTCTTCCAGCTACACAGAAGGGTCACAATGCCATTTGGATAATAGTTGACCGGTTAACCAAATCAGCTCACTTTTTACCTATTAAAGTTACCCATAACTTAGACCACCTTGCCAAGTTGTACATTAATGAAATCATCCCTAGGCATTGAGTACCTATTTCTATACTATCAGATCGAGATCCACGTTTTACTTTAAATTTTTGGAAGAGCTTTCAAAAACACTTATGAACACAATTAAGATTGAGTACCGCTTATCACCCTTAGACTGATGGACAAAGTGAGAGAACCATACAAATTTTAGAGGATATATTATGAACACATATCATCGATTTCAAAGGAAGTTGGGAAGATCAATTACCTTTGGTGGAATTTACCTATAACAACAGTTATCATGCTAGCATAGGTATACGACCCTATGAAGCATTATATGGGAGAAAATGTAGAACACCTTTGTGTTGGGATGAGGTTGGGGAAAGACAAATTCTAGGACCTTAAATAATTCAACAAACTACTGAAATAATCAGAATTATACGTGAACGTTTACAAGCATCTCAAGATCGACAAAGGAAATACGCTGATCTACATCGTTAACAATGAAACTTTAGCTTAGGAAACCACGTATTCTTGAAAGTATCTCCTTGAAATGGTAAGATACGTTTTGGCAAGAATGGAAAACTGAGTCCGAGATTCATTGCACCTTTTAAAATTTTGAGGAGGATAGGTGAAGTTGCTTATAAAATAGCACTACCTCCTGAGATAAACCATATTTATAATGTGTTTCATGTGTCCGTCTTACGACCACACAAACCTGATTACAAACAAGTTATCAATTATGAGCCAATCCAAATCGAAGAAGATCTTTCTTATATAGAAGAACCTGTGCAGATCGTCGATTGTAAAGAGCATGTCCTGAGGAATAAAGTGATAGCATTGGTCAAAGTGATCTGGAGGAATCAGAACGTTGAAGAGGCTACATGGGAGCTTGAAGATAAAATGCTAGAGAACTATCCCCAACTGTTTACTTAATATGTACTGTAATTTCGTGGACGAAATTCTTATTAGTGGGGGTGAATGAAAAAACCCAAAACCCTAATAAGACTTGGATAAGTAAATTCAGTTATTTTAATAAAATCTCTCCATTCTGAAAGTGTTATGAGTTATTATATACTCTGTTTATGATAAATAGGTTTTATACCTACTTATTGGATGTTAACTTACTAGAATTATGCTCATCTCAAGTAGTTTTTACTATATTTTAGTTGCATTTTATGTTTATTTTGCAGTACTTATAGTGGAACTCCTATGGCTAGGAAAGGCATGGAAAAAGCAAGAATGACATGTATTGGCATTAGCATGGATAAGCATGGTGGCATGAAGATAGCAAAGAATAGGCAAGATGGACATGTGTAGATGAGGAACATGAGCAAATGGAGAATGAATGCAATGAAGAAGAGAAGGGATGAAAAAAGAATGACAACGAACAAGAAACAGAAGTAGCAGAACATCAGAGGACAAAATGCAGAAGCAGCGCGGCTGCGCTGCTAAACAAGCCAAATCTCGCGGGCCCGCACTACATGCATACATAAGCTAAATTGCAACATTGCGCGGCCGCGTCCCATCAAAGAAGAAATCTCGCACGTCCGCGCCAAGGCTTCGACATACACACCTATCGCGCACCCATGTCCGTTTTACACTAAGATCTCGCGCGGCCGCGTGATTCCTCTGCAGTCTATTTTGTTGACTTTTGTAATTTGAATTTTGAGCGCTTTATGCTCAACTGGACAATACTGGTTAGTACCAGACGTGTTTTATTGGGTCTTTAATCAGTTTTCAAATGAGTAATTAGGGTTCTTTAGTTTTAACTAGTCTAGAGGGGTTTTAATCAAATTTTGATACATTCTATATCCTCTCTTCACTTTGGTTATTCAATAATTGTTAGTTTCAGTTTTTGGAAATTATTGGTGCTTTAGAACAAACACTGAAAGAGATTCTGCAACTGGGTTTAATCATTTTTCTTTCATCTCTTATTTACATTAATTAATTACATGTGTTGCTTTAATCCCATAATGGCTTTTGGTTCAGAAATGAACTAAATTGGATTATGGGATTCTAATGGATTTTGATATGTAGTCTAAACTTACATGCCTGATTGTTGGTTATATGTTATCATTGGATTACCTATGATGATTGAGTGTAATGAATGAATGTTTAATCACCATTCATCTTGTATGTTTATATAGATTTAAAAAATGAAATATGAGTATGGATATAATCATAATAACATATGTTTATGAGGCTGAGTTATTTAGCTTTGTAATTCGTGAATCGGATAGAAATATACCATTTTACCGTATGTAGTCCTGAAAGAGACTGTGCTTTAATTCATTATTGCTACAATTTCACATAGACGTATAGTGATTTGGTAATAATGTCGCTTACATGCTTTCTATCATATATGGAAGTTATGTAAATAGGTCATAGTTCATTGAAAAATGGCTATGTCCACTTTTGTGCTTTGGACTAGTTTTCATGATAAGTATATAAGCATTACATGATGGTTACAAGTTAGATGAAATATGAAATGAAGTTAGAAGCCCATTCTTTCAAAATTTGACTATAGTATTTTAGTATCCTATTTTTATTCATTCACTACAAAAAATGGGGCTTCAGCAACAACCGATTTTCGTTGCTAAAGGTGCCAAATTTCGTTGCTAAAGGTTTTTGGCAACGACTTTACTATCGTTAAAGTCTTTTTCGTTTACAAGAATGAGCGTTGCTAATTGTTCCAAGAATCGAACGATTTTTTTTCGTTGCCAAAAGTAATACATTTTGCAACAAAATTTGACTTTCGTACAGAGACATCGATCCTTTAGCAACAAAATGTATTGTTGCAGAATAATTAAAATTTCATTGCTAAAAACCCCATTTCGTTGCAAAAGACTCCTAATTGGCAACGAAATGAACTCTTTTTTTTCAACGACCATGCATTTTCGTTGCAATTGACCCCATTTTGCAACGACATTTTTTGTTGCAGTAAATTATAAAAATTGTTGCCTAAGCTTGTTTTCGTTGCGGAATGTAAACTTTTTAGCAACGATTTTTGTTGCTGACTATATTATTTGGCAACGACATTATGCCGAATCAGCAACGAAAATGTTTATTGCTGGTTATTTTTCAATAACAACGGAAGTCGTCGATTAGTAACGACATTATATGTTGCCGTTTCTTTGTATGTGCAACGAAAGTTGATATGATTTGCAACGATAAAAAATGTTGCCTTTTATTTTAGTATTAGCAACAATATCCTCTCCGTTGTTATTAGGTTAATTTTTCGTTGCCAAATATTATTTTATTAATGTTATTAGCAACGAAAATTTGTTGCTAAATGCATAAAATATTATTGCTATATTAAAACTTATTCAATGCTTTTGTAATGAATTATATTGTTGCCAAATCAAAATTTGACATTCTTTTTGTGTATCTGGCTGACTCAATGTCCCCATAGCAAATAATGGCAAAAATATAAAAAACTAAAATATTATTAACTTAATAAAATCATCCACTACATAATCATTCATTATCTTTACAATTAACCATCTAAAGCTACCATAGTTCTTCAATCAAAGTATATATCTACATATATAGAGAGAGTACACTTCATAATTTCGTCCCTTGTCTTCCGTAAACGTAGCACAAAATTAAATTTGATACCCGAAGATTGTAAGGCGTCGTCAGAAGCGCCTTCCCGCATATATTTAAAAATAATAATAGAAGTCGGAAAATGAAGCAGATATAGGTCATCGAGGCACTTAATGCCAAAATCAATACACAAAGACAATAAAGTTACTACGTGGTACTAATGTACACCGTATTGCTCATAAGTAAAGACAAATAGGCAATCACAATATCTTTTGTTACAAATCCAAATAGAAAAAGAACCTTCAGTGCCACTATATGATTGCTCAGTTACAAGAAAAAATTGGAATCTTAATCGGCCATTTCATGAATTAATTTCAGTAAGCATAGTGGTAAAAATACTTTCTATTACAAGACTTGTAGATTATTATTATACGTTGACCTCAAGTTAGGATTCAGTCACATTCAACAACCACAAGCATCACACAATCTTAAATAACAATGTTTAGATTTCTTGAGACGACAAATTTCCATACAGTATATGCCCCAAAGATGCTAGCTATAATCACAGACATCATAAATTTAATTACACATGAATTCGTATTGATTGTTATTATATTATTTATAATCCATGAATAGGTCTATTAACTTAATTAGAAATTAATAAATAATAGACTTTCAGGACAAGATCTAGAAACAAACCAATACCAGCTTTATTGTTCACCTGAATTGTTTAAACTTTTATGCTACCTTGTGACAATATCAGAGTATCCTTTTGTTGTGATAAATACGTGATCTTCAGTCAGGCGCTTGAATATTGCATGCTACAAGAGACAGTTGTCCAAAATTATATTGAAGCATCAGTAGCAAAGCCATCACAAACAGAAATGAACAAGCATACCTACTCCACCACGAAAATATATGGAGCATCTGTCTTCATGACCAATTTCTCTAACAATTTCAGGTCACCAAAAATAGCATAACCAGAAGATCCACATGTAAAACAGTCTACAATGTCAAGGCTTGGCTCCTATTTCATAATACTTTAGAAGCAAGAGAATAGCACATGAAAAAACAATTAATATGTGAAAACCAAAACAAAGTCAAAACATAATATAAAACCTGAAATTGACACTATATCATGGTAAACATAATTTTAATGGTTTACCTATCTCACATCTTCTTAACCAAAAAAACACAAACAAACTCACTTATAATGTGGGGCAATCTAGAGAGAGCAAGTGAGATTGATGCGATTCTAAAACAGACTGAAGTGAAGACTGAAAGAACAATAGAATTCAACAAAAATAAAAGTGGTCTTATTGATAAAAAGAATAATCCAGCTATTCCACATTAGACAGAGTAACCAAACAAGTGAGACTGTCCATCATATAATTTTTTTGAATGGAATGACATCAAAACTGCCCTCCCCCATGGTAAGCACTTCCAGCGCGTCTTCAAACTTTTGCCTTCTAATTAGTTGTTTTGCATTTGCATGAAGCATAAGACCTATCATTATTGCCCTGTCAAATTAATATCAAACTATTTCAGCAAAAATATATAATAATGCCATTACCATGTCCAGTCCTGCTTATGTTAGGTGTTGGGAGGAGTAGAATAAATAAGGATCCAACTCCTTGAAAAGGAATGACAATTTAACCTTCAATCACTTTAATATCAATGTAGTTGAGAACTGATACATTGTCATACCTTTGATCAGTCTCGGATCCCAACTGCACTTTCTCTCCACTCTAATACATTGTCATACCTTTAATCTGCAAAAATATTTTGACACGCTATTAGTAAAGCAGTAGAGCTATATAGATTATTCAAATTCTTCAAGAAATAGAAATCAAATTAAATATCAATAATTCCAAGAAAATTGAGAAAAATAACATGTACTTGAAGTTGAAGAGCCTTCAAGTATTCAACTGCCTCATAAAACGGGAATAAGTAAATGAAATTGTTAGCATAATAGGGGAATAAACATCACAAAAGAGCATGTATTAATTGTCCAATTTACTGTTGCAAAGAAGTTAACCACTACTACTACTTAAAAACTAGTATGAAATCCAAGTTTAGATGGTAAATAAAATTAATGGGAACATCCAAATATTAGACGAAACATTAATATAAGAGTGATGTACCTTATTGCAGTTGGGTATGAGTTCTTGTAGTGCTTGCATCTTTTCATTAATCTTGTATCTTCGCCTCTGTTGTAAACATCATACATGAGTATCAGTTATCACTTTACAAATGCAAAGCAAGATGAGAAATAATTCCACATAGTCGGGAGGTAGAACCCATATACCATATGTTAAACTATCATCATACCATATGTTTGGCATAAAGAATTCATAAATTGTAATCTGATATGAGCGCAAAGCAAAGGAAAGCAAAAATACAAGTGATATTTTTACCTTCCATTTTAAACAGCCCTTTCATTCACAGAGGCAGAAGGCCAACGGTACTCAAGGTACCATATTTACAAAACCTTTTACTCTGAATTCCACCACTAAAATGTGACATTATATACCTTTAGATGAAGAGCTTCCTTATAAATCAGAAATGACATAAACATTATGTACATTGAGTAGGACAAGGAGAGCCTTCATCCATGAATTAATGCTTGAATTGAATTCAACATCAAACAATTTTCCTCCTTAAAACCCTAACCAAGCTGATCAGAAGCTGAAACTGAGGCTATAAAAGTTTTTTTTTCTTCATCCATTTCTCAGATTTTTTAACCTAGTCTAACCGAATATACAGTGTAGAGTTATACTGTATTTACCTTCTAATCTCGACTACA
>CM035151.1:75054432-75303497 GCA_020205615.1 Panax quinquefolius
ATAATAAATAATGGAACCAGGTCCCACAGAACGCACGCATGTGATATTCCGGCGTAATAATAAAGAACGGAATATTAGAGGAATTTCACCATGTATGCGGTATTTAGATAAACAAAGTTATTCCAATAGAATAATAAGAATGGAATAACAGAAGTTCTCTTCACGAACAAGAAAGAAAGAATACCCCTTACGAGTACAACAAATAATATCCCCTACCTTAGAAGAAACTGAATACTGGAGTAGTGAAGTAGCAAAATACTTTTCTTTTTTCTCTCTATAGTTTCTCTCTCTAGAGTTTCAGTGAATTCGTAAGAAATAATGAAGGAATGAGCTTCTATTTATAGGAGAATGGACTGAATAGTAACTAATTCATGAACGGTCCAGATTGATTTACTTTTAAACGAACGGTCCATATTGATTTACTATTAAAACTTAAAGCAACGGTCTATACTGATTCACTATTAAAACTTTAAAGCAACGGTCCATACTGATTCACTATTAAAACTTTAAACCAGTGATCCATATTGATTTACTATTAAAACTTTAAACAAACGATCCATATTGATTTACTAATATAATTTCAACTAACGGTTTGAAAAATTAGCACATCTCCTCATGGAATAATATTGTACCCTAAAATGATTTGGACCGAAAAGAAATATATTTTACGGGTGAATAGTAACTCGTGAACAGTAACTCATGAATAGTAACTCGTGAATAGTAACTCATGAATAGTAACGCGTGAATAGTAACTCGTGAATAGTAACTCATGAATAGTACTCTGACACGAAAAGTGTCCCGAATACCCGATTAAACAATATAACCTCCAGACATCAATTATACTAACACAACTAAGTCCAACACAATGGAACTATTAATTTCATCTTTAATCAATACGAACTTATTCATTATTAATATTATAATTCATAATATTTAACAACCACGTCGTTTTCAGGAAAGAGGGAGCTTTCCGATAAGGATTTTTCTTCATTGGTGCGCAATTAAGTGACCAAACCTCTCATTGACAGAACTTTTAGACATTGTCAATATTGCAAATAATAATATGAATAACTTTGCCGTCTCAATTATTGATTTAATAATATATCATATTATGCAGATGATACTGTAACAATAATTGAATCAATAATATGAGAGATATGATGCAGCAATTACTGTAGAAATAATTGAGTATAACTGAGTGACTTATCACATAAACATCAATAATCAATACCGTGTACTACTATGTAACCACGCGTATTACTGTACTTTTACTACCGAGTAGTTCAACAATTTTAACGGTCTCCGCTGGTATTTTTATAAAATGATAATTCTGTCATTTTCTAAATACGACAATACTTCTATTGTGGGGTCCACCAATGATTGTACCGTCGTACAATATTCCCTGTTAAAACGAATATTCTCCGACCAATCGAATATTATATAACCACTTGCTTATTTTGCAAAATTTATAAATACTATCCACAACTATAACATTATATCAAATCCACACCATAATATTCACAAAATTATTTCGAGAAAATTAAATATTTATTCATAAAATCTGGGGTCTCACAATGTCCCCTCCTTATGAAATTTCGCCCATGAAATTTACGTACGTACCTGATATGCTGAAGAGGTGAGGGTATCTTGACTTCATTTCAGATTCTAACTCTTTAGGTATAACCTTTGAGTGTCGAATATAATTCTTCTTATCCAAGATTTTAACACGTATCTCTTCATACGTTAAATCTTCTGCTATCTTGTCTAGTTTTAATTCAATAATGTGGTTCAGGTCATCCACATATTTATGTAACATCGATACGTGAAAAATGTTATGAACACGCGACATACTTGGCGGTAAAACGAGTCTATAGGCCACAGTTCCTACTCGATCAAGGATTTCAAATGGGCTAATAAAATCGAGGGTTGAGATTTCCTCTCTTCTTCGATTCTTGCTTCTAGAATAACGCCCTCTTGAACCTTCTTAATTCTTCACATTCATCAGCTCCGGGTGTGTAGCTTGAGCGACTTTAACTTTATCGATTAAATTCGATTCTACTCATATATTCGTTATCTTCACGGGGGTTCGTATATTCGCACTTATAAACGCATACGATCTTCTACTCAATGCGTCAGCTACCACGTTCGCTTTTCCACGATGGTATTGAATGATATGATCGTAATCTTCAACAGCTCGAGCAAACGTCTTTGGCACATTACATGTTCGTTTTGGGTGAAGAAAATATTTGAGGGTTTTAGAAATGGATTTTGTACTGGGGTCAATACAAAATTCGATTTCACGCTCTAGGGGTAGGCTAAGAAGTCTTCAAGAATACGTCAGAAAATTTATTAACAATAGAAATATCATTCCAAAATGTGACCCTCATCCAAGACTTGGATAGTATGTCACATTGATACCTATCAACTTGCCATCGTCATTCACGACGTCGCCTACAGAAAGTCTAGCTTCGGTGCATTCCACATAAGGAAGTTACTAGTGAAAGGCTTAGCGCTCTTTACTTATGACTTGATATGACAATGATTGACTTTAGTGGTTTGGTTGCTTGAATTCGCATAACAGGTTGGTTAGGAATATGAAAGCTAACAACCTTACGAAAAGCATGATGAGTAATTAACCAATTGATTCCTAAAATCGCATTAAAGGCAAGTATTTTCAAAGAGATAAGATTGACAGGTAACGTGAAAATGTCAATTTGAATTAAACAAGATTTATAAATAGTGGAGGTAACGAAGGTTTCAATCGATAAGTCAAAGTCTAATTAAGTTCAAACATTGAACACAACTAGGTGAAATAAAAGAGTGTGTAGAACCGCTATCTAACACGGTATATGTAAGACCCCAAATTTTATGAAATAAAAGTATTCAATTTTTCTATTTAGTAAATAGTTAAATTGATAAAATGTTAAAGTTAAGGGTGATATATGAATTTTTTCAAAATAAGCAAGTGGCTATAAAATACTTATTGTTGTCGGGGAATATTCGTTTGGTCGTGGAATATTCTTTCTATCGGGGAATATTCGTACGACGGCGCAGCTATTTGTGGGTCCCATAACGGATAACTGTCGGATGAAGAAAATGACAAAGTTTGAGCTTTTATAAATAACGACGTAATTGTTATCGTTAACACTGTTGGAATACCCCGGTGGGTAAAGTAAAGTAATACGCGTTATTGCACAGTAGCACACGATTTTACACAGTATTTTTGAATTATTGATCCTTATATAAGAAGGCACTACTTAATAATTGTTATAGTAATTACTGTTCAATATTTTATTTTATTGATTCAATAATTGCTGCGTTGATATTTTATATTATTGTTGTTTCAATAATTATCATTGCACAATATTTCTCATTATCAGACCAATAATTCATATTATTTGAATAATATTATTAGATAGCATTATTGGCAATGTCTAGAAAGTTACATCAATGAGAGGTTTGGTCACCTAATTATGCGGCCAAGATGAGAGAAATTCTTATTGAAAGCCCCTCTTTCACGGAACGGCTAGTTGTCATAATTGTGATTCTCATAATATTATTTGTGAATAATTAATTATTGATTTATATGATAAGAAAATATTTATTTGATGTGGATATAAATGATGGATTTATTTATGTGGTTATAAATGAAGGAATTAATGTTGAGGTATTTTATCAAGTATTTTTGTTTGAATGAAGGTATTAAAAATTAAACCAAAGATTTTTGAGATATATTATGCGTGAGTTATAATTTTTAATCCGATCGCTGGATCGTTGTAATTTTTGGATATGTTATACATATATAAGTTGAGTATATGTCCACAAATTTTGAACCGTTAAAAATGAACGTATGATTTGTTATGCATTTTAAGAGGTGACTGATTCGGAAATTAGGTTTATAAATGATTTTGGTGGAAAATTCTAGAATTGAGTGGGCCCCACTTGTGGTTGGTGAAGAAATGTGCTGAATTTTATTTCAAATGTGGTGGGTGGGAATAGTAGCAGGTAAAGCCATCAGGTTGCAGGTAAAGTCTGCTAAAATTTTCCTATAAATAGAGGGCTAAGTTAGAATTGAAAATCACACCAGATACATAAGCTTTCTCTCTTTCTCTCTCTAGATTATTGAGTGTATTTTGTGAGTATTTAGATACTTGGTGAGTTGATATTCATCAGTGCAAGTTTCCTTCAGAGTCATATCCGATATCCAAATGAAGTCTTTGCTCTTTTTGAGGTAAGGGATTTTAAGGGATTGTAAGGGATTGTAAGGAATGTTATTTTCTTCATAATGATGTTATTCTTTCAATATCATTATACTGCGATATTGGTATGGATTTTATTGTGGAATTTCTACCTTTTTGTGTCGGGGTTACTATTCACGTATACGGCACTATTCATGTATACGACACTATTTATGTATGTGGCATTATTTATGTATATGACATTATTTACGTATACGGTACTATGTACAAATACGGAGTACTATTCACGAGTTACTATTCATGAGTTACTATTCACGAGTTACTATTCACGGGTACTATTCACAATAAAATTGGTTTCTTTTTCTGACCAAATTATCTATGATTTATGAATCTTACTCTTGAAATTAAATCCATGTTTTGATGTTATTGTTTTTATTATCATATATAATATTTTTATAATCTTGGTGAAGAAATTTGTCTTTGACTTGAGTGTAAAGATGGGTAGATTATTAGTATAATCATGACTATGGGTTCTCTTTGGCCAGTAGTGCAAAGATGAATTGTGACTAGTATGATCATGACCATTGAATTTACAATTGAATATTTTTAGCTTAAGTGCAAAGGTGAATTGATCAACATAGTTATAATTATGGTTTATATAGATTTTGAAATGATTATATATTTATTTGAGATATAAATATCTTTGGCCTGTAGTGCAAAGATGAACTGTTAACAAATATCTTTGGCCCGTAGTGCAAAGATGAATTTACTAGTATGATTATGAACAGGAACTGTGATTTGGTATAACCATGATCTTTGATGTTTCAGGTAAAGACAGGTGATGAAAATTATCTTCGTCTTGGATGCGAAGAGGAATTTAGAATTACAATTATGATTATGAGTTATTCATATAATTGTGGAAAGGAACTGTTGATTGATGTTACAGGGATAAAACATGGTTGGTGGAATTTTAACATGGATAAGATAATAGACTGTATTGTCTATTTGACTCTTCTAATGGATTGCTCGTTCCGCTGCAACTATGGTTGAAATTTTTATCATCTACCATATGTTCTAAATCTCTGATTTGTTATTGATGAAGGCTATTGATAATTTAATTATCTTTAGTCATGATATTCTTTACTGAGCTAGTTGTGCTCACCCTTTTGCTTCACAATTCCTTTTAGGTAATAAAAGTGTAGTCGGGTCGAAGCTAAGTAACAAGGAAATAGAACGGTGGTCTCTAGTCATGGAGTTCTCCTAAACAATTATAGACAAGTGTGTTGTATACATCTTTTTGTAGTTATATTTGGTGAAACATATAGGGAGAGGCGAACCCAACGTTGGAAGGGTGTTTTGCCACTATCATACAAGATGTCTAATGACATACAACCTCGTGTCATCATAAGACAGGGTTGTGCTCATCCACTTGCTGAGTATATTTACGAGCACTACCTATATAATCTCGGTGTTTGTTTGAAGTATAATTCTCAATTTGAGACAGTGGAGATAATGATAAATCAAGAGAAGACTCACCATTGGAAAGAATATGATAGTAATCTTCTTGTTTTTCTTTGGGGTCTATTGGGTCAACCAAGGATAATTCTGTGGCCATATGATATCTATCATAACCTAGAAGCATGGCCTCCCATGTACGAAGGTTTCCTTGAGCACTTCCCAAAGATTTTAGTTTCTAAAACAGTTTTTGACTATTCCTTTATGTAAGGTGTCACTGTGAGGTGTTGTCCACGGTTGGGAAATGTGTCACATTTGGTATATATTTGTATCCAAACTCACAGTATATATGTTGTTGTATTTTGCACGACAATTGTTGTAATAAAGTTGTAGTTATTTTCTGTACCATGTATTTGGCGACTCAGAATGGGTTGGATGGAATGGACCTATTTTGGGGTTGTCACAGTATAGACTTCGCAAGAGTTTATGATTAACTTACCCGTGATAATTTTATTCAGGTTCCTCGTCAAAAAAAAAAACGCTTTCTCTTAAACTACCGGCTTTGGCTTGTCTGGGACACCCTTTGGCATCACTATCCCAGCTGGACTTGACTTTGGTGCACAACAAAATTGGGCTAGGTGACCTTCTTTTCCATAATTATAACATGCTTTGGACTGCATCACGTAGTTTGGACTGATATGTCCCTCCCCTCCGCATTTTAAGCATACTACCGGCGGTCGTTCTCCTTCCTTAACAGGTGCTGGTGCTGTTGTCTTTCCATCATTATTGAACCTTCTATTCTTGAAATTTCCACTTCTATTATCTTTACCATGATTACCACAGTGGTGGTTACCATTCTTAGCGTGATAATTTCCCCGATGGTTATCATTGTTCGATGGCCGCCGCCATTATGCACGATTATTATTATCGTGTTGTTGGTCGTCACCTTTTGGTTGTGCTGAATCATTATCGTGCTCCAATAACTGAGCCCAACATTTTATCCATATACTCTGACCGACCAATTAAATACCAAATAAACTTAGGTAGGTCATACTAGCGAAGGAATTCCCCATCTCTCCCCTCCTAGTTCTTGTCTCACATCTCAGCCGGGGATCACATCCCTAAGCTTTGATACCAACTGTGACGCCCCCAAAACAGGTATACATCACCCATCTTGGGTCGCCAGATACAAGGTACTGAATACAAATACAACTTAATTATACAATAGTCGTGTAAAATACGACAAAACATAGGCTGTGAGTTTTAATAAAAATATTGTCATCTAAACAATATCCACACTCAATGGAGTTCTCATTACATTTATTATCACACTATTTCACAGAATAGTGAGGACTACTAATGCACCATCTAGGATCATCACTCTGTTCCCCAACTAGTCCCAGCTACGTTCTCATTTCCTAAAGAGAACAGTGAAATAAAGGGTGAGCTCAACTAGCCCAGTAAAAAATATTATAACTAAGATAATGCAGAATAAATTATCATTAGCCTTCAATGGTGTTAAACTGATAAATTATAATAAACATCAAGTTTAACTGCAGAGGAACAAGCAATCTATTAGAAGAGTCAAGTAGAGAATAAAATCTATTATCTTCTTTGATTTAAATGGTTTTTCATCACTTTTATCGCTGAGACTCAGCTTAATAAATAAAATTGAATCATCCCTGCTCCACGGCCAAGGATATTCATGTAATCATCAATGGTCATGACTATACCGAATTATCCTTAGTCATAATCATACCAACAACTGTCCACCAATGAACTACAGGCCAATGAGGACTTTTACCACATCATTTGTCACATTACGGTCATGATTATACCAAATAATCCGTGGTCATAATCATACCAAGTCTATCTATGCATGTAAGCCAAAGATGACTTTCAACATAATATAAGCATGAGGATAATGACAATTCAATAAAACAAGTTCAAGAATAAATTTTAAAGATTTATAAGTTAATTTATCCTGAACTCAATAACGTCCAAATTGTCAACATGATACTGCTTTGTGCAGTAAAATTCAAGAATTCTCAGAAGAATATTTCCATGAAAAGATACTGGATGAAGCGCAAATATCAAGGACATTTCACTAATTTCATGGAGTATAGAAGCCAAAACTTTAACCAACTGAGTATAATAGAATATATGAAACTGCAAATGGATTTTCGCCCGTCATGCGGTAATTCACGTATACAGATCATTTCCATAATTTAATAAGGAATGAATACAAAGGATCATTCACCATGCATGTAGTAATCCATATAGACATGTTATTCCAACAGAATAATAAAGAATGGAATAACAGAAGGATTCACCATGCGCGATGCGATAAATTTACATGACGGTTATTCCCAACAGAATAATAAATAATGGAACCCGGGACCGCGTAGAACGCATTACGCATGTGATATATCCGGCGAATAATAAATAATGGAACCAGGTCCTGCGTAAACTCACAGACAGGATATTTCGATAGAATAATAAAGAACAGAATATTAGAAGAATTTCACCAAGTATGCGGTACTTCGCATAAACAGGTTATTCCAATAGAATAATAAGAATGGAATTACAGAAGTTCTCTTCACGAACAAGAAAGAAAGAATACCCCTTACGAGTACAACAAATAATATCCCCTACCTTAGAAGAAACTGAAGACTGGAGTAGTGAAGTAGCAGAATACTTTTCTTCTTTCTCTCTATAGTTTCTCTCTCTAGAGCTTCAATGAATTCGTAAAAAATAATGAAGGAATGAGCTTCTATTTATAGGAGAATGGACTGAATAGTAACTAATTCATGAACGATCCAGATTGATTTACTTTTAAACGAACGGTCCATATTGATTTACTATTAAAACTTAAAGCAACGGTTCATACTGATTCACTATTAAAACTTTAAAGCAACGTTCCATACTGATTCACTATTAAAACTTTATACCAGCGATCCATATTGATTTACTATTAAAACTTTAAACCAACGATCCATATTGATTTACTAATATAATTTCAACCAACGGTCTGAAAAATTAGCACATCTCCTCATGGAATAATATTGTACCCAAAAATGATTTCGACCGAAAAGAAATATATTTTACAGGGTGAATAGTACCCCGTGAATAGTAACTCATGAATAGTAACTCATGAATAGTAATGCATGAATAGTAACTCGTGAATAGTAACTTGTGGATAGTACTCCGACACGAAAAGTGTCCCGAATACCCGATTGAACAATATAACCTCCACACATCAATTATACTAACACAAATAAGTCCAACACAATGGAACTATTAATTTCATCTTTAATCAACACGAACTTATTCATTATTAATATTATAATTCACAATATTTAACAAGTAGGTCGTTTCCAGGAAAGAGGGGGCTTTTCGATAAGGATTTTTCCTCATTGGCGCGCAATTAGGTGACCAAACCTCTCTTTGACAGATCTTCTAGACATTGTCAATATTGCAAATAATAATATGAATAACTTTGTCGTCTCAATTATTGATTTAATAATATATCATATTATGTAGATGATACTGTAATAATAATTGAATCAATAATATGTGAGATATGATGCATCAATTACTGTAGCAATAATTGAGTATAACTAAGTGACTTATCACGTAAGCATCAATAATCAACACCGTGTGCTACTATGCAACCACGCGTATTACTGTACTTTTACTACCGAGTAGTTCAACAGTTTTAACGGTCTCCGCCGTTATTTTTATAAAATGATAATTCTGTCATTTTCTTCCGTTGTGGGGTCCACCAATGATTGTGCCATCGTACAATATTCCCTGTTAAAACGAATATTCTCCGACCAATCGAATATTATATAACCACTTGCTTACTTTGCAAAATTTATAAATACTATCCACAACTATAACATTATATCAAATCCACATCATAATATTCACAAAATTATTTTGAGAAAATTAAATATTTATTCATAAAATCTGGGGTCTCACACCATTTTTTTGTGGTGATTAGTTAAATTTAGAATTAATTAAAATTGGGATTTATTCGTTAGAGCATATGAAAATAGTGACATAGTCGATGTATGATAAGTAAAATTTAAAATCTTTCTCCGTGGATCGATACTTTTCTTACTCTGTACTACTTGTTGACCCATGTATATGCTTGCATGAGTTAGAGTCCTTTTTGTTTGACTGAAGCTAGAGGAGGCAACAATTTAACAAATTAGGTCAAATAAATTTTCGTCCGAAAATTGACGTGCTTGACATCTCATGCTTAAAAACTTTCTTTCGAAAATAGACTTTTCGGTATATTTGTTTTGACAAGCTGCTTTGTCATGCTTACACTGACAAAACGCTTTGTCGTGCTTGTTAGAATTTGTGTAAAATCTAGGTTAAGAACCCTAGATTATAAACCTTAACCTTAGATTACAAACCCTAACCCTAATTTGTAAACACTAACCCTAATTAGCTAAACTAAACCCTAATTAGGTTATCCTAACACCTTATCATGATTACTAAACTTCAATTAGGTACTAATAAACATCATTAAGCAACCCTAATCATGAAAAACAAAACCCTAATCAAGATTAGCGATGATTATGGCATAATTAAGCTACTAATCTAACCTAACTAGCTTACAAGTAGGTTAGGAGTCACCAAACCAAGTCCCAAGGCTGCACATGAGCTGATAACAAACCCTAAGCAGCACAAGTAACTTAGCATCAGATATTTAGAGAGGCAAATAGGTGAAAAAGACCAAAAAAACCTAAGTTACTTAAGTCTATAAATAGCAACACATCCTCTGGCCAAACCTACAAATTCTCTAAGCCTATAAACTCTTATAAACATACCAAATCAAGCCTGGGTGATAGCTGTAAGACCCCAAATTTTATGAAATAAAAGTATTCAATTTTTTCTTATAATTACTATTCAGTATTTTATTGATTCAATAATTGTTGTGTTGATATTTTATATTATTGTTGCTTCGATAATTGTCATTTATTGCATTTCCCATTATCGGATCAATAATTCATATTATTTGAATAATATTATTAGATAGCATTATTGGCAATGTCTAGAAAGTTCACATCGAGGAGGTTTGGTCACCTAATTGTGCCATGATGAGAGAAATTCTTATTGAAAGCCCCTCTTTCTTGAAACTACTGGTTTCTAGTATTGTGATTCGTATATTATTTGTGAATAATTAATTATTGATTTATATGATAAGGAAAATATTCATTTTATGTGGATATAGATGGAGAAAATTTTTAAAGTGACAATTGTTGAAAATTGATATTTAATCTTTTCTGATAAAATAATATTTTATTATATTATTATAATAATGATGATATTTTTATAATGAATGTGGGATATATGAGTATATGAGGAGACGGAGTATTTTTGTTGCAAAAGTTGTTTAAAACGTGTTTTGTGTGTCGGTGGACCCCATTTCTTGACTGAAATTTGATTATAGCTTGTAAAATCGTCCGTATATGGATTTCGGTCAATTTCTGTTTGGAATTTGGAAAAACTTTCTTCTGAAAAGTTGTAGAGAATTGAGTTTCCTATAAAAAGTCGCGAGATTCGAATTTTCTGATAAAAGGCTATTTATTATGAATTATTGAAGTTCTGTAGTTCCGAAATAATTGATTTTTGAAAGTTTTAATTATTTTTAATAACAAAAACATTTTTTTTGTTTTTGTCATTATTGGATGCTGAATTCAGATGTCTTTGATGTGCGTAGGAAATTTAATAAATAATATTAATATTTTATTAAATTTTCTGCTTTGGTGTTCTAAGCAATTTCCTATAAATAGGTGCTTAGGTTAGAATTAAAAATCACACCAGAAACTGAAGATTTCTCTCTCTTTCTCTCTCTATAATATCGAGCGTATTTTATGAGTATTTTAGTACTTTGAGTATTGTTATACGGTGCAAGTTCGTTCAACGTTATATCCGACATTCCAGTACTGCTCTTTCGAGGTAAGGGATAGTAAGGGATTGAAAGGGATGTTATTTTCTTCGTAAGTGATATTATTTCTTCAATATCATTATGTTGAAATATTGGTTTAAAATTTTTATCAAATTTGGAACTTTTTCATGTCGGGGTTACTATTCATGAGTTACTAATCACGAGTTACTATTCACGAGTTACTATTCACGATTTACTATTCACGAGTTACTATTCACGATGGGTTACTATTCATGAGTTACTATTCACGAGTTACTATCCAAGAGTTACTATTCACGGGTACTATTCACTATAAAATTGGTTTCTTTTTCTAACCAAATTATAGTTGATTTATGAATATTACTCTGGAGATTAAAACTATGTATTGATTATATTGATTTTATTATCATATATAACATTTTTATAACCCTGATGTTGAAATTCTCTTTCACTGAAGTGTAAAGATGGGTAGATTATTGGTATGATCATGACTAGGGTTCTCTTTGGCCAGTAGTGAAAAGTTGAATTGTGACTGGTATGATCATGACCATTGAATTTATAATTGAATATCATTAGCTTAAGTGCAAAGGTGAATTGATCAACATGGTTATAATTATTGTTTATATAAATTCTAAAATGATTATGTATTTCTTTGAGATATGAATATCTTTGGCCTGTAGTGCAAAGATGACCTGTTGTTGAATATCTTTGGCTTGTAGTGCAAAGATGAACTGTAAAACCCCAACTTTTTGAATAAAGATGAATTTTCTATAAATTTTATTTTTGAATATTATGGAGTGAAATTGATATAATAGTTGTGGGTAATATTTATAAATTTTGCAAAGTACGCAAGTTGTTATATAATATTCGATTGGTGGGGGAATATTCGTTTTAACAGAGAATATTCATACAACGACAATCATTGGTGGACCCTATAAACGGAATTATTGCCGGATTGAGAAAAACAAAAAAAAAATACTTTATGAAAATAACGGCGGAAGTTTTACTGTTAATCTGTTGAAACACCCGGTGTTAAAAAGAATAAGAATATCTGGCGTTATTGCATAGTAGCACCAGGTATTGATTATTGATGCTTACGTGATAAGTCACTCGGTTTTGTTGGTATTATTAATGTAATAATACGTAAAAAATCTTTTATATAAAACATAATACTTTTATAAAGTTATTTTATAAATAGAATATATTATATTCTATTATGCATAGTGTTGCATAGTATCTGCATAGTGTTTTACATAGTAAAATCTTTTTATATAAAATGTAATACTTTTATAAAGTTATCTGCTTTTATTAGAAAAATAATTAGAATATATTATATTTTATTATGCATAGTGTTTTCATAGTAAAATCTTTTATAAAGTTATTCGCTTTTATTAGATTATAAATAGAATATATTATATTTTATTTAAAAGATTTTGCTTTAAATATGAACCGTCGATTTAAAGTAAATCAATCTCGACTGCTCATCATGAGTTAGTTACTATGAATTCCATTTTTCTATAAATAGAAGCTCATTCTTTCATTATTTTTTTACTTAATTCACCAAACTCTAGAGATAAACTATAGAGAGAAAGAAGAAAGTATTCTCTACTTCACTACTTATATATCCAATTACTCTTCTTCTTAAGGTAGGGAATATTATTTGTTGTACTCGTAAGGGGTGTTATTCTTTCTTATTCATGAAGAGAACTGTTGTTATTCCATTTCTTATTATTCTCATTGGAATAACTTTTGTATACGCTGTGATTCACCCTATACTTGGTGACATTCTTCTATTATTCCGTTGGAACATCCTGTTTTGTGTGTTTTACACCTAACCTGGTTCCGCTCTTTTATTATTATTCCGCTGGAACATCCTCGTTTACATGTGTTTTACACCGGACCACAGTTCCGCCTTTTATTATTATTCCGTTGGAACATCCTCGTCATGTGTTTTACACCTACTTCGTTCCATCTTATTATTATTCTTCATTGGAACATCCTGCTTGGTGCAAATTTTGCCTCGACACAGTTCCGTTATTATTATTCTCGTTGGAATAACTTTTGTCATGCTGAAGTACCACATGCATGGTGATTTCTTTTGTTATTCCATTCTTTATTATACTCAAATTGGTTAAAGTTTTAACTTCTATACTCCATGAAATTAGTAGAATATCCTTGATATTTGCTCTTCATCCAGTATCTTTTCATGGAAATATTCTTCTGATCATTCTTGAATTTTACTCTACAAAACAGTATCATGTTGACAATTTGGACGTTAATAATTCCTAGAATAAATAATTCTTGAACTTGTTTTATTGAATTCTTATATCATTGTCATCATCCTCATGTTTATATTTTGTTGAAAGTCATCTGTGGCCTCAGAGTGTATATAGATGGACTTGGTATGATTATGACCGTGGATTATTCGGTGTAATCATGGTAGTAATGTTATAAATGATGTGGTAAAAGTTCTCATTGGCCCGTAGTGCATTGATGGACGATTGTTGGCATGATCATGACCATTAATGAATACACAAATATTCTTGGCCCGTAGTGCATGGATAATTGTGGTCGTGATACTAAAGAATATCATTGGTCAGTAGTGCGCGGGGTGATTCGATGATGTGGAATATTTATTAAAAATTTGAGTCTCAAATGATAATGATGATGAAAAACCTTTTAATCATAAAAGATAGTAGATTTTATTTTCTACTTGACTCTTTTAATGGATTGCTTGTTCACTGCAGCTTAAACTTGATGTCTATTATATTTTATCGGTTTAACATTGTTCGAGACTAATGATAATTTATTCTCGCATTATCTTAGTCATAATATTTCTTCTTGGGCTAGTTGAGCTCACCCTTCCTTTCACCGCTTTTCTTCGTGAAAAATGAGAATATAGCCGGGACGACGAGTCGGGGAACCGGAGTGATGGTCCAGAGATAACATTAGTAGTCCTCATTATTCTGTGAAATAGTGTGATAATAATTGTAACGAGGACTCCTTTTGAGTTTGTATAATCTCTAGTAGATAATATTTGTATTCAAACTCACAGCTTATGTTTTGTCGTATTGTACAATACAGCAGTTGTATTTGAATTACATACCATGTATCCATGCGACCCAAGATGGGTGATGTATACCTAATTTTGGGGGCATCACAGCTTAGTATCAAAGCTTAGGATATGATCCTCGCTAAGATGTGAGACTAGAACTAGGAGGGAGAGACGGAAATTCCTTCGCTAGTATGACCTACTAAAATTTATTTTGTATTTAAATTGGTTGGTCGAGTTTAGAGATATTATGTTACATGTCAATTAACCTTTGTTTTTGTGGCGATTCTGAAAATGACATTCAAAAATGTTGAGAATAAAGAATGGAGCACAAGAGACCGCTGAGTCTCCACATATCAATAATCGGGAGAATGTGCATCGTGAGGCGACAATCCTCATACAAACAACAACACCGACCAAATGATGAATGATGGATTGTTCGTAGGCTTTATGCAATTCATGCAATAAAATAAGCGAGAGAAGCGGCTCTCATCCAAAATTTAGGTGGAAACATTGGAAACTCTCGGGCGGTCACCGCTAAACAGTTCAAGGAGCTGGGACCACCGGAGTTTAAGGGAGAGCCAAAACCACTTATGGCAGAAGCATGAATAAAGCAGATCACCAAGATATTTGATGTCTTAGGATGCTTCGAGGAGCAAAAGGTTCCCTTTGCCGCCTTTATGTTGCGCGGAGAGGTAGATTACTGGTGGGAATCGGTAAAACGTACTCAACCTGCCGTACTGAAGATATCATGGGAGAAGTTCCAAGAGCTGTTCAACGACAAATACTTTCCCGAAAGTATTCGCCACATGAAGGAGGTGGAGTTTATCAAATTGGAGCAAAACAATATGACCGTGTCGCAATACGAGGCAAAATTTGCGGAGTTCTCCCGATTTGTGTCCCACTTGGTGGATAATGAAGAGAGAATGGCGTGAATGTTTTTAAGAGGTTTGAAGCCGGAGATACGTCGACATCTTATTTCTCATAAACTGTGTTTGTATTCAGATGTTGTAAATATGGCTCATTTGGTGGAGCGCGATAACGAGTCAACGCAACCAAAAGAGAGCAGCCGACAAAATGATAATACCAGTGAGAGCAGTCATCGAAGCGGTGATAACAAGCGTGGAGGGAATCAACAGGCCAGAAGTGGTAACCACTTTGGTGGTAATCAGGGCCAAAACAATAAGAATGGACATTTCAAGAAGATGAGATTCAACAATGATGCAAAGACGCCAAAGACCAAAGACCCGTTGTTAAGGAAGGAAAGAAAGACCACCTATCATATGCTTCAAATGCGAGGGAGGGACACATCACCAAAATTAAGCGATCTGTCATTCCAAAGCAAAGTTATAATTGTGGAAGAGAAGGTCACTTAGCCCAATTTTGTCGTTCATCAAGAAAAATTCAACTAGGATGGAGGCACCAAAGGTCATCCCGTAAAAGTCAAAGCCAGAAAGTCTGAGGGAGAACATTTGTTGTGACCTCCCGAAGCAAGGAACCTGAATGAGGTCATCACGGGTAAGCTTATCATAAACTCTAGCGAAGTCTACACTTTATTTGATACCGGTTCTACCCATTCTTTTATTTCTCCTACTTGCGCTCAACGATTAAATTTGACTCCGGAGAAATTAGACTTTGACTTATCTGTGGAAACTCCGTTGGGAGAAACCTTCATTACATCCATGGTTTATAAGTCTTGTTTGGTTCAAGTTAGTACCCACATATTACCTGTCGATCTTATTGAATTAAAAATACTTGCATTTGATGTAATTCTAGGGATTGATTGGTTAACTACTCATCATGCAAAAATTGATTATTTTCGTAAGGTTGTTAGCTTTCATATTCCTAATCGACCTATTATGCGAATTCAAGCAACCAAACCATTAAAATCAATCACTGTCATCTCAAGCCATAAAGCTATTCGTTTATTGAAAAATGCGGATGTCAAGCTTTCTTAGCTCATGTCACGATCTAAACAAAAATACGCCGATTTTGAATAATATTTCTATTGTTAATGAATTTCCCGACATATTCCCCAAGAACTTCCCGCCTACCCAGAAGCGTGAAATTAAATTTTGTATCGACCTTGAACTCCTTCAGATAAAAACCCATTTGTAAATCCCCATATCGAATGGCTCCTATTGAACTTCGTGAGTTAAAACTCAACTACTTTGAATTGTTAGACATTGGCTTTATACGTCCCTAGTACTTCTCCTTGGGGTGCTCCTGCTCTATTCGTGAAGAAGAAAGATGGGAGTATCGCGACTTTGTATTGATTATCGGGAGTCAATCATGTCACCATCAAAAATAGGTACCCATTGCCACGTATTGATGACTTGTTTGACCAGTTGCAAGGAGCCAAATTCTTTTCAAAGATTGATCTTCGTTCCGGATATCACCAATTGAAGATTAGAACCGATGACATTCCAAAGACGGCTTTCAGAACTCGGTATGGGCATTATGAATTCCTAGTCATGTCCTTTGGATTGACTAATGCTCTTGCTGCCTTCATGGATATGATGAACCGAGTATTCAAGGAATATTTGGATCACTTTGTGGTCGTCTTTATTGATGACATCCTCATATATTCCAAAACCCGTGAAGATCATGAGCAACACTTGAGGCTGATACTTCAAAAGATTCGTGAATATAATCTTTATGCCAAGTTAAAGAAATGCGAGTTCTGGCTTAAGGAAGTAGCATTCCTTGGGCATGTGGTATCAAGTCATGGAATATCTATTGACCCAGCAAAGATTGAAGCTATTCAAAGCTGGGAGCAACCTAAATCGATGATCAAAAACGTAGCTTTCTCGGCTTAAGTGGTTATTATCGGAGATTCGTAGAAGGGTTTTCTCAAATCGCTACTCCACTAACTTAGCTGACTCGGAAAGATACAAAGTTATGTTGGAGCGAGGAATGTGAGAAGAGTTTTCAAGAACTCAAGAGGAGACTCATTTCAAAGACTGTTCGGACAATACCATCCGTTTCGGAGGATTTTGTCATCTACATGATGCTTCTCTAGCAAAGGTTAGGATGTGTTCTCATGCAACATGGGAAAGTCATAGCCTATGCCTCACGACAACTCAAAGAATATGAGAGGAATTATCCTATTCATGATCTAGAGTTGGCAGCTGTTGTCTTCGCACTAAAGATTTGGAGGCATTACTTGTATGGGGAGAAAGTGGAGATCTTTACGGATCATAAAAGCCTCAAATATTTCTTCACTCAAAAGGAACTCAACATGCGACAACGGCGTTGGCTTAAACTGTTGAAAGATTATGATCATACTATCCAATACCATCCTGGAAAAACGAACGTGGTAGCTGACGCATTGAGTAGAAGATCATATGCGCGTACGAGTGCAATATTGTCAACGCAAAGGCCCATTTTGTATGACTTGCAAAGGATGGAGATAGAGATAAAGACTCTAGGGACTCACGTGATGATGGCAAATATACGAGTAGAACCGACTTTAATTGATAAAATTAAAGTCGCTCAATTACGATTCGGAAGCCGATGCGTATGAGGAAGAAAGTCAGCGAGAGAAGGTGCGATCTTAAGCAAGAATCGATGAAGAAGGAATACTTGAGTCAACTCCAGAATTTGTGTTCCTAACAACCTTGATTTAAAGTATAAAATAATGATGGAGGCGCACAACACACCGTTTGCAATCCATCCTGGGAGTACCAAAATGTATCATGATCTTCGACATACATTTTGGTGGGGCAATATGAAGAGAGATAGCATTGTTTATCTCAAGGTGTCTAACGTGTCAACGAGTCAAGGTAGAGCATCAAGTACCAAAAGGTCCATTGCAACCACTTGAAATTCCGAATGGAAGTGGGAGCACATTACCATGGATTTCAAGCATCGGTCTTCCCAAAGTTTCTCAAGGCATAGATGTGATTTGGGCCATTGTTGATAGATTGACCAAGTCTCGCTTTATTTCTTACCGATACGAGAAACTTATACACTTGAACGCCTTTCTCGTATGTATATAAACGAGGTTGTAAGATTGCATGGTATGCCAAGATCCATAGTTTCGATCGAGACCCAAGATTCACTTCACGATTTTGGGTTAGTTTGCAAAAAGCTATGGGCACAAATTTACGATTTAGCTCGGCATATCATCCTCGGATGGATGAACAATGGAGAGGACTATTCAAACTCTTGAAGATCTATTAAGACTCGTGTCCTTGATTTCAAGGAAGTTGGGACAAGTTCTTACCATCGGTGGAGTTTTCCTACAACAACAGCTTATCAAGCAAGTATTGGCATGGCTCCATTCGAGCGTTGTATGGAAGAAAGTGTCGCTTCTCAATATCTTTGGGATGAGGTGGGTGAAGCAACGTTGTTGGGACCAGAGTTGAGTACGTATGACTACAAAAAAAGATTAAAACGATCCGAAGAACTTATAAAAACCTCACAAGATCGATAAAGAGTTATCTTGATCTTCATCGAAAGGACGTGGAATTCGATATAGGAGATCATGTGTTGTTACGTGTTGCTCTATGGAAAGGAGTTACGAGATTTGGAAAGAGAGGAAAGCTCAATCCTCGATTCATCAGCCCATTTTTAATCCTTGATCGAGTAGGAACTGTGGCCTATAGACTTGCTTTACCGCCAAGTATGTCTCGTGTTCATAACATTTTTCACATATCCATGTTACGTAAATATGTGGAAGACCCGAACCACATTATTGAGTTGGAACCGGACGAAATAACGGAAGATTTGGCGTATGAAGAGGTTCCTGTTCAAATCATGGATAAGAAGGAACATATTCTACGCACCAAGGTTATACCTCAAGTCAAAGTTTTGTGGAGAAACCACGATGTTGAGGAAATGACTTGGGAGTTAGAATCTGAAATGAAATCAAGGTATCCTTACCTCTTCGACATACCAGTATCGTACCCTAATTTCGAGGGCTAAATTTCATAAGAAGGGGAGATTGTAAAACCCCAACTTTTTGAATAAAGATGAATTTTCTATAAATATTATTTTTGAATATTATGGAGTGAAATTGATATAATAGTTGTGGGTTATATTTATAAATTTTGCAAAGTACGCAAGTTATATAATATTCGATTGGTTGGGGAATATTCATTTTAACAGGGAATATTCGTACAACGGCACAATCATTGGTGGACCCCACAACGGAATTATTGTCGGATTGAGAAAACGACAAAAATACTTTATGAAAATAACGGCGAAAGTTTTACCGTTAACTGTTGAAACACCCTGTGTTAAAAGTACAGTAATACGCGTGGTTGCATAGTAGCACACGGTATTGATTATTGATGCTTACGTGATAAGTCACTCAGTTTTGTTGGTATTATTAATGTAATAATACAGAAAATCTTTTTATATAAAATAGAATACTTTTATAAAGTTATTCTATAAATAGAATATATTCTATTCTATTATGCATAGTGTTGCATAGTGTGCTGCATAGTGTTTTACATAGTAAAATCTTTTATATATAAAAGAATACTTTTATAAAGTTATCTGCTTTTATTAGACAATAATTAGAATATATTATATTTTATTATGCATAGTGTTTTGCATAGTGCTGCGTGATAAGGTTTTCATAGTAAAATCTTTTATAAAGTTATTCGTTTTATTAGATTATAAATAGAATATATTATATTTTATTTAAAAGATTTTGCTTTAAATATGAACCATCGAGATTAAAGTAAATCAATCTCGACTGCTCATGAGTTAGTTACTATGCATTCCATTTTTCTATAAATAGAAGCTCATTCATTCATTATTTTCTTACAATTCAATTTGAAACTCTAGAGATAAACTATAGAGAGAAAGAAGAAAGTATTCTGCTACTTCACTACTTATATATCCAAAGATTTCTTCTTCTTAAGGTAGGGAATATTATTTGTTGTACTCGTAAGTAAGGTGTTATTCTTTCTTATTCATGAAGAGAACTGTTGTTATTCCATTTCTTATTATTCATTGGAATAACTCAGTATACACTGTCTACCCTATACTTGGTGACATTCTTCTATTATTCCGTTGGAACATCCTCATGCATGTGTTTTACACCGACACCGGTTTCCGCCTTTTATTATTATTTCGTTGGAACATCATGTATACACAGTGTTTTACACCGACACGGTTCCGCTCTTTATTATTATTCCGTTGGAACATCCTATCATGTGTGTTTTACATCTGACTGGTTCCGCCTTATTATTATTCGTTGGAACATCCTTTCAAAGGTGCAAATTTTGCCTCGACTCGGTTCCGTTATTATTATTCTTCGTTGAATAACTTTCTATGTCAAATACCGCATGCATGGTGATTTCTTTTGTTATTCCATTCTTTATTATACTCGGTTGGTAAAGTTTTGACTTCTATACTCCATGAAATTAGTAGAATATCCTTGATATTTGCTCTTCATCCAGTATCTTTTCATGGAAATATTCTTCTGATCATTCTTGAATTTTACTCTACAAAACAGTATCATGTTGACAATTTTGACGTTAATAATTCCTGGAATAAATAATTCTTGAACTTGTTTTATTGAATTCTTATATCATTGTCATCATCCTCATGTTTATATTTTGTTGAAAGTCATCTGTGGCCTGTAGTGCATAGATGGACTTGGTATGATTATGACCAGGGATTATTCGGTGTAATCATGATCGTAATGTTACAAATGATATGGTAAAAGTTCTCATTGGCCCGTAGTGCATTGATGGACAGTTGTTGGCATGATCATGACCATTAACAAATACACAAATATTCTTGGCCCATAGTGCATGGATAATTGTGGTCGTGATACTAAAGAATATCCTTGGCCCTAGTGCAGGGGATATTCGATGATGTGGAATATTTATTAAGCTAAGTCTCAGCGATAATAGTGATGAAAAACCTTTTTAATCATAAAAGATAGTAGATTTTATTTTCTACTTGACACTTTTAATGGATTGCTTGTTCCGCTGCAGTTAAACTTGATGTCTATTATATTTTATCAGTTTAACATTTTTGGAGACTAATGATAATTTATTCTGCATTATCTTAGTCATAATATTTCTTATTGGGCTAGTTGAGCTCACCCTTCCTTTCACTGTTCTCTTCAGGAAATGAGAATATAGCTGGGACGAGTCGGGGAACGGAGTGATGGTCCAGAGGATAGCATTAGTAGTCCTCACTATTCTGTGAAATAGTGTGATAATAATTGTAATGAGGACTCCTTTTGAGTTTGTATAATCTCTAGTAGATAATATTTGTATTCAAACTCACAGTTTATGATTTGTCGTATTGTACACGACAGTTTTATTAGTAAGTTGTATTTGAATTCTGTACCATGTATCTGGCGACCCAAGATGGGTGATGAATACCTAATTTTGGGAGCGTCACATGAACTGTTGATGAATATCTTTGTCCCGTAGTGCAAAGATGAATTTATTAGTATGATTATGAACATGAACTGTGATTTGGTATAACCATGATCTTTGATGTTTCAGGTGATGAAAATTATCTTTGTCCTGGATGAAAAAAAAGAATTTAGAACAACAATTACGATTATGAGTTATACATGTGATTGTGGACAGGAATTGTTGATTGATGTTACAGGGTAAAATATTGTTGGTGGACTTTTAACATGGAGAAGATAATAGACTTTATGGTCTATTTGACTCTTCTAATGGATTGCTCGTTCTGCTGCAACTATGGTTAAAAAGTTTTATCATCTACCATATGTTCTAAATCTCTGATTAATTACTGATAAAGACTATTGATAATTTATTTATCTTTTGTCATAATATTCTTTACTGAGCTAGTTGTGCTCACCCTTTTGCTTCACAATTCCTTTCAGGTAATAAAAGTGTAGCTGGGTCAAGCGGGGGATAACAGGGGAATAGAACGGTGGTCATCATTTAGTAGTTATATTTGGTGAATCAACTAGGGTGAGGCGAACCCGACGTTAGAAGGGTGTTTTGCCACTATCATACAAGATGTCTAATGACATACCACCTCGTGTCATCATAAGACAGGGTTATGCTCATCCACTTGCTGAGTATATTTACAAGCACTACCTATATAATCTTGGTGTTTGTTTGGAGTATAATACTCAATTAGAGACAGTGGAGATAATGATATGTCAAGAGAAGACTCACCATTGGGAAGAATATGATAGTAATCTTCTCGTTTTTCTTTGGGGTCTATTGGGTCAACCAAGAATAATTCTGTGGCCATATGATATCTATCATAACCTAGACGCATGGCCTCCCATGTACGAAGGTTTCCTTGAGCACTTCCCAAAGATTCTAATTTCTAAAATAGTTTTTGACTATACCTTTATGTAAGGTGTCATTATGAGTTGCTGTCCACGGTTGGGACATGAGTCACAGTTGGTATATATTTGCATCAAAACTCACAACATATATGTTGTTGTATTTTGCACGCCAATTATAGTAATAAAGTTGTAGTTGTTTTCTGTATCATGTATTTGGCGACTCAGAATGGGTTGGATGGAATGGACCTATTTCAGGGTCGTCACAATAGCAGCATCAAATTCAGTAGCCAGAAATCAAAATCAAGTAAGAAAGGTGTAAACCCTAATTCATAGCTAGATCTTTGATTCTTTGTTCAAATTGTTGTTTAGATGTTTAGATTTGTGTAATAACATGTTAGAAAATATGTTAGGTTGATAGAACATGTTTTCATAACATCTAGATGCCTCAAATTACTGTTTTAAGCAATCTGAAAATTTTGGAAGATACAGGTGGTCAAAGGTGGTTGACCGATCACGAAGTTCTGTTTTCTGGGTTACCCAGAAAACTCAAGATCAGGATGAGCCGGCTACTTTGACCAGCCTTTTAATCGCTTTATGTTTGTTGTTTTAATAACTTTTTGTAATGAATTAATACCTTGATATACATACTACATATCTATGTCCTTAAATTGCTTAAACAGTTCATAGGATTACTGGAATTAATGGTAAAAAGTCGTTGACCGAGTTTGACCAAGTTTTCTGGGTTACCTAGAAAACTGATGAACATGAAGAATAGCCTTTGGCTGTACTTTGACCAACATAGATCGAGACCTTAGAATTATGTTTTGTCCAAACCAGTGTTATATATATGTACCTTGACATATAGACTACCTATTACAACAAACACAACACAAATCAATTACACAGATTCATAGATATAGAAGCTACAAAACCGTTGACTGACCATGACCACTGTTCAGAGTTACTCAGAAACTCAAGAACAACTCTGACAGTGACTTTGAGCCTCTATAACTTCTTGTTATATGTAGGTTATAACACGAAATTTGTCTGATGTTGTACTTCTGTATGAGTACTATAACATCCATACTTGTCCAAACCTATAATCATTAACAGTAGCAAAGTATCATGGTCAAAATGGTCCCTAGACCATGACCGACTGAAACCCAGAAACTCAAGAACACCTATAGCGACACTTACTGTCACTATAGGGCTTTAACGACAAACAATAATTTTTTTATTAGAAATTAATTAATAAAAATTAGAAATAATTAATAAATATATATAAATAAATATAAAAATAGTTTTAAAAATTATATTAAGTTATTATAATTAACTTTTGATATTTTACATAAATTCAATAAATATTTTATTTTATTTGGATATTATTAATAATTAAATTAATAATAAAGTAATTAGGATAATTACTTATAAATAATAAATAATTATTAAAAATAATATTAATGATTTAAAAATCATAATAAATGGTTACAATTTGATTAAAAATAGTAAGAAAGGATTTTATAAAATTCTATGTTAATATTAATTATTTAAAATAGAAATAAATGATTTAAAATCATTTAAGGGATAAATAAATACTTAAAAATTATTATAAGCTTCAGAAATTATTATAATGGATATTTTAATTATCTAAGAATTTGATAAAGCTTATAAATTTAATTTAGTCGATTTATCATCTTAATTAGTTTTTGGTAAAGTCTTTGGACACCGAAACCATATCAAAATTAACCCGAACATATGTGGATTTTGTATTTGAGTATTGTTATCAATACTAATGTGTTAGATTTATATAAATGAACATCTTAGGTGTTTATTAACGAATCGAATAACATTGCTTGACTGATCTTCGCTTAGGCAAGTTTCCTATACCCTAATTACTTACACAAGTTTACTAAACCCAAATTATTATTTACGCAAATTTCTCAAACCCTGTTTATTCGTTGAACAAGATTTCTATCTTGAATTACTGTTGATATGATATACCAAACCTAAACTTGAATTACCACTTATTGTAATGTTATTGCTATAGCTTCATCATAACTAAGAAATGAATTATTTATTCCAATGATATTGGTTATTGAGCATAAACTGTTGTGTCAAACCAAATTGTTTTGGTAAGACATCCTATTCTGAAGTTGTGTATCCCGTAAGGGATCGAGATTTGATCAATAATATATTGACATTTGGGTGCATTTGAACACTAGTAGGATGAGATGCATACTCCTAGGATATTGAGTCGGCTGATCCCCTATCTCATATCTAAAGAAAGTTTCTAAGTCTGTGTGACTGACAGAAATGAAAAGTCCAGAAATGGTTGAAAAAGAAATTCCATAAATGGTAGAAACTATCAGTTAAATTTTGAATTATTATACTTCTTCAAATCATATATTGTTATAAATATAAAACCTGTTGAGCATGTCATAGCTCACCCTTGTAAATTATTCCCTTCACAGTATTAGATGGTAACCCTGGTACATCTAGAGTAGATAAAGGGAAGCGTTCCTGCTTTGATTAGCTTATATTCCTGTCTAGTTGAATACTTTTTAATAAGAAATTCTTTATGAGAATCATGTAATCGAACCTTAATATTGATGATATATAACATCTTTTATTTCCGTAACCGTTTTTTTTTTACATATATAGATGTAATTTTAGAATCTTCAATCTAGTTTGAGATCCTTGGAAACTATTTATCTGAGTGAGGGTATTGATAACATGGACTGTTCATGTTGTTATTGATACTCAAAATTTTAGATAGATAGGTACTATCGATACGATAGTGTAATTTGGATGACATAGACTATACATCTGAGTGAGGGTATTGGTAATATGGACTCTTCATGTTATTATTGATACTCTAAATTTTGGATAAATTGATACTATTCACAGATACAGTTCATATATCCAAGTGAGGGTATCCAAACACAGTAATAGTTCTTTTAAGGATTATCATCTGTTATGGGATATTGTGTAAAACCCCAACTTATTATTAATGAAATTTAATTTTCTCTATTTATTATTTTGAAATAGTAAGGGTTGATTTGATTAATGTGGATAGTTAGGGGTAAAATACGCAAATATTTCAAAATAAGCAAGTGGTTATAAAATATTCATTGTTGTCGGGGAATATTCGTTTGGTCGTGGAATATTCTTACTTTCGGGGAATATTTGTGCGACGAAGCAATGACCATGTGTGGGCCCCATAATGAAAAAGCGATGGATGAAGAAAACGACAAATATAAGTTGTTTAAAAATAACTTGTTGTAGTTGTTATCGTTATCTTGTTAAAATACTCGATGGTTAAAACACAAGAAGCACTGCGGTATTGCACCAATTATTGATTCTTACGTAAGAAGGCACTACTCAATAATGGTTACGATGAATTTCTTTATCAAGATTTTATTGATTTAATAATTCTTTGCGTTGATATTTTATATTCTTTGTTGTTTGAATAATTGTCATTACACGGTATTTTTAATTATCGAAGCAATAATTCATATTATCCTAATAATATTATTAGATAACATTATTGGCAATGTCTAGAAAGTTCTGCATCTAAGGAGAGGTTTGGTCACCTAATTGCGCTTGCCAAGAAGGAGAGAAATTTTATTGAAAGCCCCTCTCTCACAGAAGGCGCTCGTCATTAATATTGTGATTTTGTAATATTATTTGTGAATAATTAATTATTGATTCATATGATAAGGAAAATATTGATTTTATGTGGATATAGATGGAGAAAATTTTAATGTGACAATTGTTGAAAATTGAAATTTTATCTTTTTACGATAAAATAATTTATTTAAATATATTATTATATTATAATAATATAATAATGGTGATATTTTTACAACGAATGTGGGATATATGAGTATACTGAGGAGGAAGAGTATTTTTGTTGCAATAAATATTTAAAACATGTTAAACATGTCTACGACCCCATTTATTGAAATTTGAATTTGATTATAGCACAAAATCGCCTGCTTTGTGCATTTCGGTCAATTTTATTTGGAATTCGGAAAAACTTTCTTCAGAAGTTGTAGAGAATTGAATTTCCTATAAAAACTCGCGAGATTTGAATTTTCTGATAAAAAGACTATTTATTATGAATTATTGAAGTTCCGAAGTTTCGAAATAATTAATTTTTGGGAGTTTTAGTTAATTATTTTGAGAAAAACGTTTTTTGCAACTAAGTTGGCCTCACATGTGATTCAAATGGGCTGAGATCAGTTGTCTAAGGTGTGCTAAAGAAAATGTGAAAAATATATTAATATTATATTCAATTTTCTATTTTGGTGTTCTAAGCATTTTCCTATAAATAGGGTGCTTAGGTTAGAATTGAAAACACACCGAAACCCATGTTTCTCTCTATTTCTTTCGATATATTGAGCGTATTCTTGTGAGTATACTTTGAGTATTGTTAGATTCGTGCAAGTTCCTTCAAAGACTATATACCTAGTATTCCAAATAGAAGTACTAATCTTTCGAGGTAAGGATGTTATTTTCTTCTCAAAATGATATTATTTCTTCAATATCATTATCTTTGAAATATTGGTTGAAACTTTTATCAAATTTGGAACTTTTCCATGTCGGGGTTACTATTCATGAGTTACTATTCACGAGTTACTATTCATGAGTTATTATTCACGAAGTTACTATTCACGAGTACTATTCATGAAGCGTGAAGATGTTTTTGGGAAATTTCTATCTTTTGGTGTCTGAGTTACTATTCACGTGATCTGACACTTATTCAATTTAAAAATAAAATTTCTTCTTTTGTCCAAAATATCTATTCGGATACTAGCTTTGATTCTATTCATGTTTTGATCATTCTTGAATTTTACACCACTATGATTATTTTTTAGGTATTTTTGAACATGGATAAAACAAAAGTACTAATCCTTAATCCTTAATCCTTGTCATTTTGTTTCAATTTGGATTCGCTTTCTTTAAAAATATTTTCATCATCCTCGGTCTTAAATGATGATATTATTGAATATCTTTGGCTCAGAGTGCAAAGATGAATGATTTCTGAAGAATATCTTTGGTCGTGGTCAAGATGAGCAGTGTTTAGATGAACATGACCAATTAATGAATATCTTTGGCTTTAGTAGTACAAAGATGAATATTTGATTCGGATGTATATTGATTGATGTTACAGGATAAAAGATAGACGATGAACTTTTAAATTCATACATAGAAGATAGTAGTTTGCATTCTCTACTTAACTCTTCTAATGAATTATTATTTCTCTGCGAATATTGATTTAAAATTTGTTGTCTATCAGTATTCTATTAGATTTTTCCTGTTGAAGACTAACGGTAATTTGTTGTATATTATCTTAGTCATAATATTCTTTCTTGGGCTAGTTGAGCTCACCCTTTTCCTTTTTTGTTCTATTTTTCTTCCTGTGAGGCGAGAATATAAGCGAGTACGAGCCTGGGTATGGAATGAAGGTTTTAGAAAGAATTGTTTAGTAGTCCTCACCATTTTTGTAAAATAATGTATTAATAAATGTGATGAGGATTTATTTGAGTATAGATATTTTCTAGAAGATAATATTTGTATTCAAACTCATAGTTTTACTGTTGTAATAATAAAGTTGTAGTTGTTTCTGTACCATGTATTGACAACTCAGAACGGGTGATGTAAATCCTTCGCTAGTGTGTCCTACCTAAGCTTATTTTTTTTAGTTGGTCAGTATATAAGGATATTATGTGATATATTGATTTCCTTAATTAACCCTTGATTTATGACATGATTTGAGAATGTCGATCGAGAATATTAACAATGGAAATAAGATCGTGGAGACGCTTTTGTACTCACCAACGAGGAGAACGTGCAACAGTGGCAATGTTCCTCCCGTGAACAACACCACCGAAAGCGATGATGATGAACGAGGGATGTTTAGAAGCTTTTTGCAGCTCATGCAAAATCGACGAGGAGACTCGTGTTCAAAATACAGAGGAAATGATAGCAATTCACGGTTGTCACACCAAGCGAGCTCAAAGAGTTGGGACCACCGTAATTTAAGGGAAAGCTAGATCCGATCATGGCGGAAACATGGGTCAAGCAAATTACCAAGATATTCGATGTCTTGGGATGCACGAGAATGTAAGGTTCCATTCGCCACCTTTATGTTCCGTGGTGAGGCGGACTACTGGTGGAGTCTCCAGAAGCGCACCCATCCAAATTTTTCGGCATGTCTTGGGAAACGTTTGAAACTATTTAATGACAAATACTTTCACGAAAGTGTTCGTCATATATGAAGGAAGTGGAGTTCATCGATTAGAGCAAAACAACATGATGGTGTCTCGAAGACGAGGCAAAGTTTGCGAGTTATCCAGTTTGCACCTCATTTGGTGGAGAATGAGGAACGATGACGCGGATGTTTCTTAGAGGTTTGAAACCCGATACGTCGAAGATCTCATTTCTCATAAACTTTCTCTCTATTCGATGTTGTTAAATGAGGCTCAATTATTAGAGCGAGATAACGAGTACGGTCAACCGAGGACCATAACCGAGGATCGTACTCAGAGATAGCGATCAATGAATAATGATAACCAAATGAGAAAGAAACAGACGGACAAAAATGGTAACCACTCTAGTGGTAATCATAGGCCATAAAAATAAAAGAAGCGCGAGTCGGAAGAGATTTTAAAAAGAGAGATTTAACAACGACCATGTGAAGACGATGCGGTCAAGAAGAATCGGTTCTAGGGGAGGAGAACGACCACCACCGGTCATATGCTATAAATGCGTGAAAGAGGACATATCGGTCCAAACCGCCCACAACAGTTCAAGGTATGCTATAATTATGGAAAGGAAGGACATATCGCCGAGATTATACGATAGCGAAACCTAGTTCAATGAGGACGGTGACTCAAAATATCGTCCCGTAAAAAGTCAAAGTCAACGATTTCGGGAAGAGCGTTTGTTGTGGATCGGTCAAAATGCGAGGAACCCAAACGAGGTGATCACGGGTAAGCTATTTATAAATTCTTGCAAGTTTATACCTTACTTGATACACGGTGCTACCCATTCATTTATCTCTCCCGCTTGTGCTCAACGCTTAAACTTGACTCAGGAGAAATTAGACTTTGACCTATCTCGTGGAAACTCCGTTAGAGAAACTTTCATCACATCCACATCGCTTATAAATCTTGTTTGATTCAAGTTGGCACCATTACCTTACCTGTTGACCTTATCTCTTTAAAGATACTTGCTTTTGATGTGATTTTAGGGATTGATTGGTTAACTACTCATCATGCCAAAATTGATTGTTTTCGTAAGGTTGTTAGTTTTCATATTCCTAACCAACATGTTGTACCAATTCAAGCAACTAAACCATTAAAATCAATCACTATCATATCTAATCATAAAGCTATTCGTTTATTGAAAAACGGATGTCAAGCTTTCTTAGCCCATGTTATGGATTTGAATAAAGACACGTCAAATTTGAATAATATTCCTATTGTTATTAACTTTCCTAACGTATTTCCTGAAGAACTTCCCGGTCTACCCCCAGAATGTGAAGTTGAATTCTTTATTGATCTTGAACCTGGTACAAAGCCCATTTCTAAAACCCCATATCGAATGGCTCCTATTGAACTTCGTGGAGTTAAAGGTCCAACTACGAGAATTATTGGACATCGCCTTCATTCGTCCCTAAGACATCTCCTTGGGGTGCTCCCTGCTTTTATTCAGTAAAGAAGAAAGACGGGAGTATGCGACTTTCAGACGACTATCGAAATTGAACCATGTCACCATCAAGAATAGGTATCCTCTACCTCGTATTGATGACTTGTTTGACCAAATTGCAGGGGCACAATTCTTTTCAAAAATCGATCTTCGCTTACGGATATCATCAATTGAGATTAGAATCGAGGATATTCCAAAGACGCCTTGAAACTTCGGATGGGCATTATGAATTCTTAGTCATGTCTTTCGGATTGACTAATGCTCCTGTGGCTTTCATGGATATGATGAACCGAGTATTCAAGGAATATTTGGATCGATTCGTTGTTGTTTTTTTATTGATGACATCCTCATATATTCCAAAAGTCGTGAAGATCATGAGCACCATTTGAAGTCGGTACTCCAAAGGCTTCGTGAAAACAAACTATATGCCCAATTGAAGAAATGCGAGTTCTGGCTTGAGGAAGTAGCATTCATTGGGCACGTGGTGTCGAAACATGGAGTATCTGTTGATCCGGCGAAGATTGAAGTAATACAAAGTTTGGAGCAACCGAAATCGGTGGATCAAGCACGTAGCTTTTGGGCTTAGCTGGTTATTATCGGAGATTCGTGGAAGGGTTTTCTCGAATCGCTACTCCATTAACTCAGCTAACTCGGAAGGATACAAAATTCGTTTGGAGCGAAGAATGCGAGAAGAGTTTCCAAGAGCATAAGAGGAGACTTATTTCGGCACCTGTTCTAACAATACCATCTGGTTCGGATGGATTTGTTATCTACAACGATGCTTCAGGCAAAGGGTTAGGATGTGTTCTCATGCAACGTGGGAAAGTCATAGCCTATGCCTCGCGACAACTTAAAGAGTATGAGAGGAATTATCCTACTTATGATCTAGAGTTGGCAGCAGTCATTTTCGTGCTAAAGATATGGAGGCACTATCTATATGGGGAGAAAGTGGAGATATATTCGCACCATAAAAGCCTTAAATATTTCTTCACTCAAAAAGAACTCAACATGCAAGAACGACGTTGGCTCGAGCTATTGAAAGACTACGACCACACTATTCAATACCATCCTGGAAAAGCGAACGTGGTAGGCGACGCATTGAGTAGAAGATCATATGCGAGAACGAAAAGCGATGATGTCAAGTATACGATAGAGCCAACTTTAATAGAAAAGTTAAGGTTGCTCAAGCCACCGAATCTTGAGTGATGCATATGAAGAAGAAAGTACAAGAAGGAGCTATTCCTAAGCGAGAATTGATGAAGAAGGAATACTTGAGTCCACTCTAGACTTTGTGTTCCTAACGACTCGATTTGAAGTACAAGATTATGATGGAGGCACACAATACACCATTTGCAATCCATCCTCGAAGTACTAAAATGTATCGTGATCTTCGACATACATTTTGGTGGAACAATATGAAGAGAGAGATTGCAAAGTTTATCTCAATGTGTTTAACTTGTCAACGTGTAAAGGCGAGCATCGGTACCTAAGGGTCCGTTGCAACCACTTGAGATTTTGAAATGGAAGTGGGAACACATTACCATGGATTTCATTCACGGGTCTTCCTACGGTTTCTTAGGGCATCAATGCTATTTGGGTTATTGTTGATAGATTAACCAAGTCTGCTCATTTCTTGCCGATACGGGAGACTTATTCACTTGAACGCCTTGCTAGTATGTACGTGAATGAGATTGTGAGGTTGCATGGCATGCCCAGTATCCATAGTTTTGGATCGTGACCCAAGATTCACTTCAAGATTTTGGGTTAGCTTGCAAAAAGCTATGGGCACGGATTTACGATTTTCATCGGGAATACATTCCCAAACGGGACGGAAAATAGAAAGGACTATTCAAACTCTTGAAGATTTATTAAGACTCTGTGTCCTGAGACTTCAAGGGCGCTTCGGATAAGTATTTACCATTGGTGGAATTCTCCTACAACAACAGCTTATCGTGCAAGTATAGGTGTGGCTCCATTTGAAGCATTATATGGGCGAAAGTGTCGCTCTCCAAAGATGTTGGGACGAGGTGGGTGAAGCAACATTGTTGGGACCCGAGTTGAACGTATGACTACGGAAAAGATCCAAATGATTCGACAACGATACAAACGGCACAAGATCGACAAAAGAGTTATGCGGATCTTCATCGAAAGGACGTGGAATTTAGTGTGGGGATCATGTATTGTTGCGAGTTGCTCCATGGAAGGGAGTTACAAGATTTGGGAAGAGAGGAAAGCTCAATCCACGATTTATTGGTCCATTTCAAATTCTTGACCGAGTAGGAAATGTAGCCTATAGACTCGCGTTACCTCCAGTATGTCTCGTGTTCATAATGTGTTTCACATATCTCGTATTTCCGAATATGTAAAAGACCGAACCACGTTATAGAGTTAGAACCGGATGAGATAGCCAAGACTTAACGATAAGGAGGTACCACAAGATCTTGGATAGGAAGGAGCATGTCCTACGCCAAGAAAGGTCATACCACAAGTTAAAGTTTTGTGGAGGAATCATGCTATAGAGGAAATGACACAGGAATTGGAAACGGAAATGAAAGCGAGGTATCCTCACCTTTTCAAACACCAGTACGTGACGTCAATTTCGAGGACGAAATTTCATAAGGAGGGAGGTTGTAAGACCCCAACTTATTATTAATGAAATTTAATTTCTCTATTTATTATTTTGAAATAGTAAGGGTTGATTTGATTAATGTGGATAGTTAGGGGTAAAATACGCAAATATTTCAAAATAAGCAAGTGGTTATAAAATATTCATTGTTGTCGGGGAATATTCGTTTGGTCGTGGAATATTCGTATGCGGCGACGCACGAATGCATGTGGGCCCCATAACGGAAAAAACGATTGGATGAAGAAAACGACAAATATAAGTTGTTTAAAAATAACAGGTGTAGTTATTACCGATTAATCTTCGTTAAAATACTCTTGGTTAAAACACAAGAAGACAAGGTATTGTACCAATTATTGATTCTTACGTAAGAAGGCACTACTCAATAATGGTTACAGTAATTACTGTTCAGTATTTTATTGATTTAATAATTGCTGCGTTGATATTTTATATTACTGTTGTTTGAATAATTGTCACTACACAGTATTTTTCATTATCGAAGCAATAATTCATATTATCTGAATAATATTATTAGATAACATTATTGGCAATGTCTAGAAAGTTCGTCTAAGAAGAGGTTTGGTCACCTAATTGCGCCACCAAGAAGAGAAATTCTTATTGAAAACCCCTCTTTCCTGAGAACCGCACTCGTCATCAATATTGTGATTTTGTAATATTATTTGTGAATAATTAATTATTGATTCATATGATAAGGAAAATATTGATTTTATGTGGATATAGATGGAGAAAATTTTAATGTGACAATTGTTGAAAATTGAAATTTTATCTTTTTCGATAAAATAATTTATTTAAATATATTATTATATTATAATAATATAATAATGGTGATATTTTACAACGAATGTGGGATATATGAGTATACGAGGAGGAAGAGTATTTTTGTTGCAATAAATATTTAAAACATGTTAAACATGCTCATGGACCCCATTTATTGACCGAAATTTGATTATAAATGTAAAATCGCCTGCTTTGTGGATTTCGGTCAATTTCATTTGGAATTCGAAAAACTTTCTTCGCAAAGTTGTACAGAATTGAATTTCCTATAAACACTCGAGAGATTTGAATTTTCTGATAAAAGGGCTATTTATTATGAATTATTGAAGTTCCGAAGTTCCGAAATAATTAATTTTTGGGAGTTTTAGTTAATTATTTTGAGAAAAACGTTTTTTGCAACTAAGTTGGCCTCACATGTGATTCAAATGGGCTGAGATCAGTTGTCTAAGGTGGGCTAAAGAAAATATGAAAAATATATTAATATTATATTCAATTTTCTACTTTGGTGTTCTAAGCATTTTCCTATAAATAGGGTGCTTAGGTTAGAATTGAAAAACACACCAGAAACTGATGTTTCTCTCTATTTCTCTCTCGATATATTGAGCGTATTCTTGTGAGTATACTTTGAGTATTGTTAGACGCGCAAGTTCCTTCAAAGACTATACCCTTTATTCCAGCTAGAATTACTAATCTTTCGAGGTAAGGGATGTTATTTTCTTCTCAAATGATATTATTTCTTCAATATCATTATGCTGAAATATTGGTTGAAACTTTTTATCAAATTTGGAACTTTTCCATGTCGGGGTTACTATTCATGAGTTACTATTCACGAGTTACTATTCATGAGTTACTATTCACGAGTTACTATTCACGAGTACTATTCATGAAGCGTGAAGATGTTTTTGGGAAATTTCTATCTTTTGGTGTCGAGTTACTATTCACGATATCTGTGCACTATTCAATTTAAAAATAAAATTTCTTCTTTTTTTGTCCAAAATATCTATTCGGATACTAGCTTTGATTGTATCCATGTTTTGATCATTCTTGAATTTTACACCACTATGATTATTTTTGAGGTATTTTTGAACATGGATAAAACAAAGTACTAATCCTTAATCCTTAATCCTTGTCATTTTGTTTCACCGGATTCGCTTTTTTAAATATTTTCATCATCCTCGGTCTTAAATGATGATATTATTGAATATCTTTGGCTCAGTAGTGCAAAGATGAATGATTTCAAAGAATATCTTTGGTAGTAGTGTAAAGATGAACAGTGTTTAGATGAACATGACCAATCTGATGAATATCTTTGGCTCAGAGTGCAAAAGATGAATATTTGATTCCGGATGTATATTGATTGATGTTACAGGATAAAAGATAGATTTATGAACTTTTAAATTCATACATAGAAGATAGTAGTTTGCATTCTCTACTTAACTCTTCTAATGAATTATTATTTCATTGCGAATATTGATTTAAAATTTGTTGTCTATTGTATTCTATTAGATTTTTCCTCGTTGAAGACTAACGGTAATTTGTTGTATATTATCTTAGTCATAATATTCTTTATCTTGCTAGTTAGAGCTCACCCTTTTCCTTTTTGTTCCATTTTTCTTCCCGTGAGGCGCAGAATATAACGAGTACGAGTCGGGGTATGGAATGAAGGTTTTAGAAAGAATTGTTTAGTAGTCCTCACCATTTTTGTAAAATAATATATTAATAAATGTGATGAGGATTTATTTGAGTATAGATATTGTCTAGAAGATAATATTTGTATTCAAACTCACAGTTTTACTGTTGTAATAATAAAGTTGTAGTTGTTTCTGTACCATGTATTGACAACTCAGAATAGGTGATGTATACCTATTTTGGGGGCGTCACATTGTGAATCTTGGATCTATGGAAATTATTTCTTGTTATAAATTGTATAGTCACTCATATAGATATAAGCATATAATCAAATACCATTGGTGTATAGATTTAAATGCATTATATATACTGACTCGTAGTAAGCACCATATCGGATACCGTGAGAGTATAAATATAGGGGCGTTACAGTTTCCATAACTTCCAAATTGGATGTGCTCAGCTACAGCTTTTAGAGTGGCAAGGTCTTGAATCTTCCCTGATTTTAATCTCATTTTAGCCATTTCTCTGTGTTTGATCATTTCAGAGAATGGATTGCCTATGCCAGCTAAGACCCTCTCATAAAAGGGAGCTTCTTGAATGTCTATGAAGGTCATTACCATTTCAGACTCGGTCATAGAAGGAATAACTTAAGCATGCAGATGCCTCCATCTTTGGGCATACTCTCTAAATGATTCATTGACTTGTTTCTTGACCTTGGTAATTTGATACCGGTCTGGAGCCATCTGAGTTTGAAAGCTGTATTGACGGAGGAAAGCATGGGCTAGCTTCTCCCAGCTATGAATCTTGGAGTTGTCTAATCTGGTGTACCATGTTCTGGCTTCTCCAGTCAGACTTTTTTGAAATAGCTGCATTCTAAGCTTTTCATCCTTGGCATAAGATTTGAGCTTTCCAATGAATACCTTTAAATGGGTGTAAGGATCTCCCAATCCATCATATTTTTTAAAATCGGGAGTCTTGAATTATTTTGGATAATAAACCCCGGGGAAGGTACAAAGGTCTTAATATGAAACACTCCCGTGTGCTTTAATTCCGTTGTTGGACCGAAGGGTCTCTTCCATTTGTAGAACTTTCTTGCGAATATCACATGTGTCTTGATCTTTTTTTAGATGGGTGATTTCAGGGGTTTTGTTGGTTTTATCAAACTCAGATGTTGGAGCTTCTTTGTCCAGACCCTGGGTTCCTCCATGTGTAGATGATTTTGTGTTAATAGGTATTTGTGGACCCTGAATGGACTTGTGTAGTTCTTTGAGTAGAACAACCAACTCTATAATTTGGTTGCTTAATCCTTCGAACTCCTCACGAGAGACCGGAGTAGGATTAGACGGGCCAGACTGGAGTAGGATTGGACTTTGAACGGGTAACATAACAAATTGTTTCCCTACAAAAAGACTAATGTAATTTAGTCTTGTGGGAATGTGGAAATGTTACATGATATGTAATGTGTCCATTTTTAGGAGTATTATCCAGTAAAATGGATGTTAGTTATTTTAATGACAAGATAACATGACAGGGTTTGATATGAAAGGGAATGCATGTACACATATCCCTTTATACTTTTCATTACATTGAGATTGAAATGGAAATGAATTACAAGTAATTTGAAATGGGAAGGTATGAATAGACTTCCCTCCGCGTTTGGTTTATCAGAGGCTGACCTATCTTAGGCTACTCTCGCGGCTTTTTGGCATGAAGGTTACTAGATCATCACAATTTACTCGACGGGAAGTTAATCTGGTCTTTCAACTGGAGCGAATCTGGGTGGTGCCTTTCTTGAGCCTTGTTGGAATTAGTCTCCCTACGAGTCCAATAATCAAACAACAATAGGATAACCTTCTGGTGGAGGGACCACACAACATACATACACATATATCACGTCTCACCGTATGGAAATGATGACATGTGCGAATCACTAATATCACAGGAAGATATAGTGTGAAGCACTAAGTGCAGTAACTAAATGCATTAGTACACATTCATTCAAATGTAAATGCAACATCCACACACAAGCAGATAAAAGTTTTGAAAAGTTTTTAATAGCGGCTTAAGCCCTCTTATTGGATGTCCCTAGCAGAGTCGCCACCTGTCGACGTCGGTATTTTTATTTGTCCCTTTCTGTTCTTGTCTTTTGGTGTTATCATGTTAGGTGAGATTTGTTTGAAAAAACAAGGTGCGAAAAGGTCCGACATGTATATGTCGACGATTGGACTGTAAGAGTCGCCAGTTGGTATTTTTAAATGGTTGCACCAACTCCACCGAGAAAAGGTTTACATAAAGACCTAGTGATGCGACACTGTGTAACTGGTCTGTGAAACCAAGATTCGTTAGGGTCCGGGGACTTGATTAAGCGGAGGGAAGGTGTTAGGCACCCCCAACTTCCATGATGACACGGTTACCGCCACTTTTCAATTTAAACTTTTATCTAAATGTGTGTGTGTAGGTCAATGTGCAGTTATCTGGAAGTAGCGCTATGCCTCGTTTGCACCTATATACAAAGGGTTTAAATTTTGTATAAAAGTTCAATTGTAACGAGGTATGGCAGTTATGTTTTGTAAAATAGGTTTTTAAAACCCTTATGCTCAATAGTAATTAAGGCCTTTGATACTTCTATTTTATTATGTGTTCGGCTTGATTGCTTTTATTATTTTCGAGATGCGAAACATTTTCGAGAAAATAAAAAACATAGCAGCGCCGAACTCCTTGTGGGCATGGGAGCTATTTAAGGAAATTTAGAAACCGTGAATAAATTACAAGTTGGCTACAGCTGAAAATGTCCATCACGACAACCAAATCTAGATTCAGAAACTGAATCTGTGATCACATGAATCCTAGGCTCAGATGATGATGCAACATATACAAAAGTTGTAAACAGTTATATATATAAAAGCTATAAATAAATATATATATATATATATATATATATATATATATGAACAATCAATTGCCACGAAGTAAAATCTAGGCAGGACGTGAAATGTATATATATATATATATATATATATATATATATATATATATAAGCTATAAAAGGCCACGAAGTGATCTCCAGGCCTGACTGGAATGTATATATATGGCAAAACTATGATTTTCACCACTAAACTTGGCACGTTTTGCTTAATACACCACAGAACTTTTAATATTTTGGATTACATCATTAAACTAATTAAAAAAATTTAATTGGGTCATTCCGTCCAAAATAGTTGACAGACGTTAAAGTGGCGCTGACGTGGCATTGACATGGCACTGATGTGGCAAAAAAAAAAAATTGCTTATATGGCAAAAAAAAAATTAAAAACAGATTTAAAATTTATTTTAACATTTTAAAGTTTTAAAAATAACAAAAACATAATAAAATACAATTTTTAAAACATAATAAAAAAAAATTGAATTCTGTTTTATTATGTTTTTGTTATTTTTAAAACTTTAAAATGTTAATTTTTTTAAAAAATCTGCTTTTTGATTTTTTTTACGCCACATAAGCAAATTTTTTATTTTATCGCCACATCAATACCATGTCGTATACGTCGCCATTTTTTAACGTCTCAAACTATTTTGACTGGAATGACCCAATTAAAAAATTTTAATTAGTTTAATGATGTAATCCAAAAATTAAAAGTTCAATGTGTATTAAGTAAAACGTTCCAAGTTTAGTGGTGAAAATCATAGTTTTGCCATATATATATATAGAATTATCCATGTAATCCAATGGACAATTAATTATAACAACCCACTTTTGGACCATTGATCAACTTATTGGAAGGCTTAGATTGAATGTCATAATTGCCCGGTAAATACACAAGCTTTCTTAAAACTTTTATTTTAATATATTGCATTGTATGGTCAACTGTTGTCATTTTAATAATTTTAAAATGATTTTTAATATTAAAATACTCAAATGGTAAGCATAGCTTGTCTTAAGTAGAATAATTTTTTTTGTACGCATTTCTTCATTTTATGAGATGGCTCAGCACATTAAAAGCACATTAAAATAATAAAAAATAGTCCGATTAAATTGACGACTTATGCTAAGTAGGCTAATACTTATATTATATACTTTATGCAATTACATGCACAACTTATACTCCGTAACACGTAGGCTACAACTAAGAAAAGGAAACAGCCCTACAATTACCATGTTTTTGTTCTTAATAATACTAATATTATTAATATTAATATTATAAAAATAGTGGTTACAAATATTAATACTTATTTTGTAATAATATTAATAATATTAATATTATAAGTATTAATATTTTGTAATAATGTTATTATATTTTGTAATATTAGTAATACAATATTTTATAAAATTACTACAATATTTTGTAATATTATTAATACTTAATATTATAAGTATTAATATTTTGTAATAATGTTATAATATTTTGTAATATATTGTAATAGTCAAGACATTATAATATTATTATAAAATATTGTATTACTAATATTAATATTACAAAATATTGTATTAATATTAATATTATAAAATATTTTATTACTAATATTATTATAAAATATTATAACATTATTACAAAATATTAATACTTATTTTGTAATATTATTAATATTAATACTTATTAATATTACAAAATATTGTATTAATATTAATATTATAAAATATTGTATTACTAATATTACAAAATATTATAACATTATTACAAAATATTAATACTTATAATATTAATATTATTACAAAATAAGTATTAATATTTTGTAACCACTATTTTTATAATATTTATATTAATAATATTAGTATTATTAAGAACAAAAACATGGTAATTGTAGAATGCTTTTCTTTCTTAGTTGTAGCCTCACGTATACGGGTATAAGTCGTGCATGTAATTGCATAAAGTATATAAAATAATTATTAGCCTACGGCAGTAAGTCGCTACTTACCGACTATTATTTTTATTATTTTAATGTACGAAGTCATCCCATAAAATGAAGAAATGCGCATAAAAAAGATTCTACTTCAAGACAAGTCGTGTTTACCGAGTATTTTAATATTAAAAATCGCTTTTAAAATTATTAAAATGACAACAGTTGACCATGCAATGCCATATATTAAAATAAAAGCCAGAAAAGCTTCATGTTTACCGGGCAATTATGGCATTCAATCTAAGCCTTCCAATAAGTTGATCAACAGTCCAAAAGTGGGTTGTTATAATAGTGTCCATGGCAACCTATTGCCATCGATGGATTCCCTATATATATATATATATATATATATATATATATATATATATATAAAAAAGTCAGAACGCATCGATATCACACCTAAGTTCACTTGAATCGAACAGAGTTCAATACCAATATATATATATATATATATATATATATATATATATATATATATATATAGCTCATTCGATCTTAGTCATTTTCCTTTAGCGATTTAACTCGACGATTTGGTTAATATATCTAACCGTCTTCTATACTTTTAGCGACGCTTATATGTTGTCTATCGCTAAAAGTATGAGACGACGGTTGTATTTAATTTAATCGACGCCAGTCCGTCGCTAAAGAGGGGAGCTCGAGTGAGTTGGATAAGGGTGAGCTTAAGATCCTGGACTTTATATATATATATATATATATATATATATATATATATATATACAAGCAATAAAAGCCACGGATTGATGATCCGGGCATACACACGCAACACGACTCTCAACGTGAATAAGTATGTATGAATGGAAGTGAAGAAAGGCTTAAAGAAATCGGAGATGTATTACAGTGGGGTGCCAAGAAGACTTCAGATAGCTTTAAATGAATGACTACTCGGTTTCCACCGGTAAAATATAGCAAAACACAAGCTCACAGGTGTTTAGAAAAAGAAAGCACTCAGTTTAAAGTGTGTAAAGAGCAAAATGGACAGGGCGTCCTTGTGACGCCCCCAAAATAGGTATACATCACCCATCTTGAGTCGCCAAATACATGGTACAAAATTCAAATACAACTTAATTATACAACATTCGTGTAAAATACGACAAAACATAATCTAAGAGTTTTAATAAGAATATTGTCATCTAGATAATATCCACACTCAATGCAGTCCTCATTACATTTATTGTCACACTATTTAACAGAATAGGTAGGACTATTAATGCTATCATTTGGACCGTCACTCCGTTCTCCGACTAGTCCCGGCTGCGTTCTCATTTCCTGAAGAGAACAGTGAAAGAAAGGGTGAGCTCAACTAGCCCAGTAAAAATATTATGACTAAGATAATGCAGAATAAATTATCATTAGCCTTCAACAATGTTAAACTGATTAAATATAATAAACATCAAGTTTAACTGCAGCAAAACAAACAATCCATTAGAAGATTCAAGTAGAGAATAAAATCTACTATCTTCTATGATTTAAAAGGTTTTTCATCACTTTTATCGCTGAGACTCAGCTTAATAAATAAACCACATCATCCCCGCACTACGACCAAGGATATTCATTAGTATCACGACCACAAATTATCCATGCACTATGGGCCAAGAATATTTGTGTATTCGTTAATGGTTATGATCATGCCAACAACTGTCCATCAATGCACTACGGCCAATGAGGACTTTTACCACATCATTTGTAACATTACGGTCATGATTATACCGAATAATCCCTGGTCATAATCATACCAAGTCCATCTATGCACTACAGGCCACAGATAACTTTCAACATATTATAAACATGAGGATGATGACAATGATATAAGAATTCAATAAAATAAGTTCAAGGATAAATTTGTAAAGATTTATAATTTAATTTATCCAGAAATCAATAACGTCCAAATTGTCAACATGATACTGCTTTGTGGAGTAAAATTCAAGAATGCTTAGAAGAATATTTCCATGAAAAGATACTGGATGAAGCGCAAATATCAAGGATATTCAACTAATTTCATGGAGTATAGAAGCCAAAACTTTAATCAACTGAGTATAATAGAATATATGAAACCGTAAATGGATTTTTACCGCCATGCGGTAATCCACGTAGACAGATTATTCCAACAGAATATTTAAAAATGGAATAACATAAGAATTCACCAGGCATGCGTAATTCGTACAGACAGGTTTTTCCAACAAGATAATAAAGAATGGAACCAGGTCATGCGTAATCCGCACAGACATGATGTTCCAACAAAATAATAAAGAATGGAACCAGGTCATGCGTAATCACGCATGCATGTGATGTTCCAATGTAATAATAAAGAATGGAATAACAACAGAATTCACTGTAATGCGATAGATCAAGATGCATAAAAGTTATTCCAATGTAATAATAAAGAATGGAATAATGTAAGAATTTCACCATATATATGATATTGCAGATGTAGACATGTTATTCCAACATAATAATAAAGAATGGAATAACAACCCTTACGAGTATTGAAAGAAAATAACTCTCTTCATGAATACGAAAGAATAATACCCCTTACCATAGAAAAATTGGATACTGGAATAGTGAGGTAGCAGACTTCTCTTCTTCTTTCTCTCTATAATTTCTCTCTATAATAATTACTCTAAAAATTTTGTGAATTGGTGAGAAATGAAGGAAGAATGAGTTTCTATTTATAGAAAAATATAGTTTCGATAATTGCACGTTTTGGGGCTCGAAATATTACAGTATAATACCTTCCTTTTTTTCTTCATTTTTAAATTAGTCCTGCAAGTATTATCAAACTTGCACCACCTCCCCTAATAGTAAATAACGTGAATTAATAGTTCATTCATGTGACTCAATAGTATAATCATGTGAAAAAAAACTAATTACAGTATAGTACCTTCAACTATACCTCCATTTTTAATTTAGTCATGCAAGTATTATCAATCTTGCACCACCTCCCCTAATAGTACATGAATGTGAATCAATAGTACACACATTTGAACAAATAGTTATAAGCATGTGAAATAATAGCAATTAATTGATCATTTATCCGATTAATTACCCGATTGGTCAATATAACCTCCAGACATCAAATATTATTGAAATAAATGTCGATTTCCACTAACACTAATAATCCAAACACAATGGAACTATCAATTTCATCTTTAATCAACACAACTTATTCATCATTAATATTATAACTCACAATATTTAACAACCGTGTCGCTCCCGTGAAAGAGGGGCTTTCTGATAAGGATTTCTCCTTATTGGCGCGCAATTAGGTTACCAAACCTCTCCTTGATAGAACTTCTAGACATTGTCAATATTGCAAATAATAATATGAATAACTTTGTCATCTCAATTATTAATTTAATAATAATAAATATTATGTAGATGATACTGTGACAATAATTGAATCAATAATATGAGAGATATGATGCAGTAATTACTGTAGCAATAATTGAGTATAACTGAGTGACTTCTCATGTAAGCATCAATAATCAATACCGTAAAGCTACTTAAGCGACCACGCCAGACATCAGATTTTTACTACCGGTAGTTCAACAGTTTTAACAGTAACACTTTCGCCATTATTTTTATAAAAAGATAATTCTGTCATTTTCTAACTACGACAATACTTCCGTTGTGGGGTCCACCAATGATTGTGTCATCGTACGAATATTCCCTGTTAAAATGAATATTCTTTGACCAATCGAATATTATATAACCAATTGCTTACTTTGCCAAATTTGTAAATATTACCCACAACTATAACATTATATCAAATCCACACCATAATATTCAAAAATATATTTTGAGAAAATTATTCTTTATTCATAAAAGTTGGGGTCTTACAGTCCTAGCCTTTTCTCTCTTCAAAATGGCCACCCCAAGCCCTCTATTTATAGAGGGGGGGGGGGGGGGAGCTGCAGGTGTACCCGTCGTCTTGAAGTAAGTGCACTCATGCAATGTGTTGTCTAGTTGAACCATCATAACTTTCAATTTGGGATTCCAATTGAGGCTTATAATACCTTTCCGGAATGCTGTTGTCGAGAGCTACACAATGACATGGGATAAGAGGTTGTAAGAAGCCGGGAAGATGGGTCCATAAATAGATTTTCAAGTCTTCAAATTCTATTCGGTGTACTATCTTGCTTAGTAGTCACTCAGGATTTGAGCTATGGTTCTTGTGGGACACTTTTGAGTAGAATGTGGTGTTATTGGATGCTGAAACGGCGTAAATATGGGATCGAGGTGACAAAATGATGATTTTTCCCCTCACCAGGGTTATCTTTGGCTCTGGGCAAATTTAGCAGTCGTTGCTCAGGGTTATCACTAAGATTGGGTTGTTGTAGGTACTGAATGTCCTCAGGGTTGTCTCTGAGGTGTGACTGACGTCCCGGGGTTATCTCCGGGGTTGGAACTAAGGACCTCAGGGTTGTCTCCGAGGTTGAAAGATATTCATCAGTTGGTCATGTTCATCTCAACGTTTGTACATCTTAGCACTATGAGCCAAAGATATTCATCAGGAAATCATTCATCTTTGCACTACAGGCTAAAGATATTCAGTAATATCATCATTTAGGACTGAGGATGATGAAAAATATCTTAAAGAAAATGAATCTAGTGAGACAAAAGGATAAATATTAGGGATTCGTACTACAGTTTATCCAAGTTTAAAAATATTCCATAATAACCAATTGTGAAGCAGAATTCAAAATAAAGATCAAAACATGGATACAATCAAAGATAGTAACCATAATAGACATTTTGGACAAAAAGAAGAAAATTTCATTTTTCGATGAATAGTAAGAAGTGATTCGTGAATAAAGGTCATGATATCGTGAATAGTGCCGTATACGTGAATAGTAACCCCGACACAAAAAGGTAGAAATTCCACAAAAAAAATCATATCAATTTTTCGGCATAATGATATTGAATAAAATAATATCATTTACAAAGAAAATAACATCCCTTACCTCAAAAGAATAGTACTTCTGGCTGGATTACCGGATATAGTGCTGAAAGAAACTTGCACCGTATAGCAACACTCAAAGTATCAAAATACTCACAAAAATAGGCTCGATAATATAGAGAGAGAAAACTTCATATTCTGGTGTGATTTTCAATTCTAATATAAGCACCCTATTTATAGGAAATTGCTTAGAACACCAAAGTAGAAAATTTAATAAAATATTAATATATTTTTACAAATTTCCTACGCCCAATTATTTTTTTGTTAAAACATCAGCCACACAAGTGGCCCACCTCACAAAAATTACAAAAAACGATTTTCTTATTCAAATCATTTAAAACTCCAAAAAACAATTTTTCCGGAACTTCAATAATTCCTAATAAATACCCTTTTATCAGAAAAATTCAAATCTTATGTCCATTCCATAGGAAATTCAATTTTCTACAACTTTGTAGCTTTAAGTTTTTCCAAATTCCAAACAGATATTGACTGAAATTCACATACGGACGATTTTACAGGCTATAATCAAATTTCAGTCAAAAATTGGGCCCACCAACATGTTTAACATGTTGTTTTTATCATTTATTCAAACAAAAATACTCTTCCTCCTCATTTATTCATATATCACACATTCATTATAAAAATATCACTATTATTATATTATTAAAATATAATAATATATTTAAATGAATTATTTTATCAGAAAAGATAAAATATCAATTTTTAACAATTGTCACTTTTCTAAAAATTTCTCCATTTATATCCACATAAATAAATATTTTCCTTATCATATAAATCAATAATTAATTATTCATAAATAATATTACAGAATCATAATACTGACAACCAAGGCCGTTCCCAGGAAAGAGGGGGCTTTCTAATAAGGATTTTTCCTTACTGGCGCGCAATTAGGTAACCAAACCTCTCCTTAGACTTAACTTTCTAGACATTGTCAATAATGTTATCTAGTAATATTATTAAAATAATATGAATTATTGATCTGATAATAGGAAATACTGTGTAGTGATAATTATTAAAACAATTATAATATAAAATATCAACGTAGCAATTATTGAATCAATAAAATAAAATATTGAACAATAATTACTGTAACAATTGTTGAGTAGTGCGTTCTTACGTAAGAATCAATAATTAGTGCAATACCGTGTGCTACTGTGCAACACCGCGTATTACTGTGTTTTAACCACCGGGTATTCCAACAGTGTTAACGGTAACAACTACGCCGTTATTTATAAAAACTCATACTTATCGTTTTCTTCATCCAATCACTTTCCATTATGGGGACCACAAAAGGTCATACTTAATGCGAATATTCCCGACAAAGAAGAATATTCCACGACCAAACGAATATTCCCCGACAACAATGAATATTTTATAACCACTTGCTTATTTAAAATATTCGCGCATTTTATCCATAACTAACCACATTAATCAAATCAACCCTTACTATTTCAAAATAATAAATAGAGGAAATTCCATTTCATTTATAAAAAGTTGGGGTCTTACAACCTTCCCTTCTTATGAAATTTCGTCCTCGAAATTGACGTACGTACCTGGTGTTTCGAAAAGTTGAGGATATCTCGTTTTCATTTCTGATTCCAACTCCCAGGTCATTTTTTCAATAGCATGGTTCCTCCACAAAACCTTAACTTGTGATATAACCTTGGTGCGTAGGACATGCTATTTCCTATCCAAGATCTTAACAGGTACCTCCTCGTACGTTAAATCTTTGGCTATCTCGTCTGGTTCTCACTCAATGATGTGGTTCGGGTCCTTCACATTTTTACGAAGCACATATATGTGAAAAACATTATGAACACGAGACATGATTGGAGGTAACGCGAGTCTATAGGCCACATTTCCTACTTGGTCAAGAATCTGAAATGGACCAATAAATCGTGGATTGAGCTTTCCTCTCTTCTCGAATCTTGTAACTCCCTTCCATGGAGTAATACGTAATAATACATGATCCCAATATCAAATTCCATGTCTTTTTGATGAAGATCCGTATAACTCTTTTGTCGATCTTGTGCCGTTTGTATACGTTCTTGGATCATTTGGATCTTCTCTGAAGTCATTCGTACCAACTCTAGTCCCAACAACGTTACTTCTCTCACCTCATCCCAGCATACTGAAGAGCGACACTTTCGTCCATACAATGCTTCAAATGGAGTAACACCTATACTTGCTTGATAACTGTTATTGTAGGAAAATTCCACCTATGGTAGGTACTTTTCCCAACTCCCTTGGAAATCTAGGACACAAAGTCTTAATAGATCTTCAAGAGTTTGAATAGTCCTCTCTGATTGCCCGTCCGTTTGAGGATGGTATGCTGAACTGAATCGTAAATCCGTGCCTATAACTTTCTGTAAGCTAACCCAAAATCGTGAAGTTAATCTTGGGTCACAATCTAAAACTATGGATACTGGCATGCCATGCAATCTCACAATCTCATTTACGTACATACTAGCAAGACGTTCAATGGAATAAGTCTCCCATATAGGCAAGAAATGGGCAGACTTGGTTAATCTATTAACAATAATCCAAATCGCATCTATGCCTTGAGAAACCTTGGGAAGACCCATAACGAAATCCATAATAATGTGTTCCCACTTCCATTTTGGAATCTCAAGTGGTTGCAATGGACCCTTTGGCACTTGATGCTCCGCCTTTACACGTTGACAAGTTAAACACCTCGAGATAAACTTCGCGATCTCTCTCTTCATATTGTTCCACCAAAATGTATGTCGAAGATCAAGATACATTTTGGTACTCCCAGGATGGATTGCAAACGGTGTGTTGTGAGCCTCCATCATGATTTTATGCTTCAAGTCAGAATCGTTAGGAACACAAAGTCTAGAGTTGACTCAAAGTATTCCTTCTTTATCGATTTTTGTTTCTGGAATAGCACCTTCTTGCACTTTCTCCTTCATAAGCATCAGCTCCATGTCCGTAGCTTGAGCAACTTTAACTTTATCGATTAAAGTCGGTTCTGCTCGTATGCTTGACATCATCACGTGGGTACTTGGAGCCTTTACCTCTATCTCATCCTTTGCAAGTCATACAAAATAGGCCTTTGTGTTAACAACATTTCACTTGTACCCACATATGATCTTCTACTCAATGCGTTAGCTACCACGTTTGGTTTTTCAGGATGGTATTGGATGGTATGGTCGTAATCTTTCAACAACTCGAGCCAACGTCATTGCCGTATGTTGAGTTCCTTTTGGGTGAAGAAATATTTGAGACTTTTATGATCTGTATAGATCTCCACTTTCTCCCCATACAGGTAGTGTCTCCAGATCTTCAACGCGAAAATGACTGCTGCCAACTCTTGATCATGAGTAGGATAATTCATCTCATATTCTTTGAGTTGTCACGAGACATAGGCTATGACTTTCCCATGTTGCATGAGAACACATCCTAACCCTTTGCCTGAAGCATCGCAGTAGATAACAAATCCATCCGAACCAGATGGTATTGTCAGAACAGGTGTCGAAATGAGTCTCCTCTTGAGATCTTGGAAACTCTTCTTGCATTTCTCGCTCCATACGAATTTTGTATCTTTATGAGTCAGCTGAGTTAACGGAGTAGCGATTCGAAAAAATCCTTCCACGAATCTCCGATAATAACCAGCTAAGCCCAGAAAGCTACGTACTTTGGTCATCGACTTCGATTGCTCCCAACTTTGTATTGCTTCAATCTTTGCCTGGTAAACAGATACTCCATGTTTTGACACCACGTCCCGAGAAAGTAGTATTCCTCGGGCACGTTAAAGATACAAAATTCCTTGGGCACATTAAATGATACTTCCTTAAGCCAGAACTCACATTTCTTCAGCTTGGCATATAGCTTGTTATCACGAAGCCTTTGAAGTACCATCTTCAAATGGCGCTCATGATCTTCACGACTTTTAGAATAGATGAGGATGTCATCAATAAAGACGACAATGAACTAATCCAAATATTCTTTGAACACACGATTCATCATATCCATGAAAGCAGCAAGAGCATTAGTCAATCCAAAAGACATGACTAAGAATTCATAATGCCCATACCGAGTTCTGAAGGTAGTCTTCAGAATATCCTCAGTTTTAATCTTCAGCTGATGATATCCAGAACGAAGATCAATTTTTGAAAAGAATTGTGCTCCTTGCAATTGGTCAAACAGGTCATCAATGCGAGGTAGCAGATACCTATTCTTGATGGTGACATGATTCAATTCCCAGTAGTAAATACAAAGTTGCATACTCCCGTCTTTCTTCTTTACAAATAAAACAGGAGCACCCCAAGGAGATATACTAGGATGAATGAAATCGATGTCTAACAACTCCTGTAGTTGGACCTTTAACTCCTGAAGTTCAATAGGAGCCATTCGATATGGGGTTTTAAAAATGGGCTTTGTACCAGGTTCAAGGTCAATAAAGAATTCAACTTCACGTTCTGGGGGTAGACTGGGAAGTTCTTCAAGAAATACGTCAGGAAATTAACTAACAATAGTAATATTATTTAAATCTGACATGTTATTGTTCAAGTCCGTGACATGGGCTAAAAAAGCTTGACATCCATTTTTCAATAAACGAATAGCTTTATGGCTTGATATGACAGTGATTGACTTTAGTGGTTTGGTTGTTTGAATTCTCATAACAGGTTGCATGGTTAGGAATATGAAAACTAACAACCTTACGAAAATAATCAATTTTGGCATGATGAGTAGTTAACCAATTAATCCCTAAAATCACATCAAAAGCAAGTATCTTTAAAGAGATAAGATCAACAGGTAATGTGATGGTGCCAACTTGGATCAAACAAGATTTATAAATAGTGGATGCAATGAAGGTTTCTCCTAACGGAGTCTCCACAGATAAGTCAAAGTCTAATTTCTCCAGAGTCAAGTTTAAACATTGAGCACAAGCAGGAGAGATAAAAGAATGGGTAGAACTGGTATCTAGTAAGGTATAAACTTTGCAAGAGTTTATGATTAGCTTACCCGTGATCACCTCGTTCGGGTTCCTCGCATTTTGACCAGTCACGACAAATGCTCTTCCATGAACCGCTGACTTTAACTTGTCTGGGATAGCCTTTTGAGCCACCATCCCCGTTGGACTTGGTTTCGCTATAGAACAATCCCAAGCTATATGACCTTCTTTTCCACAGTTATAACATACCTTGGATTGTTGTGGGCAGTTTGGGCTGATATGTCCCTCTTTCCCGCATTTATAATATATGACCGGTGGTCGTTCTCCTCCCTTAGAAATAGTTGATGTTGGTGCTGACGTCTTCACGTTGTCATTGTTGTACCTTTTCTTCTTGAAATCTCCTCCCGACTCGCTTCTTCTATTATCATGGCCACGATTACCACTAGAGTGGTTACCGCTTTTGTCCGAATATTTTCCACCCTGCTGGTTTTCATTGCTCCGATGACTGCCGCCACCGGTATAACCCTGGTTGTGGTCCCTCAGTTGCACATACTCATTATCTCGCTCTAATAATTGAACCATGTTTACAACATCTGAATATAGAGAAAATTTATGAGAAATAAGATATTGTTGAATCTCGGGTTTTAGACCTCTCAGAAACATCCGCTTCATTTGTTCCTCATTCTCTACCAAATGAGGTGCAAACCTGGATAACTCTGCAAACTTCGCCTCGTACTGGGACACAGTCATATTGTTTTGTTCCAGCCTAATAAACTCTACATCCTTCATATGGTGAATACTTTTAGGAAAGTACTTGTCATTGAAAAGTTTCTAAAACGTTTCCCAAGACATGCTAAGTGTGGCAGTCTGGGTACGTTTCACAGACTCCCACAAGTAGTCACCTCGCCATGGAACATAAAGGTAGTGAATGGAACCTTCTGTTCCTCCGTGCATCCCAAGACATCGAATATCTTGGTAATTTGTTTAACCCACATTTCTTCTTTGATCGGATCTAGCTTTCCCACAAATTCTGGTGGTCCCAACTCTTTGAACTGCTTGGCTGTGACAAGTAATGTATTGTTATCATTTCCACCCGTATTTTGTACACGAGTCTCCCTCGTTTGATTTTTCATGAACTACAAAAAGCTTCTAAACATCCCATCATTCATCATTTGTTTTGTAGTATTGTTTACAGGAGGAATATTGCCTTACTATTGCACGTTCCCCTGGGTGGTGATTAAAGGTGTCTCCACGGTCTCATTCACTCCATTGTTAATATTTGCAGCTGCCATTCTCAAATACTGCCATAAAACAAGGGTTAATTAAAGAAATTAATATGCCACATAATATCTTTCTATTATGACCAACCAAACAAATAAGCTTAGGTATGACACTCTAGCGAACGATTACTCGTCTCTCCCCTCCTAGTTCTATTCCCCGATCTCCTCCAGAGACCATATCCCTAAGCTCTGATACCAACTGTGATGCCCCCAAAATAGGTATACATCACCCATTCTGAGTCGCCAAATACATGGTACATAAACAAATACAACTTCAGTAATACAATTGTTATGCAAAATACGACAACACATATACTGTGAGTTTGAATACAAATATTATCTAATAAACAGTATACAAACTCAAAAGGAGTCCTCATTACAATTATTGATACACTATTTTACAAAATAGTGAGGACTACTAAAATAACTATCCTGAACCATCACTCTATACCCCGGCTAGTTCCTATGTTCTCACCTCTTAAGAAGAAAAATGGAACAAAAAGGAAAAAGGTGAGCTCAACTAGCCCAGTAAAGAATATTATGACTAAGATAATATACAACAATTTATCATTAGTCTTCAACAGGGAAAAATCTGATAGAATATAATAGACAACAAGTTTTAGATCAACAACTGCAGTAGAAACAACAATCCATTAGAAGAGTCAAGTAGAGAATGAATTCTACTATCTTCTAAGATTTAAAAGTCGATCATCAATATTTTATCCCTGTAACATCAAGCAATATACATCTTGAATCAAATATTCATCTTTGCACTACAGGCCAAAGATATTCATCAAGAAATCATTCATCTTTGCACTACAGGCTAAAATATTCAGTAATATCATCATTTAGGACTGAGGATGATGAAAAATATCTTAAAGAAAACGAATCCAGTTAGACAAAAGGGCAAATATTAGGGATTCGTACTACAGTTTATCCAAGTTCAAAAATACTCCATAATAACCAATTGTGAAGAAGAATTCAAAATAAGGATCAAAACATGGATACAATCAAAGATAGTAACCATAATAGACATTTTGGACAAAAAGAAGAAAATTTCATTTTTCGGTAAATAGTGCCGCATACGTGAATTGTAACCCCGACAAAAAAAGGTAAAAATTCCACAAAAAAAAATCATATCAATATTTCGGCATAATGATATTGAATAAAATAATATCATTTACGAAGAAAATAACATCCATTACCTTAAAAGAATAGTACTTCTGGCTGGAATACCGGATATAGTGCTGAAATAAATTTGCACTGTATAGCAACACTCAAAGTATCAAAATACTCATAAAAATATGCTCGATAATATAGAGAGAGAAAACTTCAGATTCTGGTGTGATTTTTATTTCTAATCTAAGCACCCTATTTATAGGAAAATGCTTAGAACACCAAAGCAAAAATATTTAATTAAATATTAATATATTTATACAAATTTCCTACGCCCACTTTTTTTTTGTCAAAACATCAGCCACACAAGTGGCCCCACCTCACAAAAATTATAAAAAACATTTTTCTTATTCAAATCATTTAAAACTCCAAAAAACAATTATTCCGGAACTTCAATAATTCATAATAAATAACCCTTTTATCAAAAAAATTCAAATCTTATGTCCATTCCATAGGAAATTCAATTCTCTATAACTTTGTAGCTTTAAGTTTTTCCAAATTCTAAACAGAAATTGACCGAAATTCACATACGGACAATTTTACAAGTTATAATCAAATTTTAGTCAAAAATTAGGCCCGCAAACATGTTTAACATTTTTTTATCATTTATTCAAACAAAAATACTCTTCCTCCTCATTTATTCATATATCACACATTTATTGTAAAAATATCACCATTATTATATTATTAAAATATAATAATATATTTAAATGAATTATTTTATCAGAAAAGATAAAATATCAATTTTTAACAATTGTCACTTTTCTAAAAATTTCTCCATTTATATCCACATAAATAAATATTTTCCTTATCATATAAATCAATAATTAAATATTCATAAATAATATTACAGAATCACAATACTGACAATCAAGGCCCTTCCCAGGAAAGAGGGGGCTTTCCAATAAGGATTTCTCCTTACTGGCGCGCAATTAGGTGACCAAACCTCTCCTTAGACAGAACTTTCTAGACATTGTCAATAATGTTATCTAGTAATATTGTTAAAATAATATGAATTATTGATCTGATAATGTGAAATGCTGTGTAGTGACAATTATTGAAACAACAATAATATAAAATATCAACGTAGCAATTATTGAATCAATAAAATAAAATATCAATAAGAATTATCGTAACAATTATCGAGTAACGCTTTCTTACATAAGAATCAATAATTGGTGCAATAACGTGCTACCGCAACAACCGCAGACATCGTGTGTTTTAACCACCGGGTATTCCAACAATGTTAATGGTAACAACTACGTCGTTATTTATAAAAACTCATACTTGTCATTTTCTTCATCCAATCGCTTTCCGTTATGGGGCCCACAAAAGACTGCGCCGTCGTACGAATATTCCCCGATAGCAAGAATATTCCACGACCAAACGATTATTCCCCAACAACAATTAATATTTTATAACCACTTGCTTATTTAAAATATTCGCGCATTTTACCCATAACTAACCACATTAATCAAATCAACCCTTACTATTTCAAAATAATAAATAGAGGAAATTCCATATCATTTATAAAAAGTTGGGGTCTTACAATATTCCCCCCAGAACAGTGACTGGATGGAGGGTGTGTATGGACTATAGGAAGTTAAACAAGTCCACCCGTAAGGATCATTTCGCTCTGCCCTTTATAGATCAGATGTTCGATAGACTCGCTGGGAACAAATTCTATTATCTCCTTGACAGATATTCTGGCTACAATCAAATTGCTATAGCTCCCGAAGATCAGGAGAAAACTACGTTTAAATGCCCTTACGAGACCTTTGCCTTCAAGAAAATATCCTTTGGGTTGTGTAACACTCCTGCAATGTTCTAGCGTTGCATGATGTCCATCTTCTGTGATATGGTGGAAAAGACACTTGAGGTATTCATGGATGATTTTTCTGTCTTTGGGAGCTCTTTCGAAAACTGTCTACAAAATCTGAATGTCGTCCTGAAAAGATGCGTTGAGACAAACCTAGTGTTAAATTGGGAGAATTGCCACTTCATGGTAAGAGAGGGCATTATTCTGGGGCACAGGGTATCTGCTTGCAGTATTGAAATAGATAGGGCCAAAATCAATGTTATCGATAATCTGCCAATGCCAACATCAATGAAAGGGGTAAGAAGTTTTCTGGGGCATGCGGGATTCTATAGACGGTTTATCCAAGACTTTTCAAAAATAACCAAGCCGCTCTGTAGTTAATTGGAAAAGGATGCGTCTTTCCAGTTTAACGATGTCTTCTTAAGAGCGTTTAAATTGTTAAAGGACAGACTCATCTCAGCTCCTATAGTAGTGGCTCCTGACTGGACCATTCTATTTGAGCTTATGTACGATGCCAATGATTTTGTAACTGGAGTAGTGTTGGGCCAAAGGAGGGACAAAGTGTTTCACACGATTTACTATTTCAGTTAGAAATTAACTGTTGCTCAGCTTAACTACACATCAACTGAGAAAAAACTTCTGGCAGTGGTTTATGCCTTCGATAAGTTCCGTTCCTATATCATCAGAACCAAGGTTATCGTGTACACTGACCACTCAGCTATCAAATACCATATCTCAAAGAAAGATGTGAAGCCTAGGCTGATTAGATGGGTCCTTCTCCTCCAAAAATTTGATTTGGAGATTCGTAATAAAAAAGCAACTGAGAACCAAGTCACGGATAACTTATCGAGATTGGAAAACCCAACTCATTAGGGGGACCAAGAGACTGATATAAATGACTTCTTCCCGGATGAGCATCTGTATGTTGTTCAAGACGTAGCACCGTGGTATGATGACTTCACAAACTTTGTCACTTGTAATGTGCTGCCCCCACACATGAGCTATCAACAGAGGAAGAAATTCCTAAATGATGCGAAGCATTACCTGTGGGACGAGCCTTTCTTATTCAAATAGTTTGCAGACCAAATTATGCGAAGATGTCTACCGGATGAAGAAATTGAGGGTGTGCTCCATCACTATCATTCCTCGAACTACAGAGGGCATTTTGGTGGCCAAATAATAGCTGCAAAGGTGCTCCAATTTGGTTTCTACTGGCCAAATTTATTTAAAGATGCTCATCTTTATGTATCACGTTGCGATAATTTCTAAAGGGTAAGAACTATTTCCAAAAGGCATGAAATGCCTTTGCAAAATATTCTGGAAGTGGAACTGTTCGATGTTTGGGGAATAGATTTCATGGGCCCATTTCCATCTTCCTACAACAATCTATATATCCTAGTCACAGTAGACTATGTCTCCAAGTGGATGGAAGCTGTTGCCTTGCATACAAATGATGCTAAGGTTGTGTAGAGTTTTTTTAAGAAATAATATATTTACCCGGTTTGGCGCACCTCGGGCAATAATTAGTGACGAGGGGTCACATTTCTGCAATAAATATTTCGAATCCCTTCTTGTTAAATATAAGCTATCCCATAAAATAGCTAATGCCTATCATCCACAAATAAGTGGCCAAGCGGGGGTATCCAATAGAGAGGTCAAGCGCATCCTAGAAAAGATTGTTAACCCGAATAGGAAGGATTAGTCCAAAAAGCTAGATGATGCCTTGTGGGCATACCGCACTGCATACAAGATGCCTATAGGAATGCCTCCGAATAGGCTTGTGTTTGGTAAGGCATGTCATCTCCCAGTCGAACTGGAGCATAGTGCTTATTGGGCAATTTAAAAGCTCAATTTCTATTTGGATGCGGCTGGTGAACATAGATTGTTACAACTAAACGAATCAGATGAGTTTCGTCTGCAAACGTATGAAAATTCTAAGTTGTACAAAGAGAAGACAAAGCGGTGGCATGACAAGAAAATAGTCGAAAGAGATTTCGAACAGGGCCAGAAAGTGCTTATATTCAACTCCCGATTGAAACAATTTCCCGAGAAGTTGAAGTCCCGATGGTCGGGACCGTTCATAATTTCCAAGGTGTATCCTCATGGTTCTATTGAGGTCGAAGACCTTAATTCTGATAAGACCTTCAAGGTACATGGCTGACGCCTAAAATACTACTGGGCCGCGAGGTCGACCGACAGAACAACTTAATCACATTGGGTGACCAGGTGTAAGACGGGGGAAAAGTCAAGCCGACGATTGTAAATCAAGCGCTTGGTGGGGATGCAACCCCATCTCAGTATCAAAATATTTTGTTTCTCTTTACTTATATCTAATACATTACAGCTTTTATCTTTGTTTTGTTAACATAGCTTTCTGTTTGTTTAATATTGTAGTATCTTGCCTAATATGCATGTTATTGTGTTTATAGTGCATGTAGCATGTTTATTTAGTATGTTGATTGTGAATATAGTAGTTAGAGTTAAGCTTGTCATTAAATTGTGTTATATGTTTTTGTGTTGGTTATTAGGATGGCTTATAGCTGGCTTGGTTTATGCAGGAAGGATATCTATCATAGGTTTATATAGGGATGGCGCTGCGGTGCCTCTGTGTAAGCTTGAAATGGCGCTGCAGTGCCACCATATCATTCGAGTTACTGGAAATATGTGTTGCAGCACCACTTCACAAAAGAAAAAACAGTACTACATCACAATCACATCAACTTAGCTACTAGAAATATGCGCTGCAGCGCCACTTAACAAAGGGAAACCAGCGCTGCAGTGCAATCTTCAGACTAAACCTATTGGAGAGATGTGCTGCAGCGACACTTTCATGCATATACACAACGCTGCAACACCACTTTAAAATACATGATTCCGTATTGGCGCTGCAGCGCTAGTGTACACAGGGATAACAGCGCTGCAATGCCGTTAGTGCATCCCAGTTAATTAAGTATGTTGTTTCAATTTTCTTTTTCCTCATTTAACTAAACCCCTCGCCAGTTACATCTCCCTTCTCGACATACTCTCCTTCCAAGTGTTCTAAGCAACCCAAACAGCATTTGCATTTCCACACCTGATCTTTCCCTAGTCTCTAACAGTCAATTTGTGATTCAACTACATCAATTACTGAGGATTGCGTTCTCTTCTGCATTTCATCTGAGGCAATTGGGTGTTAGGTTTTTCAAGTGTTCTTTTGAATTGGACTTTTGTTAAGGTTAATTCTAGTATTGCTTGTGGTTGGGCTTTGGATTTTTGTGAATTATTGATTATGCTGCTGAGTTATTCCATGGGACACAATTGCCTTAGCTATCATTGAAAAACCGAAGCAGGGCACATAAGGTTTTTGCCATATTGCCTCAGAGAGCATTTTAGGGCGGTGTGCTTGGTATTGGGATGTCTGCTTGTAAGTGTTCTAGAGACGACTAAGTTTTACACCACTTTGTCCAACAAAAGCTTAGTGCCCGAGAGAGGCCTCAAGCCTGATGCACGGCTCGATGGCGAGATGTTCCAAATGATTGCTTATAGGAACTGGACACACTTCACTCACCAGCTTGAGTCTTAGTCATTGCCCTGGTGAAAGAATTATATGCCAACGCCTCGGCCGAGTAAAGTTTGGAGGTGCTAATAAGGGGCAAGACAGTTGGTTTGGACAAGAGGTCAATCAACGACTCTTTTCAGATGCCCAATTTTGATAGAGATTACCTAGTTGACGGGGTGCGCAGCTACGATACAGATGACATAGTGAAATTATTGTGTAAACCCACACCATATGGAAGATAAACTAATACACTGACAAGAAATCTAGCTTTTCATATACCGAACTATCGCACTATGGGAAATGGTGGTATAGCTTCATCTGCCATAACCTGATACCAACCAAGCACGTCAGCGATGTGACTAGAGAAAGGGCAGTGCTGCTATTTTCCATAGTCACTGGGCTGAACATTGATGTGGGATACCTTATTCAAGAGTTGATCCTTAAGACTCTGCGCGGCAGCACTTTGGGAGGCCTACCACATCCCTCGGTCATCATATTCGTGTGCCAAATAGCAGTGGTGCCCGTGGCCATGGACGAGATACTCCTCCTTTATATAGCAACTATAGATTATGCCACTATTACCAGATACCAAGTCTGGGAGGGTTCAGAGTCTTATCCCCGCGATGATGGCTTCCTGCCTTATACTCAGCCCCCGCCTCCTTCTTCTGAGGCCGACACATCTGCACTTCCCATACATCTAGGTCCTTCCATTTCTGATTAATTGGCAGAGATCCTGGCCTCCATGAACCTCATGCACCAGAAGATTAACAAGCAGGGTAGGAGGATAGATGCATCGGTTCAACAACAAGATCTCTTCATGAAATATCACTCGAAGTTTGTCAATACAATGGAGAACATCTACGTTGCTTCTGATGGTGACGACGCAGACTCGATGCCATTCTAGTTCCTGGTGCCTCCAATATGCCCTCCATATCCTCCACCATCGCTGACCGCGGATGCTGAAGAGGATGATGATGATGATGCTGAGTGAGCATACCTCAGGGAAGCCCTCTTGATTTGATTTCTATATGCTTAGCAATGAGGGCATTTCTCATCTTTAGTATGGGGGTGTTTTATCTATTTTATTATGTCTATTACCATGATATGTTGCCATCTTAGTATTGTGTTTATGTTTTATCAGTATTGTAGTGCAATAATGTATGAACTGATATTGCCATCTTTTGGGCTATCATAGCCGCAGACTTATGTTTAATGTTTTATTATGTTTGGATGCATGAACATGCTTATGTTTACTGTTTTATTATATTTTTGATGCATGAACATATTTTGATTATTCCATGGTTTTATTTAGCATGCTTTATTTAGCTATTATTTGGGATTTGCACAGATTGGTATACTTGATGCCATGTTTTGGCTTTACCCTATTTTGAGTTGGTATTAGTGTAAGGGTAAACTTTAATTCTTATCTTTCATGGTTTTTGTTCAACCCTGTTGCCCTTTCTTTAACTGTTGATATGTTGGGCAGGGGTTTAGAGTCTATAAATTTTTTATTGTGGCTAATGATAAGCGCCAAGTGATTATGGATATTTCTTAGAGTCTATTACAAGCATGTTTGGATGAGGGGTTAGTTCAGTTGACAAGTCGATACTGTTATTGATTCGTCCTTCTTAGCAAGCACCAACCAACTATTTTAACTTGTTATATTTTGGATATAGTTTGTGTGTTTATTGTTTTGAGGATATGATTACTCTGTGTTAAAACATTTATGATTACAAGGTAATAAAAGACTTAGACACTTAAACAGTTTTGGATCTTGAGTTCTGGCATGTTTTTATATATATATAAAAAAACCTTAGTTGACAAAGTTTGATTACGTGGCCTTTGTTGCTCGAGTTATTAGATTCATAGGGGTGTTCTACACCTAGTGCCCTAAAACCATCTGGCTTGGGAGTCATTGATCAAAAGCTCATTAATGAGTAGCTCTGAATAGCTTAAGGTAATTAAGCATTGCACGGTCTTCTTAAAGTTTTGTTTGTTAAAAATATATTGAAAAAGTCCAATTTGGCTTGTGTTGATTACGTGGCCTTTGTTGCTCGAGTTATTCGATTCTTAGGGGTGTTCTGCACCTAGTGCCCTAAAGCTATCTAGCTTGGGAGTCATTGATCAAAAGCTCATTCATGAGTAGCTCTGAGTAGCCTAAGGTAATTTAGCATTGTCCAAGTCAGATTTTAATGTCTTCATGCTAGTGCCTTTTGATCATTTCTTGTATTTGCGTCCTGTTCTTAATACTTGTTGATTGCTTAAGTTATAGAGTTAGCATATTGGTGTTAGGTTTGTAATATTCATGAGCGCAATCAAATTGGATAAAAAGTGCGGAAGCGTGTAAAATCAGAGTTTAAAATTAATTACAAATCATATACCCGGATCACCCTTTATGCATAATTATTAATTAAACGAAAAGATAAAGAATAAAATCATACCCTTGAAGATCGAGCTTCCTCAGGTACAAGTTCACCTCCAATCCTTTTCGCGTTCAACTTGAATCCACCGGGTTTGGTTCCTTCCTTTGATCAACGTTAGCCACCCATGTGTTTGGCCTCTAGAGGTGATCCACCAAGAAAGAATAGGAATTCAAGAAGAAGGGGTATTGGCTCAAACCCTAGTTTTCTATCTCTATAGAAAAGGGACGTACTCTCCAACAAATTGAAATTATGTCGTTGTTGTAAAAGTCAACAACCCCCTCACCCATAATAAGACTCCTCTTATTAATAGATGTGGGCAACCCACCTTAACAATTAAGGAATTGGGTTTTATTTAATTAATTAAATTCTTTTAATTAATTAAACTCTTTTAATTAATTAAACTCTTTTAATTAATTTAACCTCCTAATCTTATTAGGAATAAATGAGAGTACTTATATTAAATTAATTCCTAAACTCTTTTAGAAATTAAAATAATAATAATTGTAATAATATTAATAAGACTCTCTTATTAATTTATATTTAATATTTCTAAAATATTAAATAATAAATATTAAGCTATTTAATTTATTCTATCACCATAGATTAAATTAAATATACATAACATATTATTACGATTATGCCATTAACTTCTTAAATAATTATTCTTCCTTTTGTGGTGTGACCCTTTAGGTTCTCCATATTAAACCTAGGTTGTGAATAAATCAATTAGAACAATTCTAATCTTATTTAAATAAATAAATTAAACAATTAATTTATTTAAATAAATAATATTTATTCTACAATAGGGATAAGCCTCCCTAGCGATCAACGACTTTCCAGATAATATAGATTTCAACATTAATCATAAAAGAACCTTTGAGTAAATAGTTACCGTACAATTCAATCCTTCCACCATAAGATACTATGGTGATCTCAAGTCCAAGGATTACTTGTACTACTATTACTACATGAATTCCTATTGACAGACAAATAAAACTCCATTAGGTACTCCTTAGCGAGCCACGTTCGGTGAACTTATTCTCTAATAAGCACCTACATACTTGCTTTAGTGTCTCACACAAATGATCATGAGATCAATCATCCTCATCCAACGATGAGCAAGCAACGCGTATGTACCAATCTATCCGGATTCACTAATCCCCAATTTAGTAATCCAATGATTGGGAACTATTTTAGTTTTAAGCTTTCTAAGAATTTAGATCTCATTAGAATGATCATCATCATTATTCTAAAAGCATTGCTTAAAACTATGGGTTTATCACATATTATAAAACAAAGATCATGTAGATAATTAAAAGCCTTTAATAAATTAATACTTTTTATTAATAAATGAATAAGATTGTTACAAAGTATATGCTTTATCATCAAACATGATTGGCTTGTGTGCATATTACTTTCAATCTCCCACTTGCACTAAAGCCAATCGCCATCAGATCTTATACTCTTCCTCTCTAAGTGACGATTATCCTAACATTGGATAAGCTTTAGTTAATGGATATGTAATGTTGTTCATGAGAGTCCACTATCTCTATAGTGATTTCCCATCTTTCAATGATTCTAATAATCAAATGAAAGTGCCACAACACATGTTTAGATCCAAGATGAGGCTTAGAACTATTCCTAGTTACGTAATGAACTTTTAATCCAAACAATCAACTTGCGACTTCATTTATAGCTATATACTTTGTCTTTATCACTAAACCAAAGCAATTCTTTGTCGTTCGAACCTTTCCAATTCATCGCACCAATTGCTTCAAGGCAACCCTTTACCTTAAAGTGGATTTTTCTCGTCGCCTTGTCTCGTGTGAAAAACTTGAGTCTGTTAAGCCCTCTAGTTTTAATTAAGACCCACCATGAATATGATCACATCCTTAGTGCTTGGGTTAAGCACTTTAAGATGTTTTTCAACGACTTCATAGTGAACTTCTCCATAATATGAGTGATCAACATCGGTCTCAGATATTTCATTGCATACATGATTGTCACTCATGCGATCTCTCTTCTTTTAATAGTTTGTGGGGACTATTAAGAGATACACTCCATGGCTCATCAACATGAAACATCTCTTGGAGCTTGTCATGCTAAACAACTTTAGCATCAAATAAATATACATTCCTTGGGTTAAGTTGAGCATCCTTTTAAATCTATCTATATAGATTTTATCCCCAATTAAGATACTCTTCCAAATTATTCATGGAGGAATGTTTAGACAACTTTATCTTTACTGATTGTAGCATTGGTATGTTATTCCTCATCCGTAGTATATCATCATATAATACTAGAAATTTCACGACGCTCCCACTGACCCTTTTGTACACACTAGAAGTCTTACCTCATCGAATGTAACTCTGGATCATCATCTTCTATGATGTGTACCTCATCATCATCATCCATGATGAATCCATACCTCCTAGGTATCTTCAGTACTATTTCAGATTTACGATTCAGTTGTGGTACAATAGGTTTATCTACAGGTTCCTCCTATTTGACTTATAGTATTTTGTGGTTCTTGAACTCTTCAAGATCTATTATCCTCCCACTAGCCCTTCAATGATAAACACCTTTATCTTAGAAGGCGTGTTCGTTTCAAATAAACACCTTTTGCTAAGTAGGATTATAGAACATATACCCTAAACTTACTTGAGGATGTCCCACAAATTGTACTTGTCAAATCTTGTCCCAAGCTTATCTTTTGAAACCTTTTTCACATAAGTTGGACAACCCTTATCTTAACATACTTAAGATTAGGAATCCTCCTATCCATAACTTTTATGGAGTCTTGGAGCCAATTTTGAGGTTACCTTTTCGTAGATATGTCGACCATTTCTAGGACATGATCCTGAAGGATACTTTGGAATGTCGGTAAAATCATTTTTGGACCGCACTATGTCCAACAAGGTTCGATTTTTCATTCGGATACATCAATCAATTATTATGTCGATGTGTCCATTATGAGAAAACCATTTGAGATGATCTAGAAACTTATTGCACAAGTATTTATTCCTTGATCCAATCAAAGAATCTTAATACATTGCCAATTTGTTTCACTTCTGAATTCTTTGAACCTTTCAAATAATTCACACTTGTATTTCAGCAAATACATATATTCAACTCTTTGAATGATTATCTCATTTTCTTATACTAATTTGTTCAATATGCAAAATTATTTTCATGTAAGTCAAGTATACAAAATTTATTAAGTAATATTCCAGTTCTATACAAAACATTATTATTATAAATAGAACAACAATTGTTCTTAATTATAATACCAAAGATTTCATTGTCCAACAATAAAATGGAAATAATGTTTTCAACGAGAACTAAAATACAATAACAACTTATTGACTTAATAGATTTGCCCAGTAGCGATCTATAAACTATAAGTTTCTATGGCTAATGTTGTAACCTTTGCTTCATTTCCCACACATAGGATTACTTATACTTGTTTAGCTTTCTACTTCTGTTTGGTCCCTTCATAAATTTATATTTATGATAACCAAAGTTGGTATCCAATACCCAAGTAGAACCTTGACTTAAAGAAAAAATTTATTTCAATTATGAACAAAAAAGCGTATTATGTATCAAACTTCACTAAGCTTCTTTGGTTAGCCTCTGCGCAAGATGCTTCTCGCAGCTTTCTTTCCAAAGTCCAGCTTATTGCAGTGGAAGCAAACTCCTTTGCTATCTGTATCAGTTTTGTTCTTATTATCCTTTGTTTATGCCTTTCTATTTACCTTCTTTGAATCGTTCTTCTTTTCAAAAGATCCTTTGGCCCCTACTAGTAAGACTTTGTTTTTCTTGGTTGGAAAGTCACTCTCAATATTTTCAACATGTTAAGCAAATCAGCGAGACTGATATCTAGCTTGTTCATATGAAAAATTCACAACAATTATGAAAGGAGTCTGGGAGTGAGTGCAAGATCAAATCTTGGCTCAACTCTCCATCCATGACAAAACTCGTTGTCCTAATTGATCAATCAAATTGATAATGTTAAGGACTTTTATCTGTACTATAGTGCCATTGGTCATTCTAGATCGAAGAAGCTCTTAGATAACCTGATATCTATCGGTCCCCATTTCCTCACCATCAACTACTTGATGTGCGTGGAATATAGTAGAGCATCCATAGTTTCATCTTGACGCCAAGCTCGTTACTCATGGGTGCGAGCATGGTGAATTGAGCCAACTGTGCATCATCTTGCCACTTTCTAAAAGTAGCAATGTCTTCCTCAGAGGCATTGTCTGCAACCATTGCAGGGATAGGCGTATTAAGGACATAAGATAGCTTTTCAGCCATGAGAACTATTCTCAAATTCCTTAACCAATCCGAGTAATTCGGTTCGATTAATTTAGCATCTAATATGCTACGCAGTGATAGTAATTTAAACATTGTAAAATTCTGTAAATGAATTTGTAATTAACAACATTTTAACATACATTCTTTTATTAATTACCAAAATAAATTAGGTCTTGTTTTAAATTGGTATCTCCCACTATTTTCTTCAAACTATATTACCCTCATTTATATAGTTCGGCAAAATCTAATTAAAGATTTGCTAGTGAGAATAAGGATCCCATTTCAAATGTATATAGCCTTGTGGTGACACAACAAACTATATATAAATAAATAGGTAGACAACTTTTGTCAATTACATCAACTATGCAACTCCTTTTCTTTTGCCTCTTAGATTATTTTGATCAAGTGGTGGCACATCCGAATCAAAATTATCCAAGTTAAGTCCAACCTAGCACTCCATATATTCAAAAAAGAAAAATATCATCCTTGTGGTGACACAAAAAAACAATATTGTTCAATTTTCTTTATAAGCATCAAATGTGATAAATTAACATCTTAAATACTTAATACTTACCCTTGTGGTGACACAACAAACTCATATTAAATATTTAATACTCTATTAATTTTATCATGCTAGAAAGCTGACGTTCGATATTCCAAATATCTTTGAACGCTTAGGACTTAATATAAAAATTGAGGGGTTTGTTATTAATTTGTCTCATCTTGTTTAGCGCATTGCACATATATATATAAAATACGCGTCATATTAATTAACATGCGAAGCATGTTTTCATAATATATAATATATATAGTATAAGCATGCACATATAGAATACTATATTCTACTCGGATTGATTATGAACTTTTATTCTAGTTTGGTTCACTAGAGCCGAGCAAGTGAACCAAAAGGTCAAACCCTGGGTTGCAAGAAATAATATTTAAATATAACTATTACATTTAAACCCGGGCTCCATTACAAACGGGTCTTCAAGCGCTCCTTGCTCCTTGATCTCTAATTCTTCAAAAATTAATTCTAACTATTCCTATTACATAACTATTTTAAAATAAATAGAAACCTTGATCGCCATCGAGGGAAGTACATAGGAGGGAGTTAGAATTTACATTAAGAAAAAATTAGAGAAGGCGAAATTACATAATTCCCATTTAATAAAACCCATACATTCATGCATCCAACTAAAATAAAATCCAATCACATTGGTCAATTGTCCATAATCAATCCCATCTATTATCATACACATCATCATATGCATTAATAAATAACATTCATCTTATGAATAATAAACATTTAATATATATATTGATATCATTTAATGGGCAAATTTAGTTAGTATAAAATCTAATTTTGAATTAAAATAAACTCCTTTATTTTAATCCAAATTTAAATCAAAATAAAACTATTTTATTTTAATTTATCCTATTTTGAATAAAATAAACTATTTTATTTTTATCAAAATTTTAATCAAAATAAACTCCTTTATTTTAATTAATTATGGAATCCAATTCCATATATATAAAAATCTTTAATTAAAATAAACTCTTTTATTTTAATTAATTATGGAATCCAATTCCATATAAAAAAAATCTTTTATTAAAGGAAACACGGATTATCTTTCCCTATTCACAAATAAACTCCTTTATTTTGAATAATATGAAATCTTATTTCATATTTAAATAAACTCCTTTATTTAAGGAAATACGGATTTTCTTTCCTATTCACAAATAAACTCCTTTATTTTGAATAATATAAAATCTTATTTCATATCTAAATAAACTCATTTATTTAAGGAAAGATCAATTTCAACTCCAATTAGTTATCATGGAATCCAATTTCAACTCTAATTAGTTAGCATGAAATCCAATTTTAAAATTAAAATAAACCTTTTTATTTTAATATTAAAATAAACTTTTATTTTAAAATTAAAATAAACTTTTATTTTAATTATAAAATAATTAATAATAATATATATATAACTATTATATATATATATATATGTAAAAACCGTATATATATTTCATATATATATATATATATATATATATATATATATAATATGAATACTTGATACCATGTATGCTCACGCCGAAACCTGCTCCCTTTTCCTTTGAGACATGTTGCACGGTTTTTTTTTTTTTTTTTAAGTATGAAAAACGTGTCCCATTTAAGAAAATAAATCAGGAGCTCAAGAGGATATCATATATATATATATGATTTCCGTGATAACCATTAAGAAATTAAATCAGGAGCCACCTCGCGAATTCTGAAGAAAAAAATAATTTCGGCCCTTTTTTTTTTTTTTATAAATAAATTTTATACAATAAAATTATGCCCAATTAAATTGTTCTAAACACATATCAATATATATATCAAATTTGAACAATTAATAATTTGCATAAAGGTTTGGCTCTGATGCCACTGTTAGGTTTGTAATATTCATGAAATGCCTAAATCAAATTGGATAAAAAGTGCGAAGCGTGTAAAATCAGAGTTTAAAATTAATTACAAACCATATATCCGGATCACCCTTTATGCATAATTATTAATTAAACGAAAAGATAAAGAATAAAATCATACCCTTGAAGATCGAGCTTCCTCAGTACAAGTTCACCTCCAACCTTTTCGCTTTTACTTGAATCCACCGGGTTTGGTTCCTTCCTTTGATCAACGTTAGCCACCCATGTGTTTGGCCTCTAGAGGTGATCCACCAAGAAAGAATAGGAATTCAAGAAGAAGGGGTATTGGCTCAAACCCTAGTTTTCTATCTCTATAGAAAAGGGACGTACTCTCCAACAAATTGAAATTATGTCGTTGTTGTAAAAGTCAACAACCCCCTCACCCATAATAAGACTCCTCTTATTAATAGATGTGGGCAACCCACCTTAACAATTAAAGAATTGGGTTTTATTTAATTAATTAAATTCTTTTAATTAATTAAGCTCCCTAATCTTATTAGGAATAATTAATTAAACTCTTTTAATTAATTTAACCTCCTAATCTTATTAGGAATAAATGAGAGTACTTATATTAAATTAATTCCTAAACTCTTTTAGAAATTAAAATAATAATAATTGTAATAATATTAATAAGACTCCTCTTATTAATTTATATTTAATATTTCTAAAATATTAAATAATAAATATTAAGTTATTTAATTTATTCTATCACCATAGATTAAATTAAATATACATAACATATTATTACGATTATGCCATTAACTTCTTAAATAATTATTCTTCCTTTTATGGTGTGACCCTTTAGGTTCTCCATATTAAACCGGTTGTGAATAAATCAATTAGAACAATTCTAATCTTATTTAAATAAATAAATTAAACAATTAATTTATTTAAATAAATAATATTTATTCTACAATAGGGATAAGCCTCCCTAGCAATCAACGACTTTCCAGATAATATAGATTTCAACATTAATCATAAAAGAACCTTTGAGTAAATAGTTACCGTACAATTCAATCCTTCCACCATACAATGTCCCAATTAAATATAAGACATGGAATTACCACAAGTCTTATTTTATTTAATTATATGTATTTCGACTCTTAAATGCATGACTCAAATAATGCAAATTAGAAACTCCTTTCTAATTTCATTCTCTTTAACCAAGGACTCTTTGGGTTGTCATTTATCGAATCACATAGGACATTTCTCTTCTTTTATTAGAAGTGGTAGATTATTTATTGATCATACATTATCTCCATGTACAACTTATTATACCCAAGCATACCCTTTGATATACCCTAAGGGTCTTAAGGAATAAGTCAAAGTATAACTCATCATACATAAGATACTATGATGATCTCAAGTCCAAGGATTACTTGTACTACTATTACTACAGGAATTCCTATTGACAGACAAATAAAACTCCATTAGGTACTCCTTAGCGAGCCACGTTCAGTGAACTTATTCTCTAATAAGCACCTACATACTTGCTTTAGTGTCTCCACACAAATGATCATGAGATCAATCATCCTCATCCAATGAGCAAGCAACGTATGTACCAATCTATCCGGATTCACTAATCCCCAATTTAGTAATCCAATGATTGGGAACTATTTTAGTTTTTAAGCTTTCTAAGAATTTAGATCTCATTAGAATGATCATCATCATTATTCTAAAAGCATTGCTTAAAACTATGGGTTTATCACATATTATAAAACGAGATCATGTAGATAATTAAAAGCCTTTAATAAATTAATACTTTTTATTAATAAATGAATAAGATTGTTACAAAGTATATGCTTTATCATCAAACATGATTGGCTTGTGTGCATATTACTTTCAGTTGGTTATTACAATCGACTATTAAGAATCTATTTTAATATAACATTATATGTCTAATACATTTTTATGTTCATTAGATTAGGTTACAATTACATTTACTGGACTTGAACAATTAAAAATCTCATTTTTGGGCAAAACTGCAGAGTGGCGCTGCAGCTCCACCATTTGAATCAGATTCTGCATCACAGTAGCAAGGCGTCTGACTCCACCAATTAAGCTTAGATATTGGCCAGCTAATTGACTATTAGCGCTATTTGCAACTTCGGATTTTAAGACTAGAGCTGGTGCTACAACACAGAACGCCAGTTCCAAAATCTAAAGTTCGTGAAAAATACAGAACAAGGCCATAAACTTCCAATTTATTTATTCATACATTAAATTAAGCATACCTAGATACTAAAATTCATATATGATCATTACCCAACCTTTCTAGCATGATCTTAACAACTTAATTTATACAATTACTTGAATCAAATCACATAATTTCACTGTTCTTATGAAAAACTCCATTTTAACATTATTAACGAAATCAACCACTGCGAATTCGTTTTTCGACCAAATCAGTCCGTTTAAGTTTTGTTCTTTTTGTTTTAACATGTGTTGACGAAATCATTCATCAATTTACCGATTAATATGCAATTTAAACATAAACTTTTGTACTTATAAGCCATATTCATATATTTTTATCTGTAAAACTATAAAACTCAAATTATGACATATTTATATGAAATTGATGGTTTGAAAACATAATAGATGGTAGAAAACATGTTATGATTATATATTATCATGTATATACACATAAATCATCAATTCATGCATTGATCATACAATAGTTATTTTACAGAGAACCCAAAACTCCGGTTAATGGAAAAACTCTGATTATAACATGTTTACGTGAAAATCGATTACTCTAATCACATACAAATCATATAGAATTGATTTATGCATGCTAATAAACATATATACTCAATTTCCTAACACATTGACCATCAATTTTAGTTTACAGAGGACTAAAATAAACTTCAAGAACGTAAATTGAAGTTTGGGTCGAAAAGATTACCCTACTAGTTTTTGTAGATTAGTAGGAGATGAAATTCTTCTCTTTCTTCTTCAATCTCACAATTTCTCTCAATTTCTCTCTAAATTCTCTCTGTATTCTCAAAGTTTAAGTCTCAAAAAATAAAATATGTAAGTATATAAAAAAAAGCGATGAATGCCAAGATCGATAATCCCAGATCGTTGTGGGTCGCTTAATCCATTCGTGAGTTAACTGCCCAACTCCTCTTAGGGCCTTGTTTGGCTAGCCTTTAAAAGGCTCTTTCCCATTTAATTTAATTAATCTCTTATTATATAGTTTAATAATGTCACACCCATTTAAGCAATTAATCAAATATCTTATTTAATTTAATAAAATAAAATAAAATATAATAATTTTACATTAATTCACATAGTCACATAATTAAATTCTCATTTATTAATTATGTCAAATCATTAAATCTCTAATTAATTATAAAATTAATTAGAATAACATTATGCTTATTAAATAATTCATTTAATCAAATAAGCTCAATTAAAAACATATTTTGAATGATAAAATTTTCCACATTAATTTAATCTATGTAACACATATAATTAAATTAATCTACCATAAATTCATCAATTAATTATTTAACCCAATAATTAAATCATCAAAAAATATTTATTTAATTTAATAAATATTCAAATTTTAATTACAAAATCTCGTTTGTCACAGTTACAACATTTGAATATACCTACATCAATCTCAGGTCATACTAACCTTAAATCTCAAATGCGGAAGCATAAACAAATAATAAGTCTTACACAACATTAACATAAGTCTGAAACGTTAATACATCAAATAAACATTAAGTCTTCATCACTTGTTGACTTTGCCTTTGCCTTAGCTAGTAGAAGGCTCGTCGTACTTTTCGTTCTTAACTGCAATGTTATTATTACGGAAGAGTGAGCACAATTGCCCACAAGTATAATAATATAACAATAAAATAATAACATGCGAGTGAATCAAAGACTTCTGAAATAAGAAACTCGGCTTTTGAATCAAGAATGAATAACAAGAATCAAAAGAACTTCTGAGGGTCATAAGACCTTGAACTATGACCTAGGTTGTCAAGTAATTATACTTGAAACCTTTAACAGTCATAAGACTATGGACTCTTCTTCTCCTACTTAGGGGGATCAGCCCTTAGTACCATACTGTGTACAATATCTTAACGCTAAGGCATCAATAATCCCCTATTACAGGGCTGTTCATCTCAGTTTGTCATTTGAGTTCGCACCAAAGGAAGTTTTGTTTGGATAAGTTCAATTAGGGTTCTGGAATTTAGAACATTCATCAACTATAGACTAGTAGAATCAATAAGGGTTCGCTAGTCTTACAAGGTTCTACAATAAATGAGATTCAATTTGAATAATAAATTCTCAAGAGGTATATAATCAAATAAGTATTGTATAACGGAAATCATGCTTTAAAAGAATAATAACATCTAATATGAAATCTTGAACGTGAACAATTAATGTCAAGAACTTACTTATCATAGAATTTAAGTTTTGAATTTTCTTAATCGAAGAATTTAAAATTTAAAGTATATTATTCCATAGAAGTAGAGTTCAGAGTAAGGAAACTTGCCTCGTGCACAAGCTACATGTGACGCCCCCAAAATAAGTCCACACAACCCATTTTGAGTCGTCAAATACATGGTACAGAAAACAACTACAACTTCATTATTACAATTATTGTGCAAAATACGACAACACATAAGATGTGAGTTTAAATACAAATATTGTCGGTAGTAAGTTTTACCGTTAATACTGTTGAACTACTCGGTAGTAAAAGTACAGTAATACGCGTAGTTGTATAGTAGAACACGGTATTGATTATTGATGTTTACGTGATAAGTCACTCAGTTTTGTTGGTATTATTAATGTAATAATACAGAAAATCTTTTTATATAAAACAGAATACTTTTATAAAGTTATTCTATAAATAGAATATATTATATTCTATTATGCATAGTGTTGCATAGTGTATGCATAGTATTTTTGCATGGTAAAATCTTTTTATATAAAATGTAATATTTTTATAAAGTTATCTCATTTTATTAGACAATAATTAGAATATATTATATTTTATTATGCATAGTATTTGCATAAGTGCACGATATAGTATTTGCATAGTAAAATCTTTTATAAAGTTATTCATTTTATTAGATTATAAATAGAATATATTATATTTTATTTAAAAGATTTTGCTTTTAAATATGAACCGTCAGATTAAAGTAAATCAATCTGGACCGCTTAATGAGTTAGTTACTATCGCAGATCCATTTTTCTATAAATAAAGCTCATTCATTCATTATTTCTTACGAATTCACTGAAACTCTAGAGAGATAAACTATAGAGAGAAAGAAGAAAAGTATTATGTTACTTCACTACTCATATATTCAGTACTCTTCTTCTTAAGGTAGGGAATATTATTTGTTGTACTCATAAGAGGTATTCTTTCTTTCTTATTTATGAAGAGAACTTCAGTTATTCCATTCTTTATTATTACGTTGGAATAACTCAGATATCGCTGCTACCTATATACTTGGTGAAATTCTTCTCATTATTCCATTCTTTATTATTATGTTGGAATAACTTGTCTATGCAAAGTATTGCATACACGGTGAAATTCTTCTAATATTCCATTCTTTATTATTCTGTTGGAATATCACATGCATGCGTTTACTGTTTTGGACTCAGTTCCGATTATTTATTATTACATTGGAATATCCTGTTTTTGCGTTTTATGCTTGGACTGGTTCCGTTATTTATTATTCATTGGAATATCCCGCTTGGTCTGAATTTCTTTGACTGGTTCCGTTATTATTATTCTCATTGGAATAATGCATCATGCAAAGTACCGCATGCATGGTGATTTCTTTTGTTATTCCATTCTTTATTATACTCGGTTGGTTAAAGTTTTGACTTCTATACTCCATGAAATTAGTGGAATATCCTTGATATTTGCACTTCATCCAAGATCTTTTCATGGAAATATTTTTTGAGCATTCTTGAATTTTACTCTACAAAACAAAGATCATGTTGACAAATTAATTCTTGAACTTGTTTTATTGAATTCTTATATCATTGTCATCATCCTCATGTTTATTTTTTGAAAGTCATACATGGCACATAGTGCATAGATGGACTTGGTATGATTATGACCGAGGGATTATTCGGTATAATCATAACTTAGTAATGTTATAAATGATGTGGAAAAAGTCCTCATTGGCGTAGGCATTGATGGGCGATTTTTGGTATGATTATGGCTATGGATTCTCTTTGGTAGTAGTGCAAAGATGAATTATTTTATGGCATGATCAAGACCGTTGATGAAAACATGATTATCTTTAAGTAGTAGTGCATGGATAATTTGTGGTCGTGATACTTAAAGAATATCCTTGGCCCAGAAAAGGCGGGATGATTTGATGATGTGGATTATTTATTAAGCTGAGTCTCAGCGATAAAAGTCATGAAAAACCTTTTAAATCATAAAAGATAGTAGATTTAATTCTCTACTTGACTCTTCTAATGGATTGCTTGTTCCGCTGAAGTTAAACTTGATAGTTATTATATTTTATCAGTTTAACACTGTTGAAGGCTAATGATAAATTATTCTACATTATCTTAGTCATAATATTTCTTACTGGGCTAGTTGAGCTCACCCTTTCTTTCACTGTTCTCTTCAGGAAATAAGAACGTAGCTGGGAATAGTCGGGGAACAGTGTAAGACCCCAGCTTTTATAAATAAAGATGAATTTTTCTATAAATATTATTTTTGAATATTATGGAATAAATTTGATATAATGTTATAGTTGTGGGTAATATTTATATATTTTGCAAAGTATGCAAGTTGTTATAAAATATTCGTTTGGTCGGGGAATATTCTTTTTGTTAGGGAATATTCGTATGATGGCTCAATCATTGGTGGACCCCATAATGTAATTATTGTCGGATTGAGAAAACGACAAAAATATTTTATAAAAATAACGGCGGAGGTGTTACCGTTAAAAAGCCGTTGAACTACCCTTGGTAAAAGTAATCATGTATGTCAGCGTCAGATTGCGTAGTAGCACCTGTATTGATTATTGATACTTACGTGAGAAGTCACTTTCACCTATGCTCAATTATTGCTACGATAATTCTTTGCATCATATCTCTTATATTATTGATTCAATTATTGTCACATTATCATCCATATAATATGTTATAGTATTAAATTAATAATTGTTGAAAGATTAATTATGTGTTGATGAAAAAAAAATGATTTGTGGTAAGTTTGATTATTTTATGGGGGCTCATATATGTCATCATCTAAGAGTCTCTTCGTCGATAGTAATTACCCTTGTGAATAGTATTTACCTTCAATCGATAGTAATTACCTTCGTCAATAGTAATTATCCTTGTGAATAGTATTTACCTTCATCAATAGTATTTACCTTCGTTAATAGTAATTACCTTTACCGACGTCGTCAAACACTTGTCGCTTCACATTACAAAAGCGTCCAAACCGATTAAATCGAAGCCACTTGCCTTTTCACACGGCGGTGCTAAGCTAGAAATCTTCTATAAATAGAGGCCTAGGGCTTCATTATTTTTTCTTAATTCATTCAAGCTATAGAGAGAAAAGTATAGAGAGAATAAGAGAGAAAGAAGAAGAGTATTTTGTTACTACTACTTGCATAGTATTCAATCTCCTACCAAATGTAAGGGGTGTTATTCTTTCTTATTCATAAAGAGAACTGTTGTTATTCTATTGCTTATTATTCTGCTTGGAATAACTTTTGTATAAGTGGTTTACCCTATACTTGGTGACATTCTTCTATTATTACATTGGAACATCACATGCATGTGTTTTACACCTACCGGTTCCGTCTTTATTATTATTCTCATTGGAACATCACATGCGTGTGTTTTACACCGACTGGTTCCGCTTTTATTATTACTCGGAACATCCATGCGTGTGTGTTTTACAGGACCTAGTTCCGCTTTATCATCATTCTGTTGGAATATCCTATCACATGTTTTTACAGGATCCGGTTCCATCTTTATCATTCATTTGGAACATCCCGCTTGCGTGTGAATTTCACACGACTTCGGTTCCGTTATTTATTATTCTGTTGGAATAACTCACATGCATGCGGTCTATCGCATGCATGGTGATTTCTTTTGTTATTCCATTCTTTATTATACCCAGTTAGTTAAAACTTTGACTTCTATACTCCATGAAATTAGTGGAATATCCTTGATATTTGCGTTTCATCCAGTATCTTTTCATATTCTTCTGATCATTCTTGAATTTTACTCTACAAAACAGTATCATGTTGATAATTTGGACGTTAATAATTCCTGGATAAAATAATTCTTGAACTTGTTTTATTGAATTCTTATATCATTGTCATCATCCTCATGTTTATATTTTTTTAAAGTCATTTGTGGCCTGTAGTGCATAGATGGACTTGGTATGATTATGACCAGAGACTATTCGGTGTAATCATGACCGTAATGTTACAAATGATGTGGTAAAAATCCTCAGTGGCCGTAGTGCATTGATGGACAGTTGTTGGCATGATCATGACCATTAATGAATACACAAATATTCTTGGCCCGTAGTGCATGAATAATTGTGGTCGTGATACTAAAGAATATCCTTGGCCGTAGTGCAGGGGTGATTCGATGATGTGGAATATTTATTAAAGCTGAGTCTCAGCTATAACAGTGATGAAAAACCTTTTAAAACCTAAAAGATAGTAGACTTTATTTTCTACTTGACTCTTTTAATGGATTGCATATTCCGCTGCAGTTAAACTGGTTGTCTATTGTATTTTATCAGTTTAACATTGTTGAAGACTATTGATAATTTATTCTGCATTATCTTAGTCATAATATTTCTTACTGGGCTAGTTGAGCTCACCCTTTCTTTCACTGTTCTCTTCAGGAAATGAGAATATAGCTGGGACGAGTCGGGGAAACGAGTGATGGTCCTGAAGATAGCATTAGTAGTCCTCACTATTCTGTGAAATAGTGTGATAATAATTGTAATGAGGACTTTTGTTTGAGTTTGTATAATATCTAGTAGACGATATTTGTATTTAAACTCACGCTTTATGTCGATATTGTACCACGCAGTTATGTTAATAAGTTGTATTTAAATTACATACCATGTAAGTGGCGACCCAAGATGGGTGATGTATACCTAATTTTGGGGGCGTCACGGTTGGTATCGAGCTTAGGATATGATCCTGGCTAAGATGTGAGAATAGTACTAGGAGGGAGAGAGAAATACCTTCGCTAGTATGACCTACCTAAGTTTATGTGCTATTTTATTGGTTGGTCAGAAGATAGGGATAATTTGTTACATGTCAATTAACCTTTTGTTTTGTGGCAGTATCTGAAAATGACATCTGAGAATGTTGAGAATAGCAATGAGCGCAGGCGATCGTTGATTCACCACATATCAATAATCGTGGATAATGTGAATCGTGAAGGCGACAATCCTCATGCAAACAACAACACTTGACCAAATGATGAATGATCAAATATTCGGAGGCTTTATGCAATTTATGCAACAATGAGGAGCGACTCCTGTCCAAAACGTAGGTGGAAACACGGAAAACTCTCGGGCGGTCACCGCTAAACAATTCAAGGAGCTGGGACCACCGGAGTTTAAGGGAGAGCCAAAACCACTTCTGGCGGAAGCATGGATAAAACAGTTACCAAGATATTTGATGTCTTGGGATGCTCCGAGAGTAAAGGTTCCTTTCACCTTTATGTTGCTTGGCGAGGCGGATTCTTGGTGGGAATCGGTAAACGTACTCAACTTCTTTGTCTTCAAGATATCTTGGGAGAAGTTCCAGAGTCGTTCAACGACAAATACTTTCACGAAAGTATTCGCCATATGAAGGAGGTGGAATTTATCAAGTTGGAACAAAACAATATGACCGTGTCGCAATACGAGGCAAAATTTGCGGAGTTATCACGGTTCGTCCCCACTGGTGGATAATGAAGAGAGAATGGCGCGAATGTTTTTAAGAGGTTTGAAGCGGGAGATACGTCCAACATCTTATTTCTCATAAACCGTGTTTGTATTCGAGATGTTGTAAATAGGGCTCAGTTAGTGGAACGCGATAATGAGTCAACACAACTAAAAGAGAGCAGCCGACAAAATTATAATACCAGCGAGAGTAGTCATCGAAGCGGTGACAACAAGCGTGGAGGGAATGAACAGGCCAGATATGGTAACCACTTCGGTGGTAATCAGAGCCAAAATAATAAGAATGGACATTTCAAGAAACGGAGATTCAACAATGGTGGAAAGACGTCAAGACCAAAGACCCATTGTTAAGGAAGGAGAAAGACCACCTATCATATGCTTCAAATGCGGAGGAGAGGACACATCGATCCAAATCTGCGTCCATGCCGTCCAAAGCATGTTATAATTGTGGAAGAGAAGGTCACTTAGCTCGATTTTGTCGTTTACCGAAGACAAATTCAGCTAGGATGGAGGCACCAAAGGCCATCCCAGAAAATTCAAAACCAGTAGTGCAAGGGAGAGCGTTTGTTGTGACCTCCCAAAGAGCAAGGAATCCGAATGAGGTCATCACGGTAAGCTTATCATAAACTCTAATGAAGTCAATACTTTATTTGATACCGTTCTACCCATTCTTTTATTTCTCCTACTTGCGCTCATCGATTAAATTTGACTCGGAGAAATTAGACTTTGACTTATCTGTGGAAACTCCGTTGGGAGAAACCTTCATTACATCCACTTGCTTATAAGTCTTGTTTGGTTCAAATCGGTACCCTCACATTACCTATTGATCTTATTTCATTAAAATACTTGCATTTGACGTGATTCTAGGGATTGATTGGTTAACTACTTATCATGCAAAAATTGATTGTTTTCGTAAGGTTGTTAGCTTTCATATTCCTAATCAACCTATTATGCGAATTCAAACGACCAAACCATTAAAATCAATCACGGTCATCTCAAGCCATAAAGCTATTCGCTTATTGAAAAACGGATGTCAAGCTTTCTTAGCTCATGTCACACGCATTTAAATAAAAATACGCCGGTTTTAAACGATATTCCTATTGTTAATAAATTTCTTGACGTATTCCTCAAGAACTTTCTCTCGCCTACCCCGAGGCGTGAAATTGAATTTTGTATCGACCTTGAACCCTAGACAAAACCTATTTCTAAAGCCCCATATCGAATGGCTCTATTGAACTTCGAGAGTTAAAGACCCAACTGCAGGAATTGTTAGACATCGGCTTTATTCGGTCCTAGTACTTCTCCTTGGGGTGCTCTGTTCTATTCGTGAAGAAGAAGAAGACGGAGTATGCGACTTTGTATTGATTATCGGGAGTTGAATCATGTCACCATCAAAAATAGGTATCCATTGCCATGTATTGATGACCGTTTGACCCGATTGCAAGGAGCCAAATTCTTTTCAAAGATTGATCTTCGTTCCGGATATCACCAATTGAAGATTAGAACCACGACATTCCAAAGACGACTTTCGAACTCTCAGACGGGCATTATGAATTCCTAGTCATGTCCTTTGGATTGACTAATGCTCCTACCGCCTTCATGGATATGATGAACCGAGTATTCAAGGAATATTTAGATCACTTTGTGGTCGCCTTTTTATTGATGACATCCTTATTTATTCCAAAAGCCGTGAAGATCATGAGCAACACTTGAGGCTGACACTCCAAAAGCTTCGTGAATATAAGCTTTATGCCAAGTTGAAGAAATGCGAGTTCTGGCTTGAAGAAGTAGCATTCCTTGGGCACGTGGTATCAAGTCATGGAATATCATTGACCCAAAGAAAGATTGAAGCTATTCAAAGTGGGAACAACCTAAATCGATGGCCAAAGTACGTAGCTTTCTCGGTTTAGCTGGTTATTATCGGAGATTCGTGGAAGGATTTTCTCGAATCGCTACTCCATTGACTCAGCTGACTTGGAAAGATACAAAGTTTGGTTGGAGCGAAGAATGTGAGAAGAGTTTTCAAGAACTCAAGAGGAGACTTATTTCAAAGACTGCTACGACAATACCATCCGCCTCGGAGGGATTTGTCATCTCTGATGATGCTTCGGCAAAGGGTTGGGATGTGTTCTTATGCAACATGGAAAAGTTATAGCCTATGCCTCGCGACAACTCAAAGAATATGAGAGGAATTATCCTACTCATGATCTAGAGTTGGCAGCTGTTGTATTTGCACTTAAAATTTGGAGGCATTACTTGTATGTGGAGAAAGTGGAGATCTTTACGGATCATAAAAGCCTCAAATATTTCTTCACTCAAAAGGAACTCAACATGCGACAACGACGTTGGCTTGAACTGTTGAAAGATTATGATCATACCATCCAATACCATCCCGAAAAGCGAACGTGGTAGGCGACGCATTGAGTAGAAAATCATATGCAAGTACGAGTGCGATATTGTCAACGCAAGGCCCATTTTGTGTGACTTGCAAAGGATGGAGATAGAGTTAAAGAATCCGAGGATGCATGTGATGATAAGCGAGTATACGAGTAGAACCGACTTTAATCGATAAAGTTAAAGTTGCTTGCTCTACTGAGACACGGAGTGATGCGTATGAGGAAAAAAAAAGCAAGAAGGTGCTATATCTTAGGAAGTAAGAATCGATGAAGAAGGAATACTTGAGTCAACTCCACTTTGTGTTCCTAACGACCACGATTTAAAGTATAATATCATGATGGAGGCGCACAACACACCATTTGCAATCCATCTCGGGAGTACCAAAATGTATCATGATATTCGCTATACATTTTGGTGGAGCAATATGAAGAGAGAGATAACGTTGTTTATCTCAAGGTGTCTAACTTGTCAACGAAAGTTAAAGCGGAGCATCAAGTACCAAAAGGTCCATTGCAACCACTTGAAATTCCGTAATGGAAGTGGGAGCACATTACCATGGATTTCGATTCTGGGCCTTCCTAAGGTTTCTCAAGGCATTAATGCTATTTGGGTCATTGTTGATAGATTGACCAAGTCCGCTCATTTCTTACCGATACGAGAAACTTATACACTTGAACGTCTTTGCTCAGTATGTACATAAACGAGATTGTAAGATCGCATGGTATGCCTAAGATCCATAGTTTCGGCCGAGACCCAAGATTCACTTCACGATTTTGGGTTAGTTTGCAAAAAGCTATGGGCACAGACTTACGATTTAGCTTCGGCATATCATCCTCGAGACGGACGGACGATCGGAGAGGACTATTCAAACTCTTGAAGATCTATTAAGACTCGTGTCCTTGATTTCAAGGGAGTTGGGACAAGTTCTTACCATTGGTGGAGTTTTCCTACAACAACAATTATCAAGCAAGTATTGGCATGGCTCCATTCAAGCATTGTATGGAAGAAAGTGTCGTTCTCGAAGATCTTTGGGATGAGGTGGGTGAAGCAACGTTGTTGGGACCAGAGTTGGTACGTATGACTACTTTAAAAGATTTAAACGATCCGACAACGTATAAAAACCTCACAAAATCGATAAAAAGAGTTATCTTGATCTTCATCGAAAGGACGTGGAATTCAATATAGGAGATCATGTGTTGTTAAGAGTTGCTCCATGGAAAGGAGTTACAAGATTTGGAAAGAGAGGAAAACTTAATCCTCGATTCATCGGTCCATTTTTAATCCTCGATCGAGTAGGAACTGTGGCCTATAGACTCGCTTTCTGCCAAATATGTCTAAGTGTTCATAACGTTTTTCACATATCTATGTTACGTAAATATGTGAAAGACCCGAACCATATTATTGAGTTAGAACCGGATGAAATAGCGGAAGATTTGACGTATGAAGAGGTTCCTGTTCAAATTTTGGATAAGAAGGAACATATTCTACGCTCCAAGGTTATACCTCAAGTCAAAGTTTTGTGGAGGAACCACGATGTTGAGGAAATGACTTGGGAGTTAGAATCAAATGAAATCATGGTATCCTTACCTCTTCGACATACCAGTGTATCGTACCCTAATTTCGAGGGCGAAATTTCATAAGAAGGGAGGTTGTAAGACCCAAATTTTATAAATAAAGATGAATTTTTCTAAAATATTATTTTGAATATTATGGAATAAATTTGATATAATGTTATAGTTGTGGGTAATATTTATAAATTTTGCAAAGTATGCAAGTTGTTATAAAATATTCGTTTGGTGGGGAATATTCTTTTTGTTAGGGAATATTCGTGACAATGGCTCAATCATTGGTGGACCCCACAATGTAATTATTGTTTGATTGAGAAAACGACAAAATATTTTTATAAAAATAACTACGGAGGTGTTACCGTTAAAAGCTGCTGAACTACCCGGTGGTAAAAGTACGATGTCTGCCGTAGTTGCATAGTAGCACACCTCGGTATTGATTATTGATACTTACGTGAGAAGTCACTTTCATTTATGCTCAATTATTGCTACAATAATTCTTTGCATCATATCTCTTATATTATTGATTCAATTATTGTCACAAAGATTATCATCAGATAATATGTTATAGTATTAAATTAATAATTGTTGAAAGATTAATTATGTGTTGATGAAAAAAAAATGATTTGTGGTAAGTTTGATTATTTTATGGGGGGCTCATATGTCATCATCTAAGAGTCTCTTCGTCAATAGTAATTACCCTTGTCAATAGTAATTACCTTCGTCAATAGTAATTATCCTTGTGAATAGTATTTACCTTCGTCAATAGTATTTACCTTCGTTAATAGTAATTACCTTTACCAGACGTCGAACCACTTGTCGTTTCACATTACTGAGCGATAAACCAAATCGTCAAGCCACTTGCCTTTTCACACTAAGTGCTAAGCTAGAAATCTTCTATAAATAGAGGCCTAGGGCTTCATTATTTTTTTCACGAATTCATTTAAGCTATAGAGAGAGAAAGTATAGAGAGAATAAGAGAGAAAGAAGAAGAGTATTTTGTTACTACACTCGCTACAAAGATTCAATCTCCTACCAAATGTAAGGGGTGTTATTCTTTCTTATTCATGAAGAGAACTGTTGTTATTCTATCGCTTATTATTCTGCTTGGAATAACTCGTATAAGTGGTTTACCCTATACTTGGTGACATTCTTCTATTATTCTGCTGGAACATCCATGCATCAGTTTTTACACCGACTGGTTCCGCCTCTTTATTATTATTACGTTGGAACATCCATGCTCATGTGTTTTTACACCGGACTCGGTTCCGCTCTTTATTATTCTCGCTGGAACATCCTGTCTCACATGTGTTTTACACCTACTTCGGTTCCGTCTTTATCATTCTCGCTGGAATATCCTATCTGTGTGTTTTACACCGGATCTGGTTCCATCTTTATTATTCTGTTGGAACATCCTGTCGGTGTGAATTTCACCTGACCTGGTTCCGTTATTTATTATTCTGTTGGAATAACCTATCTGTGCGGTCTATCGCATGCATGGTGATTTCTTTTGTTATTCCATTCTTTATTATACCCAGTTGGTTAAAACTTTGACTTCTATACTCCATGAAATTAGTGGAATATCCTTGATATTTGCGTTTCATCCAAAGATCTTTTCATATTCTTCCGATCATTCTTGAATTTTACTCTACAAAAAAAGATCATGTTGATAATTTGACGTTAATAATTCCCGGATAAAATAATTCTTGAACTTGTTTTATTGAATTCTTATATCATTGTCATCATCCTTATGTTTATATTTTTAAAGTCATCTCGTGGCTCTGTAGTAGTGCATAGATGGACTTGGTATGATTATGACCGTAGACAATTCGGTGTAATCATGACCGTAATGTTACAAATGATGTGGTAAAAATCCTCGAGTCAGTAGTGCATTGATGGACGATTGTTGGCATGATCATGACCATTAATGAATACACAAATATTCTTGGCCAGTAGTGCATGAATAATTGTGGTCGTGATACTAAAGAATATCCTTGGCCGTAGTGCGTAAGTGATTCGATGATGTGGAATATTTATTAAAGTCGAGTCTCAAATATAACAAAGATGATGAAAAACCTTTTAAAACCTAAAAGATAGTAGACTTTATTTTCTACTTGACTCTTTTAATGGATTGTATATTCATTGCACTTAAACCGGTTGTCTATTGTATTTTATCGCTTTAACATTGTTGAAGACTATTGATAATTTATTCTCGCATTATCTTAGTCATAATATTTCTTCTTGGGCTAGTTGAGCTCACCCTTTCTTTCACTTGTTTCTCTTGTGAAATGAGAATATAGCCGGGACGAGTCGGGGAAACGAGTGATGGTCCTCAAGATAGCATTAGTAGTCCTCACTATTCTCGTGAAATAGTGTGATAATAATTGTAATGAGGACTTTTTTTTGTTTGAGTTTGTATAATATCTAGTAGATTTATATTTGTATTTAAACTCACGCTTTATGTCGTATTGTATACCGCGCTTATGTTAATAAGTTGTATTTAAATTCTGTACCATGTAAGTGGCGACCCAAGATGGGTGATGTATACCTAATTTTGGGGGCGTCACAAACAGAGTGATGGTCCTAGATGGTGCATTAGTAGTCCTCACTATTCTATGAAATAGTGTGATAATAATTGTAATGAGGACTCCTTTTTAGTTTGTATACTCTCTAGTAGACAATATTTGTATTCAAACTCACTGTTTATGTTTTGTTGTATTATACACGACAGTTGTATTATTAAGTTGTATTTGAATTCTGTACCATGTATCTGGCGACTCAAGATGGGTGATGTATATCTATTTTTGGGGGCATCACAGTTGGTATCAAAGCTTAGGTATATGATCCCTGGCTAAGATGTGAGACTAGAACTAGGAGGGGAGAGACGGGGAATTCCTTCGCTAGTATGACCTACCTAAGTTTATTTGATATTTAATTGGTCGGTTAGAGTATAGAGATAATATGTGATATGTTAATTAACCCTTGTTTTGTGGAAGTATTTGAAAATGGCATCTGAAAATGTTGAGATAAGTAATGGAGCACAAGAGACTGTTGATTCTCCACAGATCAATAATCAGGACAATGTGCAACAGGATGGCGATAATCCTCTTGTAAACAACAACACTAATCAATTGACGAACGATGGTACGTTTAGGAGCTTTTTAGAATTCATGCAACATCAGGCGAAGACGGCTCCTGTTCATAATGCAGGAGGAAACAATGGCAACCCACGGTTGGTCACCGCTAAGCAATTCAAGGAGCTGGGACCACCAGAGCTTTTGGGAAAGCCAGAACCACTTAAGGAGGAGACGTGGTTAAAGCAGATCACCAAGATATTTGATGTCTTGGGATGCTCCGAAGAGCAAAAGGTTCCTTTTGCCACCTTTATGTTGCGTGAAGAGGCAGATCACTGGTGGGAATCTGTAAAACGTACCCAGCCTGAATCACTCAAGATGTCTTGGGAGAAGTTCCAAGAGCTGTTTAATGACAAGTACTTTCCTGAAAGCATTCGTCACATGAAGGAGGTGGAATTTATCAATTTGGAGCAAAACAACATGACCGTGTCGCAGTACGAAGCCAAGTTTGCCGAGTTGTCCCGATTTGCATCCCACTTGGTTGATAATGAAGAGAGAATGATGCGGATATTTTTAAGAGGTTTGAAGCCGGAGATACGTCAATATCTTATCTCTCATAAATTGTGTTTGTATTCAGATGTTGTTAATAGGGCTCAGTTATTGGAGCGCGATAATGAGTCAACCAAACCAAAAGAGAGCAGCCGACAAAATGATAATACCGGTGATAACAATCATCAAAGCAGTGACAGTAAGCATGGAGGGAATCAACATGTCAGAAATGGTAACCACTTTGGTGGTAATCATGGCCAAAACAATAAGAATGGACATTTCAAGAAGAGAAGGTTCAACAATGACTTAAAGACGTCGACACCAGCACCCGTTTCAAAGGAAGAAGAACGACCACCGGTCGTATGTTTTAAATGCGGACAGGAGGGACACATCCGTCCAAACTGTACGCAGTAATCCAAAACGTGTTTTAATTGCGGAAGAGAAGGTCACCTAGCTTGATTTTATCGTATGGTGAAGTCAATTCCAGCTGGGATAGTGATGCCAAAGGATGTCCCTGACAAGCCAAAGCCGGTAGTTTAAGAGAGAGTGTTTTTTTTTCGTGACGAGAAACCTGAATAAAATTATCACGGGTATGTTAGTCATAAACTCTTGTGAAGTCTATACCGTGTTAAATACCGGTTCTACTTAGTCTTTTATTTCACCTAGTTGTGTTCAATGTTTGAAGTTAACTCCAGAGAAGTTAGACTTTGATATATCTGTTGGGAGAAACCTTCGTTACCTCCACTATTTATAAATCTTGTTCAAATCAACACTTTCACGTTACCTGTCGATCGCATCTCTTTGAAAATACTTGCATTTGATGTGATTTTAGGAATAGATTGGTTAACTACTCATCATGCTTTTCGTAAGGTTGTTAGCTTTCATATTCTTAACCAACCTGTTATGCAAATTCAAGCAACCAAACCACTAAAGTCAATCATTGTCATATCAAGACATAGGTAAAGAGCCCGGTCCTTTCGTTGTTGACTTTCTTGTGTGGAATGCACCGAAGCCGAACTTTCTGTAGGGGACGTTGTGAATAATGGTGGCAAGTTGATAGGTATCAATGTGACGTGCTATCCAAGTCTTGGATGATAGTCATAGTTTTGAATGATATTTCTATTGTTAATAAATTTTCTGACGTATTCTTGAAGACTTCTTAGCCTACCCCTAGAGCGTGAAATCGAATTTTGTATTGACCCTAGTACAAAAACCATTTCTTAAACCCTCAAATATTACTTCAACTAAAATGAACGTAATATGCGCCAAAGACGTTGGCTCGAGCTGTTGAAGATTACGATCGTACCATTCAATACCATCCTTGAAAAGCAAACGTGGTAGCTGACGCATTGAGTAGAAGATTGTATGCAGTTACAAGTGCGAATATACGAACCCACGTGAAGATAACGAATATACGATTAGAATAGACTTGAATCGATAAAGTTAAAGCTGCTCAAGCTACATACTCAGAGCTGATGAATGTGAAGAAGAAGGTTCAAGAAGGCGTTATTCTAGAAGCAAGAATCGACGAAGAGAGGAAATCTCAACCCTCGATTTAATTGGCGCATTTGAAATCTTTGATCGAGTAGGAACTGTGGCTTATAGACTCGTTTTACCGATAAGTATGTCGTGTATTCATAACGTTTTTAACGTATCGATGTTACGTAAATATATGGACGAATTCAAACCACATTATTAATTTAGAACCCACGAGATAGCGAAGATTTAATGTATGAGGAGATACGTGTTAACATCTTGGATAAGAAGGATCATATTCGACGCACAAAGGTTATACCTCAAGAGTTAGAATTTGAAGTGAAGTCAAGGTATCCTCACCTCTTCGGCATACTAGGTACGTACGTAAATTTCGAGGGTAAAATTTCATAAGGAGGGGAGATTGTGAGACCCCAGATTTTATGAATAAAGATTTAATTTTTTCGAAATATTTGTTTTTAATATTATGGTGTGGATTTGAGATAATGTTATAGTTATGGGTAGTATTTATAAATTTTGCAAAGTATGCAAGTTGTCATATTATATTCGATTGGTCGGGGAATATTTTATCAAGGAATATTCGTGCAACGGAACAATCATTGGTGGACCCCACAACGGAATTATTATCTGATTGAGAAAACAACAAAAATATTTTATGAAAATAAGTGCAGAAGTTTTACCGTTAATACTGTTGAACTACTTCAGAGTAAAAGTACAAGAATACGCTGTAGTTGCATAAGAGCACACCAGATTGATTATCGATGCTTACGTGATAAGTCACTCAGCTTTTTGTTGGTATTATTAATGTAATAATACGTAAAATCTTTTTTATATAAAATAGAATACTTTTATAAAGTTATTCTATAAATAGAATATATTATATTCTATTATGCATAGTGTTATATAGTGTCCAGATAGTATTTTGCATGGTAAAATCTTTTTATATAAAATAGAATTCTTTTATAAAGTTATCTATTTTATTAGACAATAATTAGAATATATTATATTTTATTATGCTTAGTATTTGCATAGTGCTCGTATAAGTGTTTGCATAGCAAAATCTTTTATAAAGTTATTCGCTTTTATTAGATTATAAATAGAATATATTATATTTTATTTAAAAGATTTTTCTTTAAATATGGACCATCATATTAAAGTAAATCAATCTGGACCGCTTCATGAATCAAGCCACTATGCAAATCCATTTTTCTATAAATAAAAGCTCATTCATTCATTATTTCTTACGAATTCACTGAAACTCTAGAGAGATAAACTATAGAGAGAAAGAAGAAAAGTATTCTGCTACTTCACTACTCATATATTCAGTACTCTTCTTCTTAAGGTAGGGAATATTATTTGTTGTACTCATAAGGGGTATTCTTTCTTTCTTATTTATGAAGAGAACTTCATTATTCCATTCTTTATTATTCTCATTGAATAACTCAGATACGCTGCTACCCTATACTTGGTGAAATTCTTCCATTATTCCATTCTTTATTATTATGTTGAATAACTTATCTATGCAAAGTAATTGCATACATGGTGAAATTCTTCTAATATTCCATTCTTTATTATTCTGTTAGAATATCCTGTCTGTGCGTTTTATGCCGGACCTGGTTCCGTTATTTATTACTCTGTTGGAATATCCTGTCTCATGCATGCTTTTGTGGGACCGGGTTTTATTATTTATTATTCTCATTGAATATCCTCGCCTGGTAAGTAATTTCACCGACCGTTCTGTTATTATTATTCTGTTGGAATAACCTGTCTATGCAAAGTACTGCATGCAAGGTGATTTCTTTTGTTATTCCATTCTTTATTGTACTCAGTTGGTTAAAGTTTTGACTTCTATACTCCATGAAATTAGTGGAATATCCTTGATATTTGCGCTTCATCCAGTATCTTTTCATGGAAATATTCTTCTGAGCATTCTTGAATTTGGACGTTATCAGTTCCTAGATAAATTAATTCTTGAACTTGTTTTATTGAATTCTTATATCATTGTCATCATCCTCATGTTTATTTTTTTGAAAGTCATCTGGCCTCGAAGGTATAGATGGACTTGGTATGATTATGACCAGTGATTATTCGTATAATCATAACCGTAATGTTATAAATGATGTGGAAAAAGTCCTCATTGGTCTGTGAGTGCATTGATGAACAGCTTTTGGTATGATTATGGCTATGGATTCTCTTTAGTAGTAGTGCAAAGATGAATTGTTTTATGGCATGATCGGGACCGCTGATGATGAAAACATGATTATCTTTAGCCAGTAGTGCATGGATAATTCGTGGTCGTGATACTAAAGAATATCCTCGGCTCAGAAAAGTGCGGGGTTGATTTGATGATGTGGATTATTTATTGTCGAGTCTCAAATGATAAAAGTCACGAAAAACCTTTTAAATTAGTAGATTTTATTCTCTACTTGACTCTTCTAATGGATTGCTTGTTCCGCTGAAGTTAAACTTGATAGTTATTATATTTTATTAGTTTTACACTGTTGAAGGCTAATGATAAATTATTCTACATTATCTTAGTCATAATATTTCTTACTGGGCTAGTTGAGCTCACTCTTTCTTTCACTGTTCTCTTCAGGAAATGAGAACGTAGCTAGGAATAGTCGGGGAACAGAGTGATGGTCCTAGATGGTGCATTAGTAGTCTTCACTATTCTATGAAATAGTGTGATAATAATTGTAATGAGGACTCCTTTTGAGTTTGTATACTCTCTAGTAGACAATATTTGTATTCAAACTCACAGTTTATGTTTTGTCGTATTGTACACGACAGTTGTATTATTAAGTTGTATTTGAATTTTGTACCATGTATCTGGCGACTCAAGATGGGTGATGTATATCTATTTTTGGGGGCGTCACACCAAAAGATATTAAGTTATATCATCATTTAGGACTGAGGATGATGAAAAATATTTTTAACAAACTAATCTAGTGAGATTATAGGACAAAGATTAGGGATTCGTACTTTGGTTTATCAAAGTTCAAAAATACTCAATAATAATCAATTGTTGAGCAAAATTCAAGAATGAAGATCAAAATATGGGTACAATCAAAGATAGTAACCATAATAGACAACTTGGACAAAGAAAAGAAAATTTAATTTTTCTGTGAATAGTGCCGTATACGTGAATAGTGCCGTATACATAAATAGTGATGTATACGTGAATAGTAACCCCGACAAAAAAGGTAACAATTTCATAAGAAAAATCATACTTCGTGAATAGTATCGTATTCGTGAATAGTAACCTCGATATAAAAAGGTAAAAATTTCATACCAATATTTTAATATAATGATATTGAAAGAAATAATATCATTTACGAAAAAAATAATATCCCTTACCTCAAAAGAATAGTATTGCTGGCTGAAATATCGGATATAATGTTGAAGGAAACTTGCACTGAATAGAAACACTCAAGATATCTAAATACTCACAAAAATACGCTCGATATTATAGAGAGAAAACTTCAGATTCTGGTGTGATTTTCAATTCTAACCTAAGCATCTTATTTATAGGAAAATGCTTAGAACGCCAAAACAGACTAACCTGCTACCGGTGGCTTTCACCCATTTCTATTCATGCACACCACACTTGAAATTCAGTAATTTTTTCCATAACAACAAAAAGTGGGTCCCACCCATGTTTTTAATCAAAACATTTATTTCCGAGACTTCAATAATTCATAATAAATAGCCCTTTTATCAGAAAAATATGAACCTTATGTCCATTCCATATAAAACTTAATTCTCTACAACTTTGTAGAAGAAAGTTTTTCCAAATTCTAAACAGAAAATGACCGAAAACCACATACAGATGATTTTTAATACCTCAAATCCGACAAAAATACTGATAAAACACTTCACCGTTAATTCCTTCATTTATATCCACATAAAATAAATATTTTCTTATCATATAAATCAATAATTAATTATTCACAAATAATATTATAGAATCACAATAATGATAACTAGGTCGTTCCCAGGAATGATGAGGCTTTTCGATAAGGATTTCTCCTTACTGGCGTGTAATTAGGTGACCAAACCTCTTTCCTAGATAGAACTTTCTTAGACATTTCTAATAACACAATCTAATAATATTATTCAAATAATATGAATAATTGATCTGATAATGGGAAATATTGTGCAGTGATAATTATTGAAACAACAATAATATAAAATATCAACGTAGCAATTATTGAATCAATAAAATAAAATATTGAATAAGAATTATCATAATAATTATTGAGTAGTGTCTTCTTCACGTAAGAATCAATAATCCAAAAATATTGTGCAATCACAAGTATAGCCATCTTGCAACCACGCGTATTATTGTACTTTAACCAACAGGTATTCCAACAGTGTTAATGGTAACAACCACGTCGTTATTTATAAAAAAAACTCAAATTTTCGTTTTCTTCATTCGACAGTTTTTCGTTGTGGGGCCCACAAATGGTTGCGAACAAGAATATTCTACGACCAAACGAATTTTTCCCAGCAACAATGAATATTTTATAACAACTTGCTTAGTTAAAATTTTTGCGTATTTTACCCATAACTAACCACATTAATCAAATCCACCCCTTACTATTTCAAAATAATGAATAGAGGAAAATCAATTTTATTTATAAAAAATTGGGGTCTTATGTAAGACCCCAACTTTTATGAATAAAGATTAATTTTTTTCGAAATATATTTTTGAATATTATGGTGTGGATTTGATATAATGTTATAGTTGTAGGTATTATTTACAAATTTTGCAAAGTAAGCAAATAGTTATATAATATTCGATTGGTCGGGGAATATTCGTACGACGACACAATCTTTGGTGGACCCCACAACGGAAGTATTGTCGTAGTTAGAAAATGACAGAATTATCTTTTTATAAAAATAACGGCAAAATTTTTACCGTTAAACTGCTTGAACTACCCGATGGTAAAAGTACAAAGAATACTGCGATGGTTCGCATAAGAGTAGTACACTGTGATTGTTTATAAATGCTTACATGAGAAGTCACTCATTATACTCAATTATTGCTACAAAGAATTGCGATATTATCTCTCATATTATTGATTCAATTATTGCCACAGTATCATCTGCATAATATTTATTATTATTAAATCAATAATTGAGATGACAAAGTTATTCATATTATTTTATTCAATATTGACAATGTCTAGAAAGTTCTGTCAATGAGAGGTTTGGTCACCTAATCAAGGCCACCATGATAGGAGAAATCCTTATCTAAGCCCCTCTTTCTTGGGAATGATCTGGTTGTTAAATATTCTGAGTTATAATATTAATGATGAATAAGTTCGTGTTGATTAAAGATGAAATTTATATTTTAATTGTGTTGGGATTATTAGTGTTAATGGAAATCGACATCTATTTCGATAATAATTGATGTCTGGAGGTTATATTGACCAATCGGATAATTAATCGGATAAATGAGCAATTAATTGCTATTAATTCACATGCTTATAACTATTTGTTCACATGTATGTACTATTAATTCACATGCATGTACTTTTAGGGGAGGTGGTGCAAGATTTATAATACTTGCATGACTAAATTAAAAATAGAGGTATATATGAAGGTACTATACTGTAACTATTTTTTTCACATGTGTGTACTATTGATTCACATGATGTACTATTAGGGGAGGTGGTGCAAGTTTGATAATACTTGCAGGACTAAATTAAAAATGAAGGAAGAGATGAGGGTATTATACTGTAATATTTTGAGCCCCAAAACTATATTTTCCTATAAATAGAAGGTCATTCTTCTTTCATTCTCACCAATTCACTAAGACTCACAAGAGCAATTATAGAGAGAGAAGTTATAGAGAAAAAGAAGAAGAGAAGCCTGCTACCTCACTATTCCAGTATCCAGTCTTCTTCTGAGGTAAGGGATATTATTTTTGTTCATTATTCATAAGGAATAATATTTTCTTTCATACTATGTAGTATGTGAGTAATATTATTTCGTCTCGTATTCCTGATTATACCCTCATTATGTTAAAGTATTGCTTCTATACTTCGTGAAATTAGTAGAATATCCTTAAAATTTGCGTTTCATCTAGTATCATTTCACAAGGATATTTTCTGCACATTCTTGTTAAATTTTAAAATTTTCATACCGGAGTATTGTCCATGAGTACTATTCATTTATACGGTAGTATTCACAAAGTACTATTCACGGGGTACTATTCACAAAGTACTATTCATAGATACTATTCACGAGTACTATTCATAAAGTACTATTCACGGGATACTATTCTTGAATTACTATTCATGGGATACTATTCCCAAAGTACTATTCACCCAGAGAATTATTCATGACAAAAATTGATTTCTTTGTTGTCCAAATCATTTTTGATACAAATATCATTCTTTAATTTTACTCCACAAAGTAATATCATGTTGACAATTTGGACATTATTGAATTCTGGATAAATTAAATTATAAATCTTTAAAAATTTATCCTTTGCTTACTTTTAATTGAATTCTTGTATCATTGTCATCATCCTCATGTTTATTTTGTGATGAAAGTCATCTTTGACTTAAGTGCATAGATGGACTGTTGATTGGTATGATTATGACCATGGATCATTCGGTATAATCATGACCCGTAATGTTACAAATGATGTGGTAAAAGTCATCATTGGCCTGTAGTGCATTGATAGACAGTTGTTGGTATGATTATAACCAGGGATTATTCTGTATAATCATGACCATTGATGATTACATGAATATCCTTAGCCGTGGTGCGATGATTCGATGATGTGGTTTATTTATTGTCGAGTCTCAAATGATAAAGTTGATGAAAACCTTTTAAATCATAGAAGATAGTAGATATCATGCTCTACTTGACTCTTCTAATGGATTGCTTGTTCCGCTGTAGTTAAACTTGATGTTTATTATATTTTATCAGTTTAACACAGTTGAAGGCTAACGATAATTTATTCTACATTATCTTAGTCATAATATTTCTTATTGGGCTAGTTGAGCTCACCCTTTTCTTTCATTGTTCTCTTCAAGAAATGAGAATATAGTTGGGATTAGTCGGGGAACGGAGTGACGGTCCAGATGTTTGCATTAGTAGTCCTCACTATTCTGTGAAATAGTGTGGTAATAAATGTAATGAGGACTTATTTTGAGTTTGAATACTTTTTAGACGATAATATTTGTATTGAAACCCACAGCTCATGTTGTTTATTTAAGTTTGTATTTGTATTCTGTACCATGTATTTGGCGACTCAGAATGGGTGATGTATACCTATTTTGGGGGCATCACATCTTACACTACAAGTATAGTTACAATTCAATTCCTCAACGTCCTACACATTACATGCATTCACAACATTCATTAGTTCCTTCTTTTAATACAACTTGTTAACTTAATTTAAGTTTTGCCCATTACCATCAATCTCATATACAAGACTGAAGTCTCACATCTTAAGTTTGATCATCATCATATCTTCTCATAGACATAACGTTTAGTCCTAATACAACTTATCAAATTACCACACAATTACATCTCATGTATGTTAAAAATCTGATATGTCATCTTATTACATGTCCAACACATTATTATGTTTATTAGACTAGGTTAGACCAACATGTAGTGGAACGTACATGACAAAAACTGAAATTGTTTGATTGTGCCACCCCCGTCGGGGCATGGCTTTTAGTTGAAGAAATGCTCGCCGGGGCATGGTGCCCGCCAGTAAGGTGGTAAAATGCCGTGTAATCGACCACCACGGGTCGGGTCACACGACTTTAAGCTTCATAGCTTTGCGATTTTGACAGTTCGTAGCCCAAATAAATTCCAATTAAATACAAGTTAAACAAGTATTGTGATTTCTATGAAGTATAAACTTCATAGAAACATCATACAATGTTACTAACATGTTTTTAACACCTTAAATCATGCAATTACTCAAATCAAATCACATAATTTCACTGTTCTCGCTAGAATAACTCATTTTAGACATTCTTAGCGAATCATCACGCCACATATTTGTTTCTTGACCAAATCAGTTCGTAATACATGCATTGTTTTTGTTTTTAAACATATTAACACAATCAATCTTCAATTTATAGATTACAACATGGATTGAACACAAATTTTGATTCTAAAATCAGCCTTTTTGTACTTTTATAACAAAACACAAATTTCTTTTGTAAAATATGGTTTCATGAATCAATTCATACCAAAAATCATTTTCAACCTAAATATAACAGATTATATCTATTAAACAACATAAACATCGATTATTCTAACAATTCATCAATCAAAACTCAGATTTTGACTTCAAAATAATATATTATTACTATAAACTTAAAAAACCCCTTTTTAAACCAAAGTACATAGATTAATTCACCCAAAATCGTTTATAAACATCATATATAAGATTATTCATGCATATAAATAATTTATAACAACTTTTCAGTAATTACTCATAAAAATTCCAATTACAGAAAGCTAAAAGCCAATTTTAATGAAAAGTTTCTAAGTACGTAAATTAAAAGTTTAGATTAAGGAATTACCATTAATTTCTCTGTTAAGATTGCTAGAGAGTGGAAGAAGACTTCTTAATTCTCCAATTCCTTCTTCAATTCTCTCAAACTCTCTATTTCCTCTCTGTTTTCTCTACTTCGGTTTTAGGAATATCGTACGTAAAAGAAAAAGGACTGATATATTGCGCATATTGGCACAACATGGGTGTCAGTTAATGCCATTATGCAATTAACTTCTCCCACATTCATAAGGCCATGTTTGGCTAGCCTATAAAAGGCTCTTTTCCCATTTATTTTAATTAACTTTTTTATTATATAGTTTATTCGTCACACTTTAAATAATCAAATATTAAATAAAATAAAATAATTCCACATTAAATCACAGTCCCATAATTAAATTTTCATTTATTAATTATGTCAAATCATTAAATCTCTAATTAATTATTAAATTAGTTAGAATAACATTATGCTTATTAAAAAAATTCTTTTAATCAAATAAGCTCAAATAAATACATACTTTTGAATAATAAATTCTCCACATTAATTTAATTAATGTAACACATATAATTAAATTAATCTACCACAAATTCATCAATTAATTATTTAACTCAATAATTAAATCATCAAAAAATATTTATTTAATTCAATAAATATTCAAATTAAATTATAAAAATCTTGTTCGTCACATCTTTCCCCCTTAAAAGGATTCTGTCCCCAGAATCACGACTCAATCGATTCATCTCGTTACATTCTCCCCCACTTACAAAGATTCTGTCCCCAGAATTGCTACACAGATTAAGCAAATAAATGAGGATAATTCTTCATCATATGCTCTTCGAGTTCCCACATAGCTTCTTCAGCGTTGTGGTTCCTCAAGATTACCTTAACAGAATGTATTACTTTATTTCTGAGTACTTGCTCTTTCCTGTCGACAATCTGAATAAGAACTTCTTCATAGGACAAATCTTTCTCAAATTGCAGGGGTTAATATTCTATAATGTGCTTGTAATCAGGCTTATATGGTCGTAAGACAGAAACATGGAAAACATTATGAATATATTCTAAGGCCGGAGGTAAGGCTACCTCATAGGCAACTTCACCAATTCTTCGCAAAACTTCAAAGGGTCCAATGAACCTCGGGCTCAATTTTCCCTTCTTACCAAATATGATCTTTCCATTCCAAGGAGATACTTTCAAGAATACCAAGCTACTCGATTCAAACTCGACATTTTTACGTTGTGGATCAGCGTATTTCTTCTGCCTATCCTATGACACCCCCAAATCTGGGTACTTCAATCCCACATATTTGGTGTTCACTATCCAATTAAATTATAACTAACTACTCATAAACAAAAGATATAATTAAACTCAAAAGTTTAAACAATAAATCTCCCATTATAGGGTTACATAATCTCAAGATAAATCCACGGTCATCTAACCTTTATTATTACAATTATCAGCGGAATATTATTAAAACGTAATGATAATCAAGTTTATTACATAAGCTTCATAAATAGAAGGTAAATTAAATGTCGTCTAATCAAGCGCTTTGCCCTTTCCCTTGCTTGTAGAAAGCTCTTTAAACTTCTTAACCTCGTCTGCATTGTTTTGTGCAAGAGTGAGCAAACAATTGCCCACAAGAAGGATAATATACAATAACATTCTATGAATGACAATTAACTAAGCTTTCAATGGTAAAGTATTTTTACTGGAAACAATAATTTCTATTTTGAATAATGTGAGTTCAAGGAATAACGAACTTTAAAATCAAATAACATATATCAATATCAAAGGAATACACTAAGGGTCACAAGACCACGAAGTATGCTATAGGTTGTCAAGTATTTCTACTTTAACCTTTAACGGTTTAAAAGACCATAATCATCATCTATGTCCTAGGTTAACAAGCATTTCTGTTGTAACCTTTAATAGTCTAAACAACTATATCGACCATCGTCTCGTACTCCAGGTGATCAGCCCTTTGTACTATGTACTGCGCAAATATTTTAACGCTATTGCGTAGCACTAAAATAATCCCCTGATATAGGGTTGTTCATCTCATCTTTAGATCATCAAGTTCCGTACCAAAAGAAGTTTGGTTTGGAATTAACTTCAAAGGAATTCTAGACCTTTAGAACGCTCATTAACCAAGTACTCATTGAATTATATAGGGATCAATAACTATTCAAGAGTATGGTTAAAATCGAATTATGCCAATGTACAATAAGAGATTGGATATCAATGGTTTATCAGCTGAACAAGTATTAGTTATCGACTATACGCTCTTAAAAATGTATAGATTCATAAGAAAACCAAAAGAAGTTTATTTTGGACCGACTTTAAGGGTAATTTAGAGTTTATAACATTCATTAATTAAGGATTAGTTGAATCAATAAAGAATCGCTAGTTAACTAAGAGTTCGGTACAACAATGTAAGATAGTGCAATGACATTGGTGATCAGAGATTGAACAATAGTTAATTTTAGCTGAACAAATGTTTTTCAACAAGATCAAGTTTTAAACAATAGTACATACTTTGAATAAACAAAACAACCTCGCTTGTAATGAAGGAGTAAAGATTTATAAACTAGCTCAATGGAAAGCGTAGTTTAAAAACTTACTCAACAATAATTCAGAGTTAAAGAATATGCATAACAATAAAAAGTTAGGAACAAGAACTTGCATAATGAAAGGTTAAAGTTGGAGAACTTGATTAATTGAATAATAACTTCAAGAAACTTGCATAATTGTAAAAGTAGGGTTTTGAAACTTGCTTAACAATAATAACTTAACTACTTAATAAGAGCTTAGAGATAGAGAACTTGCATAAGTATTGTGACGCCCACAAAATAGGTATACATCACCCATTCTGATTAGCCAAATACTAGGTACAGAAACAACTACAACTTCATTATTACAAATATCGTGCAAAATACGACAACACATATACTGTGAATTTAAATACAAATATTGTCTTCTAGACAATATCCACAAATAAGTCATCATTACAATTATTAATACACTATTTTACAAAATAGTGAGGACTGCTAAAACAACTGACTTGAAAGATCACTCCACACTCTGACTAGTTCCCACTATATTCTTTCCTCCTAAGAAGAAAAATGGAACAAAAAGAAAAAAGGGTGAGCTCAACTAGTCAAGTAAAGAATATTATGACTAAGATACTGTAGAATAAATTATCGTTAGCCTTCAATAAATCAAATAAAATATAATTTCCAACCAGTTTTAGATCAATATTCACAGCGGAAATAACAATTCATTAGAAGAGTAAAGTAGAGAATAAAATCTACTATCTTCTATGATTTAAAAGTCCATCATCAATATTTTATCCATGTAACATCAGTAAATACACATCTTGAATCAAATATTTCATCTTTGCACTACGGGCCAAAGATATTCATTCGTATCACCAGTTGGTCATGTTCATCTCAACACCTGTTCATCTTTGCACTACGGGCCAAAGATATTCATCAGATAATCATTCATCTTTGCATTACAGACCAAAGATATTCAGTAATATCATCATTTAGGACTGAGGATGAAGAAAAATATTTTAAAGAAACGAATCCAGTGAGATAAAATGACAAAGATTAGGAATTCATACTTTAGATAATCCAAGTTCAAAAATACTCCGTAATAAACCATAGTGGAGTAAAATTTAAGAATGAAGATCAAAACATGGATACAATTAAATATAGTAACCATAATAGACATCTTGGACAAAGAAGAGAAAATTTCATTTTTCTGTGAATAGTGTCGTATTTGTGAATAGTGTCGTATACGTGAATAGTAATCCCGTCATGAAAAGGTAGAAATTTGACAAGAAAAATCATACTTTGTGAATAGTACTCGTGAATAGTACCATATTCGTGAATAGTGTCGTATACGTGAATAGTGTCGTGTACGTGAATAGTAACCTCGACATTAAAAGATACAACTTTATAATAAAATTCATACCAATATTTCAGCATAATGATAATGAACAAAATAACATTATTTACGAAGAAAATAATATCCCTTACCTCAAAAGAATAGTACTTCTGCCTGAAATATCGGATATAACGCCGAAGGAAACTTGCACTGAATAATAACTCTCAAAGTACCTAAATACTCACAAAATACGCTCGATAATATAGAGAGAGAAAACTTATGATTCTGGTGTGATTTTCAATTCTAACTAAACAACCTATTTATAGGAAAATGCCAGAACGCCAAAGCAGACTAAATTAATAAAATATTAATATTCTCTAAAATTTTCCTACGCACACCTTCTTGACCAAATTATCAGCTACCACTAGTGGGGCCCACCAAAATTCAGCATTTTCCACACCAACCAAAAGTGGGGCCCGCCATGTTTTTAATAAAAACATTTATTTCCAAACTTTAATAATTCATAATAAATAGCCATTTTATCAGAAAAATACAAATTTTATGTCCATCCCATAGGAAATTTAATTCATTGTAGAAGAAAACTTTTCCAAATTCCAATCAGAAAATGTCTGAAATCCACATACGGATGATTTTTAATACCTCAATTCTGACAAAATACTGATAAAACACCTCAACATTATTTTCTTCATTTATATCCACATAAAATAAATATTTCTTTATCATATAAATTAATAATTAATTATTCACAAATATTATTACAGAATCACAATATGATAATCAGGTCGTTCCCAGAAAAGATAGGGCTTTCCGATAAGGATTTCTCATTACTGGCGCGCAATTAGGTGATCAAACCGGCCCCTTTCCTAGACAGAACTTCTTTAGACATTGCCAACAATGGTATCTAATAATATTATTCAAATAATATGAATTATTGATCTGATAATGGGAAATATTGTGCAGTGACAATTATTGAAATAACAATAATATAAAATATCAACGTAGCAATTATTGAATAAATAAAATAAAATATTGAACAGTAATTACTGTAACAATTATTGAGTAGTGCCTTCTTATGTAAGAATCAATAATTCAAAAATACTGTGTAATACCGTGTGCTACTTTGCAACCACGCGCTTTCTTCGTATTTTTTCCAATCGTATTCCAACAATGTTAATGATGAATAACTACGTCGTTATTTGTAAAAACTCAAACTTGTCATTTTCTTCATCCCACCATTTTTCGTTATGGGGCCCCACAAATGATCATATTGTGACACCCCAAAATAGGTATACATCACCCATTCTCGAAATTGCCAAATACATGATACGTAAACGAATACAACTTCATTAATACAATTGTCGTGTAAAATACGACAACACATATAATGTGAGTTTAAATACAAATATCGCTTTTAATAGAGAGTATACAAACTCAAAAGGAGTCCTCATTAAAATTATTATCACACTATTTTACAAAATAGTGAGGATCGCTAAAATAACTTTCTAGAACCATCATTCCACACCCCTCGACTACTTCCCGCTACATTCTCGCTCTCACGAAAGAACAATGGAACAAAAAGGAAAAGGGTGAGCTCAACTAGCCCAAGAAAAATATTATGACTAAGATAATATACAACAATTTATCATTAGTCTTCAATAGGGAAAAATCTGATAGAATATAATAGACAACAAGTTTTAGATCAATAACTGCAACGGAAACAACAATCCATTAGAAGAGTCAAGTAGAGAATGAATTCTACTATCTTCTAAGATTTAAAAGTCCATCATCAATATTTTATCCTTGTAACATCAATCAATATACATCTTGAATCAAATATTCATCTTTGCACTATAAGCCAAAGATATTCATTTATATCACCTGTTGGTCATGTTCATCTCAACACCTGTACATCTTAGCATAACGGGCCAAAGATATTCATCAGGAAATCATTCATCTTTGCATTACATGCCAAAGATATTCAGTAAAATCATCATTTAGGACTGAGGATGATGAAAAATATTTTAAAGAAAATGAATCAAGTGAGATAAAAGAACAAATATTTGGGATTTGTACTTCGGTTTATCCAAGTTCAAAAATACTCCATAATAACCAATTATGAAGTAGAATTCAAAATAAAGATCAAAACATGGATACAATCAAAGATAGTAACCATAATAGACGCCTTGGATAAAAAGAAGAAAATTTCATTTTTCGGTGAATAGTGCCGTATTCGTGAATAGTGTCGTATACGTGAATAGTGTTGTATACGTAAATAGTAACCCCGACATAAAAAGGTAAAAATTTCACAATAATATTCATATCAATATTTCGGCATAACTGTAGACACTCAAAATTTCATTTTCTTGTTACTGACTATGTAAGAGGACAAAAACGCCTTTTTCACACTCCAGAGATAACATTGGAGGCCCACAACAGCAATTTTAACCCCGGAGATAGCCATGGGAGATCCAGTTTCCAAACCCGGAGATAACCCCGGGAAAACAGTTTCCAACCCTGGAGATAACCCCGGGAAAGTCAGTTTCAACCCCGGAGATAGTCACGGGGGATCAAGATCAAAGCCTGGAGATAGCCCAGGAGGTCAAGCCAACCTCAGAGATAACCCTGAGAATAGTCAAAGTCAACACCAAGTCAACCCTGAGAAAATACTACTATATCTGCGCGAAAATTGGAGATAACCCCGAAAGGGGCAAAATGGTCATTTTGCTAACTCAACTTCAATTCACATCAAATCAACTCATGTCAACTCAAAATACTTTAATAGAAGTCCCACAAGAACCATATCTTAACTTTCAAGCGCAAACTACGCAAAACGGCTCAACGGACTGTCTGACTGAAACCCAAAAATGCCATTTCGGTCATGGACCCCTCTTCCTAGAATCAAAAATGGGCAAATCCTATATCATTGTGTAGCTCTCGGAATGAGATTTCCAGAATGATATGGCACGCTTCCATCGGACTCCCGGATTGAAAGTTATGAACGACCGAGCGAACAACGCGTTGTCCGAATGTACGTACTTCGACACGGTGGGACCCACACTGCCCGGGGCACCCCGGGCAGCCGCAGGTACACTTGCTACTAGGTGCCGCAGGTAGACCTGTGGCTCCCCCCTCTATAAATAGAGGGCTTGGGGTGCCTATTTTGCAAGAGAAAACGGCGAGGAAGCCCTGCCCAATTTGCTCTGCACTCACCCCATACAGTGTACTTTCTCATTTTAAACACCTGTGAGCTCACATATAGCTTCTTTTGTACCTACAAAAGCCAGTGTTTACCCACTTTAAAGATATAGAAGTCTTCTTTGGCAGTTAACTATAATCCTTCTCACATACTTTAAAGCCTTTCTTCATCTCTCTCAGACACACCCTTCTTCTCGCTGAGAGTCCTATCATGCGCGTTTCGAACTTTGGTCTCGTGGTTTTTCATTTCATTTGTAAATATATATATATATATATATATATATATATATATATCTCATACAAACATTATCGAGTTATGCCTCGATTGAGCCTGAACTTTGCCCTGAGCGCTTACTCGCTTATATATATATATATGAACCGTGGTGGTCGACTATGTTCATGAGCCCGGATTTTACATCCCAAAGTATGCGTTTATTCGCTTTTATATATATATATATATATATATATATATATATATATATATATATATATATATATATATATGAACTGCTGTCAAACTATGTTCGATGAGCCTTGGATTTTACATTCGGTGCGTATATTATTCGCTTTTATATATATATATATATATATATATATATATATATATATACTATATATATATAACTGTTGTCGAACTCGCTCGATGAGCTCGATTTTACATTCTATATGCGTTATATATATATATATATATATATATATATATATATATATATATATATTCATCCCACTTGAGTTCACTTACGTGATGGTTGATCGCTTTTATAGCTTTCTTTACGTTTAATCTCCGCCAGAGTTTACTTCGTGGCGCTTGATCGCTTTAATACAACTTTCTTTACATTTTTCCCTTTGGAGTTTCCTCCGTATGGCGGTTGATAGCTTTACAACTTTATTTACGTTTTTGTCCCACCTCGAGTTTCCTCCATGGCGCGGTTAATAGCTTTTACAACTTTTATTTATATTTCGATCCCCATGGAGGTGCTTCGTGGTTGGTGATCATGTTCAGATATATATATATATATATATATATATATATATATATATTACAACTTTTATATATATACCGCCATCGCTTTCATACAAATTGTGGTATCATGTGCTTTAAGAATCATGTGATCACAAATTCAAATTTTGGATCTAGATTCGGTTCTCCGATGGACATTTTCACCGTAGCGACTTTGTAAATTATTCTACTAAGTCCGAATTTCCTCGGATAGCTCTCATACCCATGAGGAAAGTCGGCATTTTTTGTACATTATTTTCGTGATTTGGATGCCTCGCATCCAGTAAAATAAAAATCAATCAATAGAACACTTAATAAAATGGGAGTGTAAAAGGTCTCAATTACTATTGAGCATCGTGGTTTGAAAAACCTCTTTTATAAAACATCACTTTGCCATATCTTGCTTAAAATTGAATTTTTACATAAATTCAAACCACAATATATATAGGTGCGAACAAGGCCTCGCACTACTTCCAAATAATAGCACATCAACCCACACACACACACACATTCAGATAATAGTTTCTTAAAAAGAGGCGGTCACCGTGGTAACACGGATGTCGGGGGGTGCCTAACACCTCCCCTCCGCATAACCAAGTCCCCTGACCCTAATGAATCTCGGTTTCACCGAATTCATTAGCAAAGGTCACATCACCGGGTCAAGTAGTAAACCTTTTCTCGGTTGTATTGGTACAACCATTTAAAAACCAATCATGACTCTTAATACCCATCATCGACATTATACATGTCAGACCTTTTTCACTTATTTTTTCAAACAAATCTCACCTAAAATGAGAACACCAAAGAACAAGTAACGGAAAGGGACATCTAAAAATCTCGACGTCGACAGGTGGCGACTCTGTTGGGGACTCCAGTAAGAGGACTTAAGCTGCTATTACAATCTTTTCAAAACTTTTATCTGCTTGTGTATGGATGTTGCATTTACATTTATTATGAACGTGTACGAATGCATTTACTTATTGCACTTAGTGCCTCGCACAATATCTGCTTGTGATATTAGTGCTTCGCACATGTCATCATTTTAATACGGTGAGGCACGATGTATGTGAATGTATGTTGTGTGGTCCCTCCACTAAGAGGCTATCCCGTTGGTGTTTGATTACTGGACTCGTGAGAAGACTAATTCCCCGAGGCTTAGGAAAGGAACCACCCAAATTCGCTCCAGTTGGAAGACCGGATTAATTTCCCGTTCAGTAAATTGCGATGATTTGGGAACCTTCATGCCAAAAAGCCGCGAGAGTAACCTAAGATAGGTCAGCTTCTGACAAACCCAAAATGGAGGAAAGTCTCTTCATGCTCTCTCATTTCAATTACTTGTAAACACAATTACTTATAATTTCATTCCATATCTATCTCTATGTAATGAGAAATATGAAGAAATGTGTACACATACAAATTGACATGCTACAAACAACTGAAGTCCATTTTGCAGGATAAAATTCCTAAACTGGAAACATCACATAACATGTTATTATACATTCCCTAAAGACTATACTATGCAAGTCTTTCGTAGGGAACCAATTGGACCTATTACCCGGTCAAAATCCAAAAAGGTTGCAGGCCTACAGTCAATCATGTCGTCATCTGACCAGACTGACCTTAATCCAGTTTCTCGCAAAGAATTCGATGGATTAAGCAAACAAATTACAGATTTGGTTGTTCTACTTAAAGAACTACACCAAACTACTCAGGGTACAAAGATACCCATACATGTTGAATCCTCTGCACAAGGAGGAACCCAAGGTTCAGATACTGCTAGTTCCAGTCATAGGAATCTTCATAAACATATACAGATTCCTTCAGCCACACAGCGATTGTCTCCACCTACAACTCCCCGAGTCGCATAACCTCCTCAGAAAAGTGCCAACCAAACAGAATGGCTATGTTATTTCCCAAGCCGATACCGGTAAAGGAGAAAGAAGTCTTTGTTCCAGACCCCAGAGTTGAAGAAGAGGAACGAATAATTAAATAAGACATTATCAGAATGATGTCAGGAATACGCGTCATTGTCCATGATGAACATACAAACAGATACACCCCAGACGATGATTGCCCAGACGTAATGGTCATCATTCGGGAGAAGAAGGATGATAACAACCCCTCCATCACTGCAGTCTACCAGGACTTTGCCCTCGATAATTGGAGCAGCACTCCTTGCATTGATCGACAAGGGTAAAACGGGCAGAAACTCATTTTGCCCTGTAGATAACAATAACTTCTTACTTTTTCTGTACAGTATTAGCAGTTACTTTTGTCATTACATGCTAACACTTTGTGTGATTGAACAGTTTAATATATCAAGTGAGAGCATGTTGGTTCAGGACTCTAAAATTAGATGTACCTAGACTTGCTGATGAGGTGCCTATTCTCCACAAGAACTGTAACTTTGATGTAAAGTTGGACTTAGACTTGATGGAAATACAAGAGGACTATGAGATACCTCAGGAGATCAAAGAATGGGGCGAAGACAAACCCAAGCCAAATCTTGATCAAACCACCTCTTTTGAACCTCAGAACCTTAGAAAACCCCAAACAAATCCAAATTGGTATAGAGCTCACTCCAAACCAAAGGAATGACAAGGTTACTCTATTGACCCTATTCCAGGATGTGTTTGCATGGTCTCACGAAGACATGGTCGTTTTATACATAGACATTGTCATTTATCGCCTTCCCATCAAAGGGGGATTCAAGCCACTCTGGTAGAAGCCCAGGCGATTAAAACCTGAGTGGAAGTTAAAAGTTAAAGAAGAAATTGTGAAACAATTTCAAGTCGGCAGCATCATGGTGTCAACATACCCAGAATGTCTATCCAACATAGTCCCCATGCCGAAACCCGGAGGAGAGGAGCGAGTTTGCATGGATTACAGTGATCTGAATAAAGCTTGCCTCAACGATAGCTTTCCCGTGCCATTCATCCACATACTCATTGACACTACGACTCAGTATGACATATACTCCTTTGTGGATGGCTTTCCGGGATACTATCAAATCATGGTTGCTAAAAAGGATCGTGAGAAAGCTGCATTCATCATTCCTTGGGGAACCTTTTGCTACAGACGATTGTCATTCGGCCTCATCAATGCCGGAGCTACCTATCAGTGAGCCATATAGCTCTTTTCCACTATCTAATGCATAAAAAAAAAAAAAAAAAAAAAAAAAAAAAAGACTAAAAATTCTCTTCAATAGGTTCTACAGTTGCTGCCTTACCATCGGCAGGTTCTACAGATGGTTTCGGAGTTTGAAGAAAAAGATCCTTCCTCCACATTCCTCGAAATAAGAATGATTTTGCGGATGCGCTAGCAACTTGGGCCTCTTTGATCAACATACATAACAAGGAAGACGTGATAACCCTCACATTTGCCCAACAAAAGGCTCCACCCTATGTGAATTACATTGGAGAAGTATCAGATGAGCTACCTCCCATCTAGAATCCTTGATATCAGCATGTCTATAAACACTCACAATATAGATCTACACCCGATGAGGCGAGCCCGACTGAGAAAAGGTGGATCCATTAACTTGCTATGAAATTCTACCTGAGCGGAGATGCACTCTACAAAAGAGATGCAAGACGAGGTCTCCTCAGATGTTTGGACGGGGACCAAGCTTAAAGGCTCATGGATGAAATCCATGGGGTAGTATGTGGCCTAGACATGAGCGGCCCTCTACTTGTAATGAAGATCCTACAACATAAAAATCTGACTACGGTAGTTCAAACAACACGACTTGGTTTTGAAGAAGATCATTGACAACCAAGATAAGTCTAAAGGAAAATTCTCCAAACTGGGGAGGCCCGTTTATTGTCAAGGAGGTATTGACAGGAGGCTCTTTCAGATTATAGGAAATGGACGGCGATGAGTTTCTGCAACTAGTCAATTCGGATACCGTGAAATGGTACTATGTCTGAGGTTACCATCAAGTGAACATCCTGGTTTTGGATCATCAGATCACCAGTCATTTCAGGTTCTTTAACCCTCACTACATACAACCTTTCCTTTTTACCCATCTGCCCCTTAGGGAAAAACACACTTTTCAAACCAGTAGCCTGGTTTCACTTCATTTCACACTTTCAGTTTATCCCACCAGGGATTAAACCTTTCACACCTTCAATTTATCCTCATATATAGGATTAAACTTTTCACCGCACCGCCTCTATACCGTATGAACTACGTCGACCGATCTCCCCAATACACGGAGTACGTGTGGCGTACCATGTTATATGGTCCGGTCTCACCACGTAAAAAATAAAAATAGACACTCTCCTATCAATAGCCACATACAGAAACCAGTCCCAAGACACCGAAGATGGCAGGGAATACACACAGATCGGCGATCCATTCTGAAGATCCTGAGACATCTCACTGTCCATCCATCAAGGAAGAGTTTAGGATACATCCAGATCACAAAGTCCTGGAGAAACAAGCGAATATCAAGGAATTAGCAAGGCACAACTAAAAGGGAAGTGAATCAACATATTTTTCCCTACCATATATAATGTTTTTTGATATATACAATGTGTACTGTACATGACAAAAATGGCTAAGCTAGTCTGTGCAGGAAAATACAAGCCCATCTACAAGTCAGTGTATATACGGGCTATCAAGTCCAACATGGATTCCGTCTCAGAAGAAGGAGGTAACACTATGATCTCCTGCCCAAGGGTTTCTACACGAGCCAACAGATCCACCGCCAACTACATGCGATATCTCGCGCAGATATAGCGCTATCCCGCTCAGCAACAGTGGTATCCCTATGAGTTAGAGCATTATCCCTCTAACAGAGCAACATCTCTACCAGAAAGAGCTATCAACATCAAAGCCCACATCCACTACCTGTTCACCAGATGGTACAGAAGTAAAAGCCTCTTGCAATCTTGGCATCTTATCAGCTCATCTGTCAAAGCAACTATCCCAGACAACAAGCGAGGTTGGGGCAATTTCAAAATTGGCGATAACCAGATATTGGGTCCCTTACAACAAGATTGGGGCAATCTCGGAAGCAGCAACAACTCAACACTGGCGCATTTATCAACCATCCTAAAGTGGAAAATGCACCAGTCAGCATGGTCCATCATCATCTATATGGTGATTCAGATATTATTCACTCGCGACTTCATCAACAAAGAGAGTTTCTCATATAAACCCTCGGCATCAACATGCAAAAGGACTGGGGCATTTTTCCAATTCCAAGAAATAGAAGGAGTTTAAGGCGAGATAAAGCTTCGCATCAAAAAGAAAGGGGTGAACTTCTGAAAGAAATCATAGCGATATAAGCATGCCCCAACGAAAGAAGGGGAAACTTCTCAAAAAAAGTTCTTAACTCGGAAGCAGAAGGTCAACGATGAAAGGCCTAGCGAATGAAATCTACACCATCAATGTGTGTTAAGTCTTTATAAGTTGAGGCCTCTACACCGATGTTCAAATATGGGCTGCAAAAGAATGAATTACACCCTCCAGGGATTTCAGAGACATTCAAGTCATCAGTTCAGCTGGGTTGTGAATCAAACGCTTAAGGAAATGGGGAACAAGCACCCAACAGCGAAAGGATACTCCAAATCACCTCAAGAAGGGTGAGACATCTGGTGGTTGTCATCAATCTAGCATAACATTAGGCGAAGTCTGGTGAAGCAAACCTTTGAATATTACTACAGCGAAGGTATCGGAGGATCTGGTATTCTAATCCATTGGCATAAATTCAGCGCAACATCAAGACAGTTCAGTGATGAATGCTTTATATATCAATGTTCGAGTGGGAACCGAAATAGTTTGGCGATGACAACACATTCAACTACCAGCAGGGTAGGATCCGTTGTCAAAATACCCTCAGGATAGACACTATTGTAAACTACCAGCATATACATCGGGAAGGTCCGGTGATTTCAGAACGTCATCTTGATTTCTCTTCATCAAACAAGCATCGGCGACACCGACAAAAAGCCAAAACATTGGAGTCAACACCAACATAAGAATAATCAATGATCGGTAAAGGTAAAGCGATTTGCAAAAACATTTTAACATTCATCATAACATTCATTACATTGCGATTTATGATTTGCGATATGCGATATGCGATGTGCGAATTGCGATGTGTGAGATTGCGAAATGCGATTTGGCCAAATGCGAAAAACGAAGTGCGAAATACGATGTGCGATTTGCGAAACTGCGATTTGCGAAAACATTTTAACATTCAGCATAAACATTCATTACATTGCGATTTGCATCATTGAAAATACCTTGTTATATTGTTAAGTGTCTACTAATCTTTATCATGTCCATTCCATTGCATTGCATGAACATAATAAAGAGGGGCACCACCTATCGACGTCGGGATTTTTAGATGTCCCTTAATGTTACTTGTTCTTTGGTGTTCTCATTTTAGGTGAGATTTGTTTGAAAAAACAAGTGAAAAAGGTCCGACATTTATAATGTTGACGATGGACTGTTAAGAGTCGCCAGTTGGTTTTTTAAATGGTTGTACCAACACAACCGAGAAAACATTTGCACATTGACCCAGTGATGTGACACTGCTAAATGGGTCAGTGAAACCGAGATTCATTAGGGTTCGGGGACTTGGTTATGTGGAGGGAAGGTGTTAGGCACCCCCCGACATCCGTGTTACCATGGTGACCGCCTCTTTTGAAGAAACTATTATCTGAATGTGTGTGTGTGTGGGTCAATGTGCTGTTATTTAGAAGTAGTGTAAGGCCTCGTTCGCACATATATACACAGGGTTTGAATTTATGTAAAAATTCAATTTTAAGAAAGATATAGCAGTGATATTTTATAAAAGAGGTTTTTCAAACCCTGATGCTCAATAGTAATTGAGACCTTTTACACTCCCATTTTATTAAGTGTTCGGCTTAATTGATTTTATTTTACATATGCGAGGCATCCGTACGAAAATAATGTACAAAAAATGCCGACTTTCTCATGGGTATGAGAACCATCTGAGGAAATTCAAACACTGCAGAATAATTTACAAGCTGCTTACAGCTGAAAATGTCTATCACGGGAACCGAATCTAGATCCAATGGGCTGAATCTATGATCACATGATTCCTAGGCGCATATGATACCGCAATTTGTATGAAAGTAGTAGCGGTATATATATAAAAAGTCAGAACTATATATATATATATATATATATATATATATATATATATATATATACATGATCACCAACCACAAACAAACACCTCCAAGGGGATCAAAATGTAAATAAAGTCAGTAAAAGCTATCAACCGCCACTTGGAGGAAACTCCAAAGTGGATAAAATGTAAATAAAGTCAGAAAAGTTATCAACTATCACGGAGGAAACTCCAAAGTGGGACAAAATGTAAAGAAGTCAGACAAAGCGATCAACTCGCCACGAAGTAAACTCCAACAGACGAACGTAAAGAAAGTCAGAAAAGCGATCAACCACTACGAAGTGAACTCCAGGTGGGACGAATATATATATATAAGCGAATAAACGCACCGGATGTAAAATCCAGGCTCATCGAACATAGTCCGACCACAGTTCAAATATATATATATATATATATATATATACAAACTGAAATGAAAACCACAGACCAAAGTCCGGTAAAATGCGCGCAACAGGACTCTCAACGTGAAGAAGGGTGTGTGCAGAGATGAAGAGAAAGGCTTTAAAGTGTGTTAGAAGGCTTACAGTTGACTGCCAAAGAAGACTTCTATATCTTTAAAGTGGGTAAACACTGGCTTTTGTAGGTACGAAAGAAGCTATATGTGAGCTCACAGGTGTTTAAAATGAGAAAGTACACTGTATGGGGTGAGTGCAGAGCAAATTGGACAGGGCTTCCTCGCCATTTTCTCTTGCAAAATGGGCACCCCAAGCCCTCTATTTATAGAGGGGGGGAGCCGCAGGTCTGCCTAAGACACCTAGTAGCAGGTGTACTGCAAGCTGCCCGGTGCCCAGGCGGTCGGGTCCCGCATGTCGGCAATCGTGCGTTCGACAACACACAATCGTTCGCTTTCTATTGCTCATAACTTTCAATCCGGGAGTCTAATAGAAGCGTGCCATATCATTTTAGAAAGCTCTTTCCGAGAGCTACGCAATGATATAGGATTTGCCCATTTTTTATTCTAGGAAGAGGGGTCCATGACCGAAATGGCATTTCTGGGTTTCAGTCAGACAGTGGGTTGAGCCGTTTTGAGTAGTTTGCGCTCGAAAGTTAAGATATGGTTCTTGTGGGACTTCTATTGAATTATTTTGAGTTGACATGAGTTGATTTGATGTGAGTTGAAGTTGAGTTGGCAAAATGACCATTTTACCCCTTCCGGGGTTATCTCCGATTTTCGCGCAATTATAGCAGTATTTTCTCTAGATTATCTTTGAGGTTGACTTGATGTTGACTGTGATTGTCCTCAGGGTTATCTCTGAGGTTGGCTTGACCTCCTGGGCTATCTCTAGGCTTTGATCTTGATCCCCCAGGGCTATCTCTGGGGTTGAAACTGACTTTCCCGGGGTTATCTCCGGGGTTGGAAACTGTTTTCCTGGGGTTATCTTCGGGTTTGGAAACTGGATCTCCCGAGGCTATCTCCGGGGTTAAAATTGTTGTTGTGGTCCTCCAATGTTATCTCTGGAGTGTGAAAAAGATGTTTTTGTCCTCCTGAATAATCAGTAACAGGAAAATGAAATTTCGAGTGTCTACAATAATGATATTGTAGAAATAATATCATTTACGAAGAAAATAACATCCCTTACCTCAAAAAGACAGTACTTCTGACTGGAATACTAGATATAGTGCTGAAGGAGCTTGCACCGTATATCAACACTTAAAGTATCAAAATACTCACAAGAATACGCTCGATAATATAAAGATAAAAATCTTTAGTTTCTGGTGTGATTTTCAATTCTAACCTAAGCACCCTATTTATAGGAAAATGCTTAGAACACCAAAGCAGAAAATTTAATATAATATTAGTATAAATAAAATAAATTCACACCCACCTAAGACCAACTGAATTCAGCACATTTATATCACATGTGGGGCCCACCAACATAACAAAAATGTTTTTCTTAAAAATAATAATTAAAACTTCAAAAATCAATTATTCCGAAACTTCAATAATTCATAATAAATAGCCCTTTTATTAGAAAAAATGGAATCTTATGTCCTTCCATAGGAAATTCAATTCTTTACAACTTTTTAAGTTATGTTTTTCCAAATTCCAAACAAAAATTGACCGAAATCCATATACGAACGATTTTACAGGCTATAACCAAATTTCAGTCAAGAAATGGGGTCCACAAACATGAAAAAACATGTTTTAAATATTTTTAGTAACAAAAATACTCCTCTTTCTCATTTACTCATATATCACACATTCATTGTAAAAAATCACTATTATTATATTATTATAATATAATAATAAATTATTTTATCAGAAAAGATAAAATAACAATTTTCAACAATTGTCACTTTTCTAAAAATTCCTCCATTTATATCCACATAAATAAATATTTTTCTTATCATATAAATCAATAATTAATTATTCACAAATAATATTATAGAATCACAATAATGGCAACCAGGCCGTTCCCAGGAAAGAGGGGGCTTTCCAATAAGAATTTCTCCTTACTAGTGCGCAATTAGGTAACAAAATCTCTCCTTAGACAGAACTTTCTAGACATTGCCAATAATGTTATCTAGTAATATTATTAAAATAATATTAATCATTGATCTGATAATGGGAAATACTGTGTAGTGACAATTATTAAAACAACAATAATTTAAAATATCAACGAAGCAATTATTGAATCAATAAAATAAAATATTGAACAGTAATTACTGTAACAATTATTGAGTAGTGCCTTCTTACGTAAGAATCAATAATTGGTGCAATACTGCAAATGCCATGCAACAACACGACATCGTGTTTTAACCACCGGGTATTCCAATAGTGCTAACGGTAACAACTACGTCGTTATTTATCAAAACTCATACTTGTCGTTTTCTTCATCCAATAGCTTTCCGTTTATGGGGCCCATAAAAGGCTGCGCCGTCGTACGAATATTCTCCGACAGGAAGAATATTTCACGACCAAACGAATATTCCCTAACAACAATGAATATTTTATAACCACTTGCTTATTTAAAATATTTGTGCATTTTACCCATAACTAACCACATTAATCAAATCAACCCTTACTATTTCAAAATAATAAATAGAGGAAATTCAATTTCATTTATAAAAAGTTGGGTTCTTACAACCTTCCCTTCTTATGAAATTTCGTCCTCGAAATTGACGTACGTACCTGGTGTTTCGAAAAGGTGAGGATACCTCTTTTTCATTTCTGATTCTAAATCCCAGGTCATTTCTTCAATAGCATGGTTCCTCCACAAAACCATAACTTGTGGTATAACCTTAGTGCGTAGGACATGCTCTTTCCTATCCAAGATCTTAACAGGTACATCCTCGTAGGTTAAATCTTCGGCTATCTCGTCTGGTTCTAACTCAATAATGTGGTTCGGGTCCTTCACATATTTATGAAGCACATATATGTGAAAAATGTTATGAACACGAGACATGCTTGGAGGTAACGCGAGTCTATAGGCCACATTTCCTACTCGGTCAAGAATCTGAAATGGACCAATAAATTGTGGATTGAGCTTTCCTCTCTTCCTGAATCCTGTAACTCCCTTCTATGGAGCAATACGTAACAGTACAAGATCCCAAATGTCAAATTCCACGTCCTTTCGATGAAGATCCGTATAACTCTTTTGTCGATCCTGTGCCGTTTGTATACGTTGTCGAATCGTTTGGATCTTCTCTGTAGTCATTCGTACCAACTCTGGTCCCAACAACGTTGCTTCTCCCACCTCATCCCAAAGATATCTTTGAGAGCGACACTTTTCGTCCATATAATGCCTCGAATGGAGCCACACCTATACTTGCCTGATAACTGTTGTTGTAGGAGAATTCCACCAATGCTAGGTACTTATCCCAACTCCCTTTGAAATCTAGGACACAAAGTCTTAATAGATCTTCAAGAGTTTGAATAGTCCTCTCTGATTGTCCATCCGTTTGAGGATGGTATGCTTCAACTAAATCAGAATCCATACCCATAGCTTTCTGCAAGCTAACCCAAAATCTTGAAGTGAATCTTGGGTCACGATCCGAAACTATGGATACTGGCATGCCATGCAATCTCACAATCTCATTTACGTACATACTAGCAAGACGTTCAAGGGAATAAGTCTCCCGTATAGGCAAGAAATGAGCAAACTTGGTTAATCTATCAACAATAACCCAAATCGCATCTATATGCCTTGAGAAACCTTGGGAAGACATGTAACGAAATCCATAGTAATGTGTTCCCACTTCCATTTTGGAATCTCAAGTTGTTGCAATGGACTCTTTGGCACTTGATGCTCCGCCTTTACACGTTGACAAGTTAAACACCTCGAGATAAACTTCGCGATCTCTCTCTTCATATTGTTCCACCAAAATGTATGTCTAAGATCATGATACATTTTGGTACTCCCAGGATGGATTACAAACGGTGTGTTGTGTGCTTCCATCATGATTCTATGCTTCAAGTCAGAATCTTTAGGAACACAAAGTCTGGAGTTGACTCGATGTATTCCTTCTTCATCGATTCTTGCTTCCGAAATAGCACCTTCTTGCAGTTTCTTCTTCATACGCATCAGCTCCATGTCCATAGCTTGAGCAGCTTTAACTTTATCGATTAAAGTCGATTCTACTCGTATGCTTGATATCATCGCGTGGATACTTGGATCCTTTATCTCTATCTCCATCCTTTGCAAGTCATACAAAATGGGCCTTTGTGTTAACAACATTGCACTTGTACCCGCATATGATCTTCTACTCAATGCGTCAGCTACCACGTTTGCTTTTCTAGGATGGTATTGAATGGTATGGTTGTAATCTTTCAATAACTTGAGGAAACGTCGTTGCTGCATGTTGAGTTCCTTTTGGGTGAAGAAATATTTGAGGCTTTTATGATCTGTATAGATCTCCACTTTCTTCCCGTACAGGTAGTGTCTCCAGATATTCAACGCGAAAATGACTGCTGCCAACTCTAGATCATGAGTAGGATAATTTCTCTCATATTCTTTGAGTTGTCGTGAGGCATAGGCTATGACTTTCCCATGTTGCATGAGAACACATCCTAACACTTTACCCGAAGCATCGTCAGAGATAAAAATCCATCCAAACCGCATTTGTATTGTCGAACAGTCTTAAAATGAGTCTCCTCTTGAGTTCTTGGAAACTCTTCTCGCATTCCTCGCTCCATACGAATTTTGTATCTTTACGAGTCAGCTGAGTTAACGGAGTAGCAATTCGAGAAAATCATTCCACGAATCTTCGATAATAACCAGCTAAGCCCAGAAAGCTACGTACTTCGGTCACCGACTTCGGTTGCTCCCAACTCTGTATTGCTTCAATCTTCGCCGGGTCAACAGACACTCCATGTTTTGACACCATGTGCCCAAGGAATGCTACTTCCTCAAGCCAGAACTCGCATTTCTTCACCTTGGCATATAGCTTGTTATCACAAAGCCTTTGCAGTGCCAGCTTCAAATGGCGCTCATGATCTTCACGGCTTTTGGAATAGATGAGGATGTCATCAATAAAGACAACAACGAACTGATCCAAATATTCTTTAAATACTCAGTTCATTATATCCATAAAAGTAGCAGGAGCATTAGTCAATCCAAAAGACATGACTAAGATTTCATAATGCCCGTACCGAGTTCTGAAGGCAGTCTTTGGAATATCCTCAGTTTTAACCTTCAGCTGATGATATCCAGAACGAAGATCAATTTTTGAAAAGAATTGTGCTCCTTGCAACTAGTCAAACAGGTCATCAATGCGAGGTAGCGGATACCTATTCTAGATGGTGACATGATTCAATTCTCGATAGTCAATACAAAGTCGCATATTCCCGTCTTTCTTCTTTACAAATAAAATGGGAGCACCCCAAGGAGATGTACTAGGACGAATAAAACCGATGTCCAACAACTCTTTTAGTTGGACCTTTAGCACCTGAAGTTCAATTAGAGCCATTCAATATGGGGTTTTAGAAATGGGCTTTGTACCAGGTTCAAGGTCAATAAAGAATTCAACTTCACGTTCTGGGGGTAGACCGTGAAGTTCTTCAGGAAATACGTTAAGAAATTCACTAACAATAGAAATATTATTCACATCTGACGTGTTTTTGTTCAATTCCGTGACATGGGCTAAGAAAGCTTGACATCCGTTTTTTAATAAACGAATAGCTTTATGGCTTGATATGATAGTGATTGACTTTAGTGGTTTGGTTGTTTGGATTCGCATAACAGGTTGGTTAGGAATATGAAAATTAACAACCTTACAAAAATAATCAATTTTATCATGATGAGTGGTTAACCAATCAATCCCTAAAATCACATGAAATGCAAGTGTTTTCAACGAAATAAGATCGACAGGTAATGTGATGGTTCCAACTTGAATTAAACAAGATTTATAAAAAGTAGATGTAACGAAAGTTTCTCCTAACGGAGGCTCAACAGATAAGTCAAGGTCTAATTTCTCCGGAGTCAAGTTCAAACGTTGAGCACAAGTAGGAGAGATAAAAGAATGGGTAGAACCGATATCTAATAAGGTATAAACTTCGTAAGAATTTATGATTAGCTTACCCGAGATCACCTCGTTTTAGTTCCTCGCTTTTTGACTCCACGACAAACGCTCTTCCAGGAACCATTGACTTTGACTTTTCTGGGACAGCCTTTTGAGTCACCATCCCCGCTAGACTTGGTTTCGCTACAGTATAATCTCGAGCGATATGTCCTTCCGTTCCACAACTATAAAATAACTTGAACTAATGCGGACAGTTTGGGCTGGTGTGTCCCTCTTTTCCACATTTATAGCATACGACCGGTGGTCGTTCTCCTCCCTTAGAAACAGTTGATGTTGGTGCTGACATCTTCACGTTGTCATTGTTGTATCTTCTCTTCTTGAAATCTCCTCCCGACTCGCTTCTTCTATTATCATGGCCACGATTACCACCAGAGTGGTTACCGCTTTTGTCCGAATGTTTTCTTCCCCGCTTGTTTTCATTGCTCCGATGACTACTGCCACCGGTATGACCCTGGTTGTGGTCCCTCAGTTGAACATACTCATTATCTCGCTCTAATAATTGAGCCCTGTTTACAATATCTAAATATAAATCAAATTTATGAGAGAGAAGATATTGCCGAATCTCGGGTTTTAAACCTCTCAGAAACATCCTCGTCATTCTTTCCTCATTCTCTACCAATGAGGTGCAAACCTGGATAACTCTGCGAACTTCGCCTCGTATTGGGACACCGTCATGTTGTTTTCTTCTAGTCTAATAAACTCTACCTCCTTCATATGGCGAATACTTTCAGGAAAGTACTTGTTGTTAAAAATTTTCTTAAACGTTTCCCAAGACATGCTGAGTGCGGCAAACTGGGTACGTTTCACATACTCCCACCAGTACTCTGCCTTGCCACGGAACATAAAGGTGGTGAATAGAACCTTATGTTCCTCCGTGCATCCCAAGACATCGAATATCTTGTTAATTTGTTTAACCCACGTCTCTTCCTTGATCGGATCCGGCTTTCCAATAAATTCTGGTGGTCCAAACTCTTTGAACTGCTTGGCCGTGACAAGCCACGCGTTGCTATCATTTCCACCCGTATTTTGTACACGAGTCTCTCTCGTCTAGTTTTGCATGAACTGCAAAAAGCTTCTAAACATCCCATCATTCATCATTTGTTTGGTAGTATTTTTTACAAGAAGAGTATTTCCTTCCTGTTTCACGTTCCCCTGGGTGGTGATTAAAGGTGTCTCCACGGTCTCATTCACTCCACTGTTAATATTCTCAGCTGTCATTCTGAAATACTGCCATAAAACAAGGGTTAATTAAAAAAATTAACATGCCACATAATATCCTTATATTATGACCGACCAAACAAATAAGCTTAGGTATGACACACTAGCGAAGGATCACTCGTCTCTCCCCTCCTAGTTCTATTCCCTAATCTCCGCCAGAGACCATATCCCTAAGATCTGATACCAACTGTGACACCCCCAAAATAGGTATACATCACCCATTCTGAGTTGCCAAATACATGGTACAGAAACGAATACAACTTCATTAATACAATTGTCGTGTAAAATAAGACAAAACATATACTGTGAGTTTAAATACAAATACTATCTAATAGAGAGTATACAAACTCAAAAGGAGTCCTCATTAAAATTACTATCACACTATTTTACAAAAATAGTGAGGACTGCTAAAACCACTTTCTAGAACCATCATTCCTTACCCCGACTACTTCCCGCTACATTCTCGCTTCCTGAGAAGAACAATGGAACAAAAAGGAAAAGGGTGAGCTCAACTAGCCCAATAAAGAATATTATGACTAAGATAATATACAACAATTTATCATTAGTCTTCAACAGGGAAAAATCTGATAGAATATAATAGACAACAAGTTTTAGATCAACAACTGCAGCGAAAACAACAACCATTAGAAGAGTCAAGTAGAGAATGAATTCTACTATCTTCTAAGATTTAAAAGTCCATCATCAATATTTTATCCCTGTAACATCAATCAATATACATCTTGAATCAAATATTCATCTTTTTGCACTACTGTGCCAAAGATATTCATTTGTATCACCTGTTGGTCATGTTCATCTCAACACTTGTACATCTTAGCACTACGGGCCAAAGATATTCATTAGGAAATCATTCATCTTTACACTACAGGCCAAAGATATTCAGTAATATCATCATTTAGGACTGAGGATGATGAAAAATATTTTAAAGAAAACGAATCCAGTGAGACAAAAGAACAAATATTTGGGATTCGTACTTCGGTTTATCCAAGTTCAAAAATACTCCATAATAACCAATTATGAAGTAGAATTCAAAATAAAGATCAAAACATGGATACAATCAAAGATAGTAACCATAATAGACGCCTTGGATAAAAAGAAGAAAATTTCATTTTTCGGTGAATAGTACCGTATTCGTGAATAGTGTCGTATACGTAAATAGTAACCCCGACACAAAAAGATAGAAATTCCTCAATAATATTCATATCAATATTTTGGCATAATGATATTGAAGAAATAATATCATTTACGAAAAAATAACATCCCTTACCTCAAAAAGACAGTACTTCTGAACTAGGATACTAGATATAGTGTTGAAGAAACTTGTACCGTATAGCAACACTCAAAGTATCAAAATACTCACAAGAATACGCTCGATAATATAGAGAGAGAAATCTTTAGTTTATTGGTGTGATTTTTAATTATAACCTAAGCACCCTATTTATAGGAAAATGCTTATAACACAAAAGTAAAAAATTTAATATAATATTAGTATAAATAAAATAAATTCACGCCCACCTAAGACCAACTGAATTCAGCACATTTATATCACATGTGGGGCCCACCAACATAATAAAAACATTTTTCTTAAAAATAATAATTAAAACTTCAAAAATCAATTATTCCAGAAGTTCAATAATTCATAATAAATAGCCCTTTTATCAGAAAAATTCGAATCTTATGTCTTTCCATAGGAAATTCAATTCTCTACAACTTTGTAAGTTTAAGTTTTTCAAAATTCAAAACAAAAATTGATCGAAATTCACATAAGGACGATTTTACAGGCTATAACCAAATTTTAGTCAAGAAATAGGGTCCACAAACATGAAAAACATGTTTTAAATATTTTTAGTAACAAAAATACTCCTCCTCCTCATTTACTCATATATCACACATTCATTGTAAAAATATCTCCATTATTATATTATTATAACATAATAATAAATTATTTTATTAGAAAAGATAAAATATCAATTTTCAACAATTGTCACTTTTCTAAAAATTCCTCCATTTATATCCACATAAATAAATATTTTCCTTATCATATAAATCAATAATTAATTATTCACGAATAATATTATAGAATCACAACAATGACAACCAGGCCGTTCCCTAGGAAAGAGGGGGCTTTCCAATAAGGATTTCTCCTTACTGACGCGCAATTAGGTGACTAAACCTCTCCTTAGACAGAACTTTCTAGACATTGCCAATAATGTTATCTAGTAATATTGTTAAAATAATATTAATCATTGATCTGATAATGGAAAATACTGTGTAGTGACAATTATTAAAACAACAATAATATAAAATATCAACGTAGCAATTATTGAATCAATAAAATAAAATATTGAACAGTAATTACTGTAACAATTATTGAGTAGTGCCTTCTTACATAAGAATCAATAATTGGTGCAATACTGGTGTACATCGCTGCGTCAACGCCAGACATCGTGTGTTTTAACCACCGGGTATTCCAACAGTGTTAACGGTAACAACTACGTCGTTATTTATAAAAACTCATACTTGTCATTTTCTTCATCCAATAGCTTTCCATTTATGGGGTCCACAAAAGGCTGCGCTGTCGTTCGAATATTCTCTGACAGGAAGAATATTCCACGACCAAACGAATATTCCCCGACAACAATGAATATTTTATAACCACTTGCTTATTTAAAATATTTACGCATTTTACCCATAGCTAACCACATTAATCAAATCAACCCTTACTATTTCAAAATAATAAATAGAGGAAATTCAATTTCATTTATAAAAAGTTGGGGTCTTACATGCGTCGTCATACGAATATTCCTCGACAGCAAGAATATTCCACGACCAAACGAATATTCCCTAACGATAATGAATATTTTATAACCACTTGTTTATTTTGCAAATTTGCACATTTCACCCATAAGTAAAGCATTATATCAAATTAACACCTTATTATTCAAAATATTAATTAGAGGAAATTCGATTTTATTTATAAAAAGTTAGGGTCTTAAAACCTCCCCTCCTTATAAAATTTCATCCTCAAAATTGACGTACGTACCTGGTATTTCGAAAAGGTGAAGGTACCTCGCTTTTATTTCTGATTCCAACTCCCATGTCATTTCTTCAATAGCATGGTTCCTCCACAAAACTTTGACTTGTGGTATAACCTTTGTGCGTAGGATATGTTCATTCCTATCCAAGATCTTGACAGGTACCTCCTCGTACGTTAAATCTTTGGTTATCTCGTCTGGTTCTAACTCAATAAGTATAGATATGTGAAAAATATTATGAACACGAGACATGCTTGGAGGTAATGTGAGTATATATGCCACATTTTCTATTCGGTTAAGAATTTCAAATGGTCTAACAAATCGTGGATTGAACTTTTCTCTCTTCCCAAATCTTGTAACTCCCTTCCATGGAGCAATACGTAATAATACATGATCCCCAATATTAAATTCGACGTCCTTTCGATGAAGATCCTCATAACTCTTTTGTCAATCCTGTACCGTTTGTATACGTTATCGGATCATTTGGATCTTTTTTGTAGGCATGCGTACCAATTCTGGTCCCACTTCATCCCAGCAACACTGCTTCACCCACTTCATCCCATCATACTAGAAAGCGACACTTTCATCTATACAACGTTTCGAATAGAGCCATGTCTATACTTGCCTGATAACTATTGTTCTAGGAGAATTCCACCAATGGTAGGTACTTATCCCAACTCCCTTTGAAATCTAGGACACAGAGTCTTAATAGATCTTCAAGACTTTAAATAGTCCTTTCTGATTGCCCGTCTGTTTAAGGATGGTATGCTGAACTGAATCATAAATCTGTGCCCATAGCTTTCTGCAAATTAACCCAAAATCGTGAAGTGAATCTTGGGTCACGATCTGAAACTATGGATACTGGCATGCCATACAATCACATAATCTCATTCACGTATATACGAGAAAGACATTCAAGGGAATAAGTCTCCCGTATAGGCAAGAAATGAGCAGACTTGGTTAACCTATCAATAATAACCCAAATCGCATCTATGCCTTGAGAAACCTTGGGAAAACCCATAATGAAATCTATGGTAATGTGTTCCCACTTTCATTTCAGAATCTCAAGTGGTTGCAATGGACCCTTTGGCACTTGATGCTCCGCCTTTACACATTGACAAGTTAAACACCTCGAGATAAACTCCGTGATCTCTCTCTTCATATTGCTCCACCAAAATGTATATCAAAGATCATGATACATTTTGGTACTTCCGGGATGGATTGCAAACGATGTGTTGTGCGCCTCCATCATGATTTTATGATTCAAGTCAGAATCGTTAGGAATGCAAAGTCTGGAGTTGACTCAAAGTATTCCTTCTTCATCGATTCTTACTTCTGGAATAGCACCTTCTTGCACTTTCTTCTTTATATGTATCATTTACGGGTTTGTGGCTTGAGCAACTTTAACTTTATCGATTAAAGCCGGTTCTACTTGTATTTTTGATATCATCACGTGATTACTTGGAGCCTTTAACTCTATCTCCATCCATTATAAGTCATACAAAATGGGCCTTTGCATTGACAATATCGCACTCGTACCCGCATATGATCTTCTATTCAATGCGTCAGCTACTACGTTCGCTTTTCCAGGATGGTATGATCGTAATCTTTTAATAGCTCGAGCCAACGTCATTGTCGCATGTTAAGTTCCTTTTGGTTGAATAAATATTTGAGACTTTTATGATATATATAGATCTCCATTTTCTCTCCATACAGGTAGTGTCTCCAGATCTTCAACTTGAAAACGACTACTGCCAACTATAGATCATTAGTAGGATAATTCCTCTCATATTCTTTGAGTTGTCACGAGCTATAGGCTATGACTTTCCCATGTTGCATGAGAACACATCCTAACCCTTTGACTGAAGCATCGTTGTAGATAACAAATCCATCAGAATCAGATGGTATTGTCAAAACAGGTGCCGAAATGAGTCTCCTCTTGAGCTCTTGGAAACTCTCCTTGCATTCCTCGCTCCACACGAATTTTGTATCTTTCAGAGTTAGCTGAGTTAATGAAGTAGCAATTTGAGAAAATTCTTCCACAAATCTTCGATAATAATCAGCTAAGCCCAAAAAGCTACGTACTTCGGTTTCTCCCAACTTTGTATTGCTTTAATCTTCGTCGGGTCAACAGATACTACATGTTTTGACACCATGTGCCCAAGGAATGCTACTTCCTCAATCCAGAACTCACATTTCTTCAGCTTGGCATATAGTTTGTTATCACGAAGCCTTTGAAGTACCAGCTTCAAATGGCGCTCATGATCTTCACAGCTTTTGGAATAAATGAGGATGTCATCAATAAAGACAACAACGAACTGATCCAAATACTCCTTGAACACACGGTTCATCATATCCATGAAAGTGACATGAGCATTGGTCAATCCAAAAGACATGATTAAGAATTCATAATGCTCGTACCGACTTCTAAAGGCAGTCTTCAGAATATCCTCAGTTTTAATCTTTAGTTGATGATATCCAAAACAAAGATCGATCTTTGAAAAGAATTGTGCTCCTTGCAACAGGCCGAACGGGTCATCAATGCAAGGTAGCGGATACCTATTCTTGATGGTGACATGGTTCAATTCCTGGTAGTCAATATAAACTCGCATACTCCCGTTTTTCTTCTTTATGAATAAAACAGAAGCACCCCAAGGAGATGTACTAGGACGAATGAAACCGATGTCTAACAACTCCTGTAGTTGGACCTTTAACTCCTGAAGTTCAATAGGAGCCATTCGATATGGTGTTTTAGAAATGGGTTTTGTACCAGGTTCAAGGTCAATAAAGAATTCAACTTCATGTTCTGGGGGTAGACCGGGAAGTTCTTCAGGAAATACGTCAAGAAATTTAATAAAATAGAAATATTATTCAAATCTGACGTATTCATGTTCAAGTCCATAACATGCGCTAAGAAAGCTTGACATCCGTTTTTCAATAAACGAATGGCTTTATGGCTTGATATGACAGTGATTAACTTTAGTGGTTTGGTTGCTTGAATTCGCATAACAGGTTGGTTAGGAATATGAAAACTAACAACTTGTTGTCATTGCTTCGATGACTGCTGCCACCGGTATGACCCTGGTTATGGTCCCTCGATTGAACATACTCATTATCTCGCTCTAATAATTGAGCCATGTTCACAACATCTGAATATAGAGAAAATTTGTGAGAGATAAGGTATTGACGAATTTTGGGTTTTAGACTTCTTAGAAACATCCGTATCATACGTTCTTCATTCTCTACCAAATGAGGTGCAAACCTGGATAACTCTACAAACTTAGCCTCGTACTGGGACACAGTCGTGTTATTTTGTTCCAGTCTGATAAACTCTACCTCCTTCATATGACGAATACTTTCAGGAAAGTACTTGTTATTGAACAGTTTCTGAAATGTTTCCTAAGACATATTGAGTGGGGCAGGCTGATTACGCTTCACAGATTCCCACTAGTAATCTGCCTCACCACGGAACATAAAGGTGGAGAATGGAAACTTCTATTCTTCCGTGCATCCAAAGACATCAAATATATTGGTAATTTGCTTAACCCACGTTTCCGCCTTAATCGGATCCGACTTTCCCAAAAATTTTGGTGGCCCCAACTCTTTGAAATGCTTGGCTGTGACAAGCTGCGCGTTGCTATCATTTCCACCTGTATTTTGTACACGAGTCTCCCTCGTCTGATTTTGCATGAACTGCAAAAAGCTTCTAAACATCCGATCATTCATCATTTGTTCGGTAGTGTTATTTACAGGAGGAACATTGCCGTCTTGTTGCACGTTCTCCCGGTTGGTGATTAAAGGTGTCTCCACGGTCTCATTCACTCCATTGTTAACATTTTCAGCTGTCATTCTCAAATACTGCCATAGAACAAAGTTTAATTAAAGTTATTGACATACCACATATTATCCCTATATTCTGACTAACCAATTAAACACAAATAAGCTTAAGTAGGACACACTAGCGAAGGATTTACTCGTCTCTCCCCTCTAAGTTATATTTCATGATCTCCGCCAGAGACTATATCTATAAGCTCTGATACCAACTGATTCACTAAATACATGGTACAAAAACAACTACAACTTCATCATTATAATTGTCGTGTAAAATACGACAACACATATACTGTAACACCTCCTTCCCGAAAAGGAAAGGGAGGTCACGTGCAAAGCATAACAAACCTCAAAATAAGTAAACAGAGCACTAATGACTTCAAATATGTAATAATGACATTCATCAATGAAGTAATAAATATAATTCTCCAACTAGAGTCAAAATGATCAAACCAAAAATCGAAACAACTTAGATGGTCAAAGATAACTCTCTCATCACACTAGCCCTGAATCACCCCTGCAAACCTGCTGGAAGAAAAACACAGCATGAGCCAATTGACCAGTACGGATACAAATATACAAAAGATATACAATTAATTGATATACGAAATCAATTGAGACAAAATACTGAACACAACCTCAAGTTTATATACTGACAAAAATATAATCTCCAAAGATATGAATGGAATATATCTGAATCAACAGAATTGACGAAACCAAAAGAAGAGTAAAGAAATAACAAACTGAAGAAACTAACTCAATGAATTGAACTAAATAGAAACAAACAAAACTAATGCAATGAAATAATAGGCTGAATCAAATGGTTAGGTGTTATTTCATATCGATTGAGCTCAGAAATATACATTGCCACATAGGCAAGTCAAAACAATGCCACACAGGCAAGTCAAAATAATGCCACACAGGCAAGTCAAAATGATGCCACACGGGCATGTCAAATGATGCCAAACAGGCAACCAAAATAATGCCACACAAGCAAATCACACATTGGACAGCGAATCTAAATGTATGCAAATCGTATATGTGTGTTTGGCACAACATCACAAATACGCAGAACAGAAAACTAGGGTAAACCCATACGCCTCCCACAACAAAACACCAAATGGCCCACTTCCTCCGGAGACCAAAACGGAGACGCCGTGGACTAATCACACTGCCACGGAAAGTGTCATATCTCTCGTACCAAGACGACATGCCTGTGGTACCCCCACAGGTGGTTATAGCTCAGGTATACCCTACGGTATATTCTAACAAAAATACTATGTCACAACACATACGACATAAAACCAACAAAAGGGTTCTATATGTACATGTTGAACCATATCAAATTATAGTCACAAGGTCTCAAAAAGAAGGTAGCAACATGTACCGCTCAAAAATTATCAAAAATAAATACTAAACATGATATCCTAATTCAAAGAGTACAAATACGAGTCATGTGTATCAACTCCAAGATGAAACTAATATATTTATTTTACAGGAAACAATTATGTGAAATCATAATTTGAAATAAGGAAACAAACGAACAAATCAAATTTAACAATAGTATCGCTGAAAGAGTACGGAATCCGTACCTGAGTTAAGCAACGTCATACCCAAAATTATAATCCGAATATAACTCGTTAAATTCCTTCCGTCCGAACTAATTAAACAAAATAATAAATAAGTACAATTAGTGAATTATTATTATTATTACCCAAAATATATTCCAAATATAACTTGTTAGACTCCCTCATTCCAACAAATTAAGATAAATAATAACTTATAAGTTTAATAATAATTCCAAATTAATTTTATAATTTTGTTAGACATGTATGACGCAAAATCTAGAGGAGGGCAAGAAGTCCGAGTTTCGTATTGATGACCATGGTGTGATTTGGTTGGGTGAGCGGTTGTGTGTACCATCCCATCCAATCATTCGAGAGGATGTGCTAGCTGAGGCTCATAGTTTGCCATTTTCTATTCATCCAGGTTCTACGAAGATGTATAGGGATTTGAAGAAGAATTTTTGGTGGAATGGGATGAAACGAGACGTGGTTGAATATGTTGGGAAGTGCCTCACTTGTCAACAAGTGAAGATAGAACATCAACAAGAGCTCCCTTTTATCCAGTAGTTTTGATATATTTTGTTAGGCTATGATACATTGATTTATTTAGAGTTGTAAGAGTTATTTTAGATTGTGGTTTGAGCCAGGGTGGCATTTATTATGGTTTATCTTAAAACAGTTAACTAGTATGAGATTAATATTCTTTTGTGGATTAGAGTTTTGTTATATATTCATCAGTTTTGTTGTGTTTGAGTAACCTCTCTTTCTATTTCAGAAAGGGTGTGTTACATATACTGTGAATTTAAATACAAATATTATCTTCTAGAACATATCCACACTCAAATAAGTCCTCATTACAATTATTGATACACTATTTTAAAAAATAGTGAGGACTGCTAAAACAACCGACTTGAAACATCACTCCACACCCCGACTAGTTCCCACTATATTCTCGCCTCCTGAGAAGAAAAATGAAACAAAAAGGAAAAGGGTGAGCTCAGCTAGCCCAGTAAAAACTTTTATGACTAAGATAATGTAAAACAAAATATCGTTACCCTTTAATAAATTATATAAAATATAATGGACAACTCGTTTTAGATCAATATTCGCAACGGAAATAACAATTCATTAGAAGAGTAAGTAGAGAATGAAATTTACTATCTTCTATGATTTAAAAGTTCATCATCAATATTTTATCCCTGTAACATCAATCAATACACATCTTGAATCAAATATTGTGAGGGCCCCGAATCTGAGGTCCCGAATCACCGCGGATCCGGTTCGATCATTCTATAACTATTACTACTTTTTGTGGAAGATATAAACATAAACTATTTATACATTAAACTTACATACTATTCCCCAAGGTCGAGTAACCTTAACTTAATACACAACACATAACTTATTCAACACATAACATTATTATCAAACTATACTATTACAAAACTAATCGCTACATTAACTTTACGCTGGAACTGTCTTTAATCTTTCCTTGTATCCGACGCATTCGCCTTAATCTGCAATGTTTTATCATGATATAGCAAGGGTGAGCATGAAAGTTGCCCAGCAAGTTTAAATTCAATAATATAACGATATATCATGATTGAAAGAATTTGAATAATAAGCTGGCTATAATTCAACAATATAATTGTGAACTATCATGAACAAATTTATGATTGAACAAGTATTATACATGAACAAATATATCTGAACCAACTGGTAATGAAGGTGATCAGCCTTTCATACCTGACTTATACATGCAATATGTACAGAGTAAAATTCATGGCAATCAGCAATGATTAACCATAAGCTTATCCAAATGAAACAACTCTTAATAGAACTAAGTATAAACAAACTTGCCTGAACCGTTGATTACCGCAACGCAATTTACAACGCTTTATTCGAATACCTAATATTAGTAATATAGATCTCCAATATTAGAATAATATCATCATAATATAATACTATATATATATATATATATATATATATATATATATATATACACATAGAATAACCTAAACACATTACACATAACACATTACCCTATCAATCCATTACACACGTAAGACTCGGTATCAAGTCAAACTATTGCAGTCTGAGTTGAACCCGACACAATTCTAACATCCCGATGGTCTTGTCGAACTTTCATCGAGTTTAAGTTCAATTAAACTCTGTATAAATGCTTAACAATTATCTCAGATCAGTCAAAATATTTTTCTAAGTCTCATAATAATTTTCAAATAATTATTACTATTTATCATGAATTTTCAATCATTAATATTATATTTAAATGAATTAAATACCACATAATTCTCTTATCATTAATATTTATTTATTATCAAATATTAATGAAATACATATCATAATATTATAATATATTTATAATATCACAAAGTATTTTTAATACCTTAAAATACTTTAAATATGATTTTTAAACAATTAAATTCATTATCCGTAATTACTATTAATATTAAAATATTAATATTTTCATGACAAAATATCAAAAGTTATATTTTATAACTTAAAATATTTTTATAACACTTAAATCATTTTTATATGATTTTTAAATCATTATTTCTATTTTTCCATAATTTATTTAATATATTTATTAAATAAACTAATTATCATTAATATTAATTAATGAAATTTCATCACAAAATATTAAAAGTCACTTTGAAAATAACTTAAAATATTTTCTTTTACCATAATATTATTTTTCATGATTTTTCATGAATTAAAACTATTTTTAAATTATTTATTTAATATTATAATTAAATAAATAAATACCATTTATATTCCAAAATATTAAATATTTATGAAATATATTCAAAAGGCTTTAAAATAATTTTTTCATAATTTATTATGTATTTTTAATAATTAAAAACAATTTTTATCTATTTATTTATTAAAATAAATAATTTTCTAAATAAACTGTCGCTAAAAGAGGCTTAGGCGACAAATCTGTCGCTAAAAGTGTTCTTGATGTTCTTGAGCAAGAACCCGTAAAAACCTCATGTCGTTAATAGAGGTTGGTAGGTTTTTGACCAAAGATAGATTCTTGATCTTCCTTCATTTTTAGCGATCTAATGTATTGATGTTGTAGTATAAGTGTAATACTACTATCATTAATCAATTTCATGTTCATAACAAAACATATATGAGAGATCTAGGTTCTGGATTATCATGTCAGAGATGTTCTTCATTTCTGAGTTTTCTAGAAATGAAGAACAGTTGCTAGGCCTTAATTTGAAACCTCATAACTTGAGATATGGGTCAGGTTTGTCTGATCTAATGGTCCCTTCTCGTAGGGGAGATGTCAGGCTATAATAATATATCAACATAACAACATTAAAACATCCAAAGCATAAGATCCAAGGCAATCAAACTGGAGGTTAGAACTCGGTTCTTGAAGATCTGGGTTTCCCAGAAATCTTCATCCGGTCAGTTGGTCAACGGTAGTTTGACCATAAATTGCTACATTCCTGTTACAGATCTGGGTGATCTAAGGACATATATATGTACTCTTCATGACAGACTACAATAATCAAACAAACAAATGGCTATAACATTTAATGTAAGCAAGATCCGGAGCCCGAAAAATGGTTGTCGAGTTTTACGGGAAAATCTGGGTTACCTGAAAACCAGACTTTGTGTTCGGTCAACGACTTTTGCAACGATCATAACATTCGATCTACACATGATCTGGACTTGATTCAAGTTCCAGATCCGAGTCCTTACAACATACTTCAAGTACAAACTCTTAAAACACATAAACAATTAACAAGAAAGGATCTAGAGGCCCTGACATTAGGCTGTCAGGCCTTATTTTCAATTTTTTCCAGATTTCTTAAAATGTTAGATCCGAGCACTTTGATGTTATGGATCTATGATCCAACAACCCAGATCTCTAATTGACACCTTATAACACATATTTAACCAACAACTAACATTAAACAACATAAGATCAAATGATTTCAAAATTTTAGGGTTTATACCTTTTGAGCTTTGATCCATGAATCTGACTTTGATGATCTGTTATATGTAAGCTAAAGTATGTTTAGAGAGAGAGGGTCTTGGCTATTTTTTTTTAAAACTAAAGTGATTATTATCTCTCTTTCTAATCTTTAAAATATTTTGATTCATTGTATTGGCTGACACTAGATGGTTGGAAATTAAATATAGAGTTATCTTAGGCTAGGTTTTGGTCACCAACTCACACTAGAGCAAGTCTTGCAAGTTAAGTCACAATAATGCTAAAAAGGGCAAAATGGACATTTAGCATTTAATTTTAATGACATTTTTGACATTTAACCAAACCCTTAGGGCGTAGGGTTTAGGGTTTGAGCCATTTTAGAGTTTAGGGTTTAACAAATTAATTTCCAATATTTTCTAAAATTTCTAATTTAGGTTTTAAAAAAATAGAAAATTAATATTTCTAAATTATAATTAGAATTTTCTAATTATATTAAAATTTCTTAATCATACTTTAAATATTGGTAATTAGGATTAGCATTTCCTAATTAAAATTACTAATCAAGCAATTAGGGTCAAAATGGTCATTAGGGTTTATAACCCACGAATTAGGGTTTTAATCATAACAATAATATTTCTAATTTATAAATTAGATTTCGTAATTAGGGTTTCTAATTACTCATAAATTGAAAATTAGGATTAATATTTCATAATTAACATAAAAATTATTTAATTAACACTTAGGTTTTCCCTAATTATAAATTAGGGTTTCAAATCCCGAAATTAGGGTTTTATAAATTTAAAATTAGGGTTTGCTAATTAATTAAGCTTTACCCTAATTAATATTATAATTAATAGCACTTAAGCAATATAATAATCATTTAAGCTCCCATATTAGGGTTTTCAATATTCGAATTAGGGTTTCGAATACCCGGAACTGAAATTAGGGTTTCCAAAACCGGTTTCTAGGGTTTCTTATAATTTTCTAGAGTTTTCTAACCGAACGTTGACGTTCTTAATATATAATTAGGGTTTGTTACAGATATCTTTTATCTGGTCAACCTTTGACCCTTAACCACATATTGTACACATATACACAGAACATAAACGCTTATTCCCTTAATCCTGAATAATTCACTTAAATCCTTCTCAGAATTTTGAAATCCTCAAAATTCCTTCTTAAAAATATCAAACGTATACACTTATTTTCTTTCTAGGTTCTAATTTTGAACCTTAAATCAATAATTAAAAATTTTAAAAATATTCAAAATTCTCGGGTTGTCGCATTCACCCCTTCTTCTAAAAATTTCATCCCCGAAGTTCACCTTACACCTTACACCATACTGCTTACACCATTCAAATATATACACATCATCACATGCTACCCAATACACCACTCACAAGAGTAAAAATTGTCAAATTGTGCTGAGGAGTCATATAGACTATTTGTTTGTCATTTTCGCAAAGGTTTTATGGAAATTCATCCATGAAACCGTCATTACTTTGATACCTGAAGGGTGATTAAATTCTAGATATGTCATGTCTTGGCCAAGTAATGATTTTATCTCTCTTTCTCTTCACCGCCATAGGCACAAAATTCTACTACCTCGGTCTTATTGGATGGATTCCGCACCAAAACAATTTGGTTTGGGAAATTTCTTTCAATGAACACTTAGAGTTTTCATAAATGTTTGTCTAGCTGAATCGAATAGCATAGACTCATATCAATAATTCAATTCAATCGAATTATTTAAGTGTAGCCAAACCCCGTTGGCAAATTAAAATTTTTGAAAATATTTTCTAGAATGACGTCATGATGTCGTACTGTATTAACAGTCTGTTTGAGGATGTCGTCATTGTATGACTTTGTCATAACACATCATACAATAGTGGAATAACGATTTTAGATCAAATTCACACTCAGTATTCTTATATTTACAACTCCATCACATTTTTATCATCTCTGCACCAGGTTACATGGTACATGAGTGATAAATAAAATTAATTTTGATATTTCAAATCATTTTTCGTCTAGTTGAAATAAGTAGCATAGACTATACTTTAAACCGTTTCAAAAATGATTACGAGTCTACATTTTTTTTTTAAAAGCACATAGTGCGTATTTAGCTTGATGTCAACATTTCGAAGTCTAGCATAGCTAGGAGTTTTGGAAAACTTATGTCTCCACTAATAATCATTTGCTTAACAATCTATCTGTTCCTATAATCCTTAATACTCCATTTACACACAACTACACCCAGTTCGTAAAACCACACTTATGAGTCCATAAATTGCCACAATCATATGAGTTTAAGAACTTTCTTAGACAGACCTTTGGCGTCCATTCGTTGAGGGGTTCATAAACGTTTCATATAACTATGAGTCAAGTATATCACATAAGTATGAGTTTTAAGAACTCGTACTTAACCTTATATCCTCTACCTATGACCTATCTATCTGTTATACACATGAGAAAGGAATCACCCTCTTAACATACATATATCAAATAGCGCGACACAAATATTTCAATGATTATCATTGTCAAAACTAAGTACTTATTACACCAAGTACAATTCCCTGCCCATACAAGGAATCATACAACTCAGCCGCCAACATGAATCATCAATTGAATCCCCACCTAACACTAACACCCTTCTCAATACGAATTTCATTTAATCCGTATTCATAATCCTTTCCTGAATCGGTACCAATTCATAGTACAACTGTCACCCAGCAATCTTACTGTAAACTTTTCAATCATCAGATTGATTCTTATTCCTGCTATCACTTTATCAGATCATGGGGTGATCTCATCGTATATATTATGATTCATTTCTATGTCTTGATCATTTTGTTTTACGATCTTCTATCACTGAACTTTTAGTCTTTTAGACTCTGTCTATTTATCACCACTGTTCAACTTTATTATCAGAGTTAGGAACTCGTATCTCTTTATAACTTCATGAGAGATTCGTCTTTGAATCTTACCGACCGACTAACTCTATATGAGTTAAATCTTATCCTAATCACTGCGGTTATTAGTCTCAGGTATTCCTACCTAAGGTTCATAACCTATAACTCTAATACCAACTGTGAGGGCCCCGAATCCGACGTCCCGAATCACCGCGGATTCGGTTCTATCATTCTATAACTATTACTACTTTTTGTGGAAGATATAAACATAAACTGTTTATACATTAAACTTACATACTATTCCCCAAGGTCGAGTAACCTTAACTTAATACACAACACATAACTTATTCAACACATAACATTATTATCAAACTATACTATTACAAAAACTAATCGCATACATTAACTTTAAGTTGAACTGCCTTTAATCTTTCCTTGATCCGATTTATTCGCCTTAATCAAATGTTTTATCATGATATAGCAAGGGTGAGCATGAAAGTTGCCCAGCAAGTTTAAATTCAATAATATAACGATATATGATGATTGAAAGAATTTGAATAATAAGCTGGCTATAATTCAACAATATATTTGTGAACTATCATGAACAAATTTATGATTGAACAAGTATTATACATGAACAAATATATCTGAACCAACTGGTAATGAAGGTGATCAGCCTTTCATACCTGACTTATACATGCAATATGTACAGAGTACAATTCATGGCAATCAGAATTGATTAACCATAAGCTTATCCAAATGAAACAACTCTTAATAGAGTTAAATATAAACAAACTTGCTTCGAATCAGATTATTCACGCTACGCAATTTATAACGCTTTTATCCAAGACCCTAATATTAGTAATATAGATCTCCAATATTAGAATAATATCATCACAATATAATACTATATATATATATATATATATATATATATATATATATATATATATATAATATATATAAACTAAACACATAACACATAACAACATTACCCTATCAATCCATTACACACATAAGATAAACTAAAGATCAAGTCAAACTATTGCGATTGAGGTTGAACTCGACACAATTCTAACATCCCGATTTTCTAGCAGTCGGACTTTTATCGAGTTTAAGTTCAATTAAACTCAGTATAAACACTTAACAATTATCTCGAATAATTTTAATATCAGTCAAAATATTTTTCATAAGTCTCGTAATAATTTTTAAATAATTATTACTATTTATCATGAATTTTCAATCATTAATATTGTATTTAAATGAATTAAATACCACATAATTCTTTTATCATTAATATTTATTTATTATCAAATATTAATGAAATACATATCATAATATTATAATATATTTATAATATCACAAAGTATTTTTAATACCTTAAAATCATTTTTATATGATTTTTAAACAATTAAATTCATTATCCGTAATTACTATTAATATTAAAATATTAATATTTTCATGACAAAATATCAAAAGTTATATTTTATAACTTAAAATATTTTTATAACACTTAAATCATTTTTATATGATTTTTAAATCATTAATTCTATTTTTCCATAATTTATTTAATATATTTATTAAATAAACTAATTATCATTAATATTAATTAATTAATGAAATTCATCACAAAATATTAAAAGTCACTTAAAATAACTTAAAATATTTTCTTTTACCATAATATTATTTTTCATGATTTTTCATGAATTAAAATCATTTTAAATAATTTATTTAATATTATAATTAAATAAATTAAATACCATTTATATTCCAAAATATTAAATATTTATGAAATATACTCAAAATAATTAAAAACTATTTTTCGACTTTAAAATAATTTTTTCATAATTTATTATGTATTTTTAATAATTAAAAACAATTTTATCTATTTATTTATTAAAATAAATAATTTTCTAAATAAGTGTATTTAAAAAGGGCTTATAGCGACAAATTAGTCGCTAAAAGTGTTCTTGGTGTTCTTGAGCGAAAGAAAAACCGTAAAACCATGTCGTTAAGGAGTTGGTAAGTTTGACCGATGATAGATTCTTGATCTTCCCTGTTTTCAAGCAATCTAATGTATTGATGTTGTAGTATAAGTGTAATACTACTATCATTAATCAATTTCATGTCCATAACATAACATAACATATATGAGAGAGATCTAGGTTACGAATATCATATGTCGAGATGTTCTTCATTTCGGGTTTTTCGAGAAATGAAGAACGATTCTTAGGTCCTAATTTGAAGCCTCATAACTTGAGATATGGGTGCTTTGTGTTATTCGATCTAATGGTCCCTTCTCGTAGGGAGATGTCGGGCTATAATAATATATCAACATATCATCATAAAAACATCAACAAAGCAAGCATAAGATCCAAGGCGGTCAAACTGGGGTCGAACTTCGGTTCTTGAAGATCTGGGTTTCCCGAAATCTTCATCCGGGTAGATTGGTCAATGACGGTAGTTTGACCATAAATTACTATGATCCTGTTATGGATCTTGGTGATCTAAGGACATATATATATAGTACTCCTCATGATGTATACTACAATAATCAAACAAACAAATGGCTATAACATTTAACACAAGAAAATCAAGATCTGGAGCCTTAAAAATGGTTGTCGAGTTTCGGAAAATCTGGGTTACCCGAGAAACCAGATTTTGTGTATCGATCGGTCAACGCCTTTTGACCGATCATAACATTCGATCTACATACATGATCTGGACTTGATTCAAGTTCCGGATCAAAGTCCTTACAACATACTTCAAAGTACAAACTCTTAAAACACATAAACAATTAACAAGAAAGGATCTAGAGGCCCCGACATTGGGTCACATCAGGCCTTATTTTCAATTTTTTCCAGATTTCTTAAAATGTTAGATTCGAGCACTTTGATGTTATGGATCTATGATCCAACAACCCAGATCTCTAATTGACACCTTATAACACATATTTAACCAACAACTAAACATTAAACAACATAAAATCAAAGATTTCAAAATTTAGGGTTTATACCTTTTGAGCTTTGATCCATGAATTCGATTTTTGATGATCGATCTATATATGCAAGCTAAAGTATGATCTTAGCTTAATTTATCTCACTTTCTCACTCTATATTTCGAATTTTAGAGAGAGAGGGTCTTGGCTATTTTTTTTAAAACTAAAGTGATTATTATCTCTCTTTCTAATCTTTAAAATATTTTGATTCATTGTATGATCATGATGATTATTAGATGGTCGAAATTAAATATATGAGTGCATGCTAGGCTAGCTAGGTTTTGGTCACCAACTCACACTAGAGCAAGTCTTGCAAGTTAAGTCACAATAATGCTAAAAAGGGCAAAATGGACATTTAACATTTAATTTTAATGACAGTTTTGACATTTGACCAAACACTTAGGGTTTAGGATTTGAGCCATTTTAGGGTTTAGGGTTTAACAAATTAATTTTTAAGATTTTTTAAAATTTCCAATTTAGGTTTTAAAAAAATAGAAAATTAATATTTCTAAATTATAATTAGAATTTTCTAATTATATTAAAATTTCTTAATCATACTTTAAATATTGCTAATTAGGATTAGCATTTCCTAATTAAAATTGCTAATTAAGCAATTAGGGTCAAAATGGTCATTAGGGTTTATAACCCACGAATTAGGGTTTTAATTATTACAATAATATTTCTAATTTATAAATTAGATTTACGTAATTAGATTAGGGTTTTCTAATTACTCATAAATTGAAAATTAGGATTAATATTTCCTAATTAACATAAAAATTATTAAATTAACACTTAGGTTTTCCCTAATTATAAATTAGGGTTTCAAATCCAAAAATTAGGGTTTTCTAAATTTGAAATTAGGGTTTGCTAATTAATTAAGCTTTACCCTAATTAATATTATAATTAATAGCACTTAAGCAATATAATAATCATTTAAGCTCCCATATTAGGGTTTTAAATATTCAAATTAGGGTTTGAATACTTGAACTGAAATTAGGGTTTCGAACCTGGTTTCTAGGGTTTCTTATAATTATTTAGAGTTTTCTAACCTAACGTTGACGTTCTTAATATATAATTAGGGTTTTGTTACATATATCTTTTATCCGTCAACCTCGACCCTTAACCACATATTGTGCATATATATACACGTAAACATATAAACACTTATTCCTTAATCCCGAATAATTCACTTAAATCCTTCACGAAATTTTGAAATCCTCAAAATTCCTTCTTAAAAATATCAAACGATACACTTATTTTCTTTCTCTAGTTCTAATTTTTTGACCTTAAATCAATAATTAAAAATTTTAAAAATATTCAAAATACTCGGGTTGTCATATTCACCCCTTCTTCTAAAAATTTCGTCCCTGAAGTTCACCTTGCACCTTACACCATACTGCTTACACCATTCACATATATACACATCATCACATGCTACCTAATACACCACTCACAAGAGTAAAAATTGTCAAATTGTGCTGAGGAGTCATATAGACTATTTGTTTGTCATTTTCGCAAAGGTTTTATGGAAATTCATCCGCAAACCGTCATTCCTTACAGACACAAAGGGTGATTAGCCCGATATAATCATATCTTGGCCAATAATTGATTTTATCTGTTTCTCTTCACTGTCATAGGCACAAAATTCTACCTCAGTCTTATTGGATTTCGCACCAAAACAATTTGGTTCGGGAAATTTCTTTCAATGAACACTTAGAGTTTTCATAAATGTTTGTCTAGCTGAATCGAATAGCATAGACTCATATCAATAATTCAATTCAATCGAATTATTTAAGTGTAGCCAAACCCCGTTGGCAAATTAAAATTTTTGAAAATATTTTTTGAGAATGACGTCGTGATGTCGTCTTGTATTAATAAATTGGCTTTGAGGATGTCGTCATTGTATGACTTTGTCATAACACATCATACAATAGTGGAATAACGATTTTAGATCAAATTCACACTAAGTATTCCTGTATTTACAACTCCATCACATTTTTATCATCTCTGCTCCAGGTTACATGGTACATGAGTGATAAATAAAATTAATTTTGATATTTCAAATCATTTTGCGTCTAGCTGAAATAAGTAGCATAGACTATACTTTAAACCGTTTCAAAAATGATTACGAGTCTACATTTTTTTTTTCAAAAGCACATAGTGCGTATTTAGCTTGATGTCAACATTTCGAAGTCTAGCATAGCTAGGAGTTTTGGAAAACTTATGTCTCCACTAATAATCATTTGCTTAATAATCTATCTGTTCCTATAATCCTTAATACTCCATTTACACACAACTATACCCGATTAGTCAGACAACCACACTTATGAGTCCATAAATTGCCACAATCATATGAGTTTAAGAACTTTCTGACATGCACCTTTGGCGTCCATTCATTTGAGGGGTTTCATAAACATTTCATATAACTATGAGTCAAGTATGTCACATAAGTATGAGTTTTAAGAACTCGTACTTAACCTTATATCCTCTACCTATAACCTATCTATCTCATTATACACATGAGAAAGGAATCACCCTCTTAACATGCATATATCAAATAAATACGACACAAAATATTTCAATGATTATCATTGTCAAAACTAAGTACTTATTACACCAAGTACAATTCCCTGCCCATACAAGGAATCATACAACTCAGCCGCCAACATGAATCATCAATTGAATCCCCACCTAACACTAACACCCTTCTCAATACGAATTTCATTTAATCCATATTCATAATCCTTTCCTGAATCGGTACCAATTCATAGTACAACTGTCACCCAGCAATCTTGCTGTAAACTTTTCAATCATCAGATTGATTCTTATTCCTGCTATCACTTTATCAGATCATGGAGTGATCTCATCGTATATATTATGATTCATTTTTATGTCTTGATCATTTTGTTTTAAAATCTTCTATCACTGAACTTTTAGTCTTTTAGACTCTATCTATTTATCACTACTGTTCAACTTTATTATCAGAGTTAGGGAACTCTGTATCTTTATAACTCGCCGAGATTCGTCTTTGAATCTTACCGACCGACTAACTCTATATGAGTTAAATCTTATCCTAATCACTGCGGTTATTAGTCTCAGGTATTCCTACCTAAGGTTCATAACCTACAGCTCTGATACCAACTGTGAGGGCCCCGAATCCGAGGTCCCGAATCACCGCGGATTCGGTTCGATCATTCTATAACTATTACTACTTTTTGTGGAAGATATAAACATAAACTGTTTATACATTAAACTTACATACTATTCCCCAAGGTCGAGTAACCTTAACTTAATACACAACACATAACTTATTCAACACATAACATTATTATCAAACTATACTATTACAAAACTAATCGCTACATTAACTTTAAATTGAACTGCTTTTAATCTTTCCTCAGATCCGACGCATTCGCCTTAAACTATAATGTTTTATCATGATATATAGCAAGGTGAGCATGAAAGTTGCCCAAATAAGTTTAAATTCAATAATATAACGATATATCATGATTGAAAGAATTTGAATAATAAGTCGGCTATAATTCAACAATATAATTGTGAACTAGCGAGAACAAATTTATGACCAACAAGTATTATACATGAACAAATATATCTCGAACCAACCGGTAAATGAAGGTGATCGACCTTTTCATACGACTTATACATGCAATATGTACAGAGTACAATTCATGGCAATCAGCATTGATTAACCATAAGCTTATCCAAATGAAACAACTCTTAATAGAGTTAAATATAAACGAACTTGCCTGAACCGTTGATTACTGCAACGCAATTTACAACGTTTTATTCGAACACCTAATATTAGTAATATAGATCTCCAATTATTATAATATCATCATATATAATCACAATATATATATATATATATATATATATATATATATATATACATAGAAGAACCTAAACACATTACACATAACACATTACCCTATCAATCCATTACACACATAAGACTCGGTATCAAGTCAAACTATTGCAGTCTGAGTTGAACCCGACACAATTCTAACATCCCGACGGTCTTGTCGGACTTTTATCGAGTTTAAGTTCAATTAAACTCTGTATAAACGCTTAACAATTATCTCAAATCAGTCAAAATATTTTTCTAAGTCTCATAATAATTTTCAAATAATTATTACTATTTATCGTGAATTTTCAATCATTAATATTGTATTTATAATGAATTAAATACCACATAATTCTTTTATCATTAATATTTATTTATTATCAAATATTAATGAAATACATATCATAATATTATAATATATTTATAATATCACAAAGTATTTTAATACCTTAAAATCATTTTTAATATGATTTTTAAACAATTAAATTCATTATCCGTAATTACTATTAATATTAAAATATTAATATTTTCATGACAAAATATCAAAAGTTATATTTTATAACTTAAAATATTTTTATAACACTTAAATCATTTTTATATGATTTTTAAATCATTAATTCTATTTTTCCATAATTTATTTAATATATTTATTAAATAAACTAATTATCATTAATATTTAATTAGTGAAATTCATCACAAAATATTAAAAGTCACTGAAAATAACTTAAAATATTTTCTTTTACCATAATATTATTTTTCATGATTTTTCATGAATTAAAACCATTTTTAAATAATTTATTTAATATTATAATTAAATAAATAAATACCATTTATATTCCAAAAATATTAAATATTTATGAAATATATTCAAAATAATTAAAAACTATTTTTCAGGCTTTAAAATAATTTTTTCATAATTTATTATGTATTTTTAATAATTAAAAACAATTTTTATCTATTTATTTATTAAAATAAATAATTTTCTAAATAAACTGTCGCTAAAAGAGGCTTAGGCGACAAATCAGTCGCTAAAAGTGTTCTTGGTGTTCTTGAGCAAGAACCCAGAAAACCATGTCAGTGTCCGAGTTGGTAGGTTTGACCAGTGATAGATTCTTGATCTTCCTGTTTCTAGGCAATCTAATGTATTGATGTTGTAGTATAAGTGTAATACTACTATCATTAATCAATTTCATGTCCATAACATAACATATATGAGAGATCTAGGTTCTGGATTATCATGTCAGAGATGTTCTTCATTTCTGGGTTTTCTAGAAATGAAGAACAGTTGTTAGGCCCTAATTTGAAGCCTCATAACCTGAGATATGGGTCAGGTTTGTCTGATCTAATGGTCCCTTCACGTAGGAGAGATGTCAGGCTATAATAATATATCAACAGAACAACATTAAAACATCCAAAGCATAAGATCCAAGGCAGTCAAACTGGGGGTCAGAACTCGGTTCTTGAAGATCTAGGTTTCCTAGAAATCTTCATCCGGTCAGTTGGTCAACGGTAGTTTGACCATAAATTGCTACGTTCCTGTTACAGATCTTGGTGATCTAAGGACATATATATGTACTCCTCATGACAGACTACAATAATCAAACAAACAAATGGCTATAACATTTAACAGAAGCAAGATCTGGAGCCCAGAAAATGGTTGTCAGAGTTTCTGGAAAATCTGGGTTACCTAGAAACCAGACTTTGTGTTCGGTCAACGCTGTTTGACCGATCATAACATTCGATCTACACATGATCTGGACTTGATTCAAGTTCCAGATCCGAGTCCTTACAACATACTTCAAGTACAAACTCTTAAAACACATAAACAATTAACAAGAAAGGATCTAGATGCCCTGACATTAGGCTGTCATGCCTTATTTTCAATTTTTTTCCAGATTTCATAAAATGTTAGATCCGAGCACTTTGATGTTATGGATCTATGATCCAACAACCCAGATCTCTAATTGACACCTTATAACACATATTTAACCAACAACTAACATTAAACAACATAAGATCAAAGGATTTCAAAATTTTAGGGTTTATACCTTTTGAGCTTTGATCTATGAATCTGACTTTGATGATATCTGTTATATGCAAGCTAAAGTATGATGTTAGCTTAATTTATCTCACTTTCTCACTCTATATTTCGAATTTTAGAGAGAGAGGGTCTTGGCTATTTTTTTTAAAACTAAAGTGATTATTATCTCTCTTTCTAATCTTTATAATATTTTGATTCATTGTATTGGCTGACATTAGATGGCTGGAAATTAAATATAGAGCACACGCTAGGCTAGGTTTTGGTCACCAACTCACACTAGAACAAGTCTTGGAAGTTAAATCACAATAATGCTAAAAGGGCAAAATGGACATTTAGCATTTAATTTTAATGAGACCAAACCCTTAAGGTTTAGGGTTTGGTTAGGGTTTAGGGTTTGAGTCATTTTAGGGTTTAGGGTTTAACAAATTAATTTCCAAGATTTTCTAAAATTTCCAATTTAAGTTTTAAAAAAATAGAAAATTAATATTTCTAAATTATAATTAGAATTTTCTAAATATATTAAAATTTCTTAATCATACTTTAAATATTGCTAATTAGGAATAGCATTTCCTAATTAAAATTGCTAATCAAGCAATTAGGGTCAAAATGGTCATTAGGGTTTATAACCCACAAATTAGGGTTTTAATTATAACAATAATATTTCTAATTTATAAATTAGATTTCGTAATTAGGGTTTTCTAATTACTCATAAATTAAAAATTAGGATTAATATTTCCTAATTAACATAAAAATTATTTAATTAACACTTAGGTTTTCCCTAATTATAAATTAGGGTTTCAAATCCCGAAGTTAGGGTTTTCTAAATTTGAAATTAGGGTTTGCTAATTAATTAAGCTTTATCCTAATTAATATTATAATTAATAGCACTTAAGCAATATAATAATCAATTAAGCTCCCATATTAGGGTTTTCAATATTCAAATTAGGGTTTCGAATACTCGGAACTGAAATTAGGGTTTCCAGAACCGGTTTCTAGGGTTTCTTATAATTCGCTACAGTTTTCTAACCGAACGGTGACGTTCTTAATATATAATTAGGGTTTGTTACATATATCTTTTATCTGGTCAACCCTTGACCCTTAACAACATACTGTACACATATACACATAACATAAACGCTTATTCCCTTAATCCTGAATAATTCACTTAAATCCTTCACAGAATTTTGAAATCCTCAAAATTCCTTCTTAAAAATATCAAACGCATACACTTATTTTCTGTCTAGGTTCTAATTTTGAACCTTAAATCAATAATTAAAAATTTTAAAAATATTCAAAATTCTCGGGTTGTCACATTCACCCCTTTTTCTAAAAATTTTGTCCCCGAAATTTACCTTACACTTTACACCATACTACTTACACCATTCACATTTATACACATCATCACATGCTACCCAATACACCACTCACAAGAGTAAAAATTGTCAAATTGTGCTGAGGAGTCATATAGACTATTTGTCTGTCATTTTCGCAAAGGTTTTATGGAAATTCATCCGCAAACCGTCATTCCTTACAGACACAAAGGGTGATTAGCCCGATATGTCATGTACTGGCCAAGTACTGATTTTATCTGTTTCTCTTCACTGTCATAGGCACAAAATTCTACCTCAGTCTTATTGGATTTCGCACCAAAACAATTTGGTTCGGAAATTTCTTTCAATGAACACTTAGAGTTTTCATAAATGTTTGTCTAGCTGAATCGAATAGCATAGACTCATATCAATAATTCAATTCAATCGAATTATTTAAGTGTAGCCAAACCCCGTTGGCAAATTAAAATTTTTGAAAATATTTTCGAGAATGACGTCATGATGTCGTACTTTATTAACAGTCCGTTTGAGGATGTCGTCATTGTATGACTTTATCATAACACATCATACAATAGTGGAATAACGATTTTAGATCAAATTCACACTAAGTATTCCTGTATTTTCAACTCCATCACATTTTTATCATCTCTGCACCAGGTTACAAGGTACATGAGTGATAAATAAAATTAATTTTGATATTTCAAATCATTTTGCGCCTAGCTGAAATAAGTAGCATAGACTATCCTTTAAACCGTTTCAAAAATGATTACGAGTCTACATTTTTTTTTCAAAAGCACATAGTGCGTATTTAGCTTGATGTCAACATTTCAAAGTCTAGCATAGCTAGGAGTTTTGGAAAACTTATGTCTCCACTAATAATCATTTGCTTAACAATCTATTTGTTCCTATAATCCTTAATACTCCATTTACACACAACTATACCCAGTTCGTAAAACAACCACACTTATGAGTCCATAAATTGCCACAATCATATGAGTTTAAGAACTTTCCTGACAAACCATTGGCGTCCATTCGCTGAGGGGTTCATAAACGTTTCATATAACTATGAGTCAAGTATGTCACATAAGTATGAGTTTTAAGAACTCGTACTTAACCTTATATCCTCTACCTATGACTTATCTATCTGTTATACACATGAGAAAGGAATCACCCTCTTAACATGAATATATCAAATAACGCGACACAAACATTTTAATGATTATCATTGTCAGGACTAAGTACTTATTACACCAAGTACAATTCCCTGTCCATACAAGGAATCATACAACTCAGCCGCCGACATGAATCATCAATTGAATCCCCACCTAACACTAACACCTTTCTCAATACGAATTTTATTTAATCTGCATTCATAATCTTTTCCTGAATCTGTACCAATTCATAGTACAACTGTCACCCAACAATCTTGTTGTAAACTTTTCAATCATCAGATTGATTCTTATTCCTGCTATCACTTTATCAGATCATGGGGTGATCTCATCGTATATATTACGATTCATTTATATGTCTTGATCATTTTGTTTTACGATCTTCTATCACTGCACTTTTAGTCTTTTAGACTCTATCTATTTATCACTACTGTTCAACTTTATTATCAGAGTTAGGGAACTCTGTATCTTTATAACTCGCCGAGATTCGTCTTTGAATCTTACTTAATCGAACTAACTCTATATGAGTTAAATCTTATCCTAATCACCGCGGTTATTAGTCTCAGGTATTCCTACCTAAGGTTCATAACCTACAGCTCTGATACCAACTGTGAGGGCCCCGAATCCGAGGTCCCGAATCACTGCGGATCCGGTTCGATCATTCTATAAATATTACTACTTTTTGTGGAAGATATAAACATAAACTGTTTATACATTAAACTTACATACTATTCCCCAAGGTCGAGTAACCTTAACTTAATACACAACACATAACTTATTCAACACATAACATTATTATCAAACTATACTATTACAAAACTAATCGCTACATTAACTTTACGCTGGAACTGTCTTTAATCTTTCCTTGTATCCGACGCATTTGCCTTAAACTACAATGTTTTATCATGATATAGCAAGGGTGAGCATGAAAGTTGCCCATCAAGTTTAAATTCAATAATATAACTGTAAGACCCCAGCTTTTATAAATAAAGATGAATTTTCTATAAATATTATTTTTGAATATTATGTAATAAATTTGATATAATGTTATAGTTGTGGGTAATATTTATAAATTTTGCAAAGTATGCAAGTGGTTATATTATTCGATTGGTCAGGGGAATATTCGGTTTAGCAGGAATATTCGTCTGATGGCTCAATCATTGTTGGACCCCACAATGTAATTATTATTTGATTGAAAACGACAAAATATATTTTATTGAAATAACGGCGGAAGTTTTACCGGTTGATCTTGTTGAACTACTTCGGGTAGTAAAAGTACAAAGATAATGTCGTGGTTGCATAGTAGCAGACACCTGTATTGATTATTGATGCTTATGTGAGAAGTCACCACAGGTTTGATTCCATTATTGTCGATTTATAATATGAATTATTATAGCGATAATGACGCTTTGTTTTATTCGTATTATTAACGTAATAAAATGTAAAACATCTTTTATATAAAATGTAAATACTTTATTAAAGTTATTCTATAAATAAAATATATTATATTTTATTATGCATAGTGTTGCGTAGTGTTTTTTGAGTATTTTGTATAGTGTTGCATAGTGTTTGCATAGTAAAATGTTTTTATATAAATAGAATATATTATATTTTATTTAAAAGATTTTCTTTAAATATGGACCGTCGATTAAAGTAAATCAATCTGGACCGCTTATGGATTAATTACTATGCATTCTATTTTCCTATAAATAAGCTCATTCCATCATTATTTTCTTACTTAATTCACCAAACTCTGTAGAGAGAAACTATAGAGAAAAAGAAGAAAAGTATTCTGCTACTTCACTTTGCCAATATTCAGTTCTTCTAAGGTAGGAAATATTATTTGTTGTACACGTAAGGGGTGTTATTCTTTCTTATTCATGAAGAGAACTGTTGTTATTCCATTGCTTATTATTCTGTTGGAATAACCTGTATACGTGGTTTACCCTATACTTGGTGACATTCTTCTATTATTCTATTGGAACATCCTCATGCATGTGTTTTACACCGGACCGGTTCCGCCTTTATTATTCCGCTGAACATCCTGCTCATGTGTGTTTTACACCGACCGGTTCCGCTTTTATCATTCTGTTGGAATATCCTATCTCATGTGTTTTACAATCGGATCCGGTTCCATCTTTATTATTCTGTTGGAACATCCTGCTTGTGAATTTCACGACCTAGTTCCGTTATTATTATTCTATTGAATAACTCGTCTTGCTGCTAACCGCATGCATGGTGATTTCTTTTGTTATTCCATTCTTTATTATACCCAATTGGTTAAAACTTTGACTTCTATACTCCATGAAATTAGTAGAATATCCTTGATATTTGCGTTTCATCCAAAGATCTTTTCATGGAAATATTCTTCCGATCATTCTTGAATTTTACTCTACAAAACAAAGATCATATCGACAATTTGGACGTTAATAATTCCCGGATAAAATAATTCTTGAACTTGTTTTATTGAATTCTTATATCATTGTCATCATCCTCATGTTTATATTTTTTTAAAGTCATCGTGGCTTGTAGTGCATAGATGGACTTGGTATGATTATGACCGAGACTATTCGGTGTAATCATGACCGTAATGTTACAAATTATGTGGTAAAAATCCTCGATTAGCGTGAGTATTGATGGACGATTGTTGGCATGATCATGACCATTAATGAATACACAACTATTCTTGGCCCGTAGTGCATGAATAATTGTGGTCGTGATACTAAAGAATATCCTCGTCAGAAAAGTGTAAGGGTGATTCGATGATGTGGATTATTTATTAAAGTTGAGTCTCGGCTATAACAAAGTGATGAAAACCTTTTAAATCATAAAAGATAGTAGATTTTACTTTCTACTTGACTCTTTTAATGGATTGTTTGTTCCACGCAGCTTAAACTTGATGTTTATTATATTTTATCGCTTTAACATCGTTGAAGGCTAATGATAATTTATTCGCATTATCTTAGTCATAATATTTCTTCTTGGGCTAGTTGAGCTCACCCTTTCTTTCACTTGTTCTCTTCGTGAAATGAGAACATAGCCGGGACGAGCTCGAGAACTGAGTAATGGTCCGTAGGATAGCATTAGTAGTCCTCACTATTCTGTGAAATAGTGTGATAATAATTGTAATGAGGACTCCTTTTGAGTTTGTATAATATCTAGTAGATAATATTTGTATTCAAACTCACGCTTTATGTCGTATTGTATACCTACAGCTTATATTAGTAAGTTGTATTTAAATTATGTACCATTATATCCGACTACCCAAGATGGGTGATGTATACCTAATTTTGGGGCGCCACAATTTGGTATCGAGCTTAGGATATGATCCCGCTAAGATGTGAGAATAGTACTAGGAGGGGAGAGACGGGAATACCTTCGCTAGTATGACCTACCTAAGTTTATGTGCTATTTTATTGGGTCACGTAATATAGGGATAATTTGTTACATGTCAATTAACCTTTTGTTTTGTGGCAAGATCTCAAAATGACATCCGAGAATGTTGAGAATAGCAATGGAGCACAAAGCGATCGCTGATTCGCCACATATCAATAATCGTGATAATGTGCATCGAAGGCGACAATCCTCATAAAAACAACAACACCGACCAAATGATGAATGATCAAATGTTCGTGAGGCTTTATGCAATTTATGCAACAAAGAAAGCGAGAGCGACTCTGTCCAAAACGTAGGTGGAAACACGGAAAACTCTCGCCGGTCACCGCTAAACAATTCAAGGAGCCGGGACCACCGGAGTTTAAGGGAGAGCCAAAACCACTTCTCGGCGGAGCATGGATAAAGCAGATTACCAAGATATTTGATGTCTTGGGATGCTCCGAGGAGCAAAAGGTTCCTTCTTGCCTTTTATGTTGCGCGCGAGAGGCATTCATTGGTGGGAATTGGTAAAACGTACTTAACCTGCTGTACTGAAGATATCTTGGGAGAAGTTCCAGGAGCTGTTCATCAAGTTGGAACAAAACAATATGACCGTATCGCAATACGAGGCAAAATTTGCGGAGTTATCACGATTTGCGTCCCACTTGGTGGATAATGAAAAAAGAATGGCACGAATGTTTTTAAGAGGTTTGAAGTCGGAGATACGTCAACATCTTATTTCTCATAAACTGTGTTTGTATTCAGATGTTGTAAATAGGGCTCAGTTAGTGGAACGCGATAACGAGTCAACGCAACTAAAAGAGAGCAGCCGGCAAAATTATAATACCAAATGAGAGTAGTCATCGAGCGGTGACAACAAGCGTGGAGGGGAATCAAAGAGCGAGATATGGTAACCACTTCGGTGGTAATCAGGGCCAAAATAATAAGAATGGACATTTCAAGAAACGGAGATTCAACAATGATGGAAAGACGTCAGCACCAGCACCCGTTGTTAAGGAAGGAGAAAGACCACCTATCATATGCTTCAAATGCGGAGGAGAGGGACACATCAGTCCAAACTGCGCCATGCCGTCCAAAGCATGTTATAATTGTGGAAGTGAAGGTCACTTAGCTCGATTTTGTCGTTTACCGAAGACAAATTCAACTAGGATGGAGGCACCAAAGGCCGTCCCAGAAAAGTCAAAGCCGGTAGTGCAAGGGAGAGCGTTTGTTGTGACCTCCCAGAGAGCAAGGAACCCGAATGAGGTCATCACGGGTAAGCTTATCATAAACTCTAATGAAGTCTATACTTTATTTGATACCGGTTCTACCCATTCTTTTATTTCTCCTACTTGCGCTCATCAATTAAATTTGACTCCGGAGAAATTAGACTTTGACTTATCTGTGGAAACTCCGTTGGGAGAAACCTTCATTACATCCACTGTTTATAAGTCTTGTTTGGTTCAAATCGGTACCCTCACATTACCTGTCGATCTTATTTCATTAAAAATACTTGCATTTGACGTGATTCTAGGGATTGATTGGTTAACTACTTATCATGCAAAAATTGATTGTTTTCGTAAGGTTGTTAGCTTTCATATTCCTAATCAACCTATTATGCTAATTCAAAAACCAAACCATTAAAATCAATCACTACTATCTCAAGCCATAAAGCTATTCGCTTATTGAAAAAGCGGATGTCAAGCTTTCTTAGCTCATGTCACGATTTAAACAAAAATACGCCGCTTTTGAACGATATTTCTATTGTTAATAAATTTCCCGACGTATTCTCAAGAACTTCCCGCCTACCCCGTGAGCGTGAAATTGAATTTTATATCGACCTTGAACCTTGACAAAACCTATTTCCAAAGCCCCATATCGAATGGCTCTATTGAACTTCGTGAGTTAAAGACCCAACTACAGGAATTGTTAGACATTGGCTTTATTCGTCCTAGTACTTCTCCTTGGGGTGCTCCTATTCTATTCGTGAAGAAGAAAGATGGGAGTATGCGACTTTGTAATGATTATCGGGAGTTTAATCATGTCACCATCAAAAATAGGTATCCATTGCCACATATTGATGACCTGTTTGACCAACCGTAAGGAGCCAAATTCTTTTCAAAGATTGATCTTCGTTAGGATATCACCAATTGAAGATTAGAACCGTGACATTCCAAAGACGGCTTTCCGTAACTTGGTACGGCATTATGAATTCCTAGTCATGTCCTTTGGATTGATTAATGCTCCTCGCCGCTTTCATGGATATGATGAACCGAGTATTCAAGGAATATTTAGATCACTTTGTGGTCGCCTTTATTGATGACATCCTTATTTATTCCAAAAGCCGTGAAGATCATGAAGCGCAACACTTGAGGTCGACACTCCAAAAGCTTCGTGAATATAAGCTTTATGCCAAGTTGAAGAAATGCGAGTTCGGCTTGAAGAAGTAGCATTCCTTGGGCACGTGGTATCAAGTCATGGAATATCCGCTGACCCAAAGAAAGATTGAAGCTATTCAAAGTCGGGAACAACTCTAAATCGATGACCAAAGTACGTAGCTTTCTCGGTTTAGGCCAACACATTATCGGAGATTCGTGGAAGGATTTTCTCGAATCGCTACTCCATTGACTCAGCTGACTCGAAAAGATACAAAGTTCGGTTGGAGCGAAGAATGTGAGAAGAGTTTTCAAGAACTCAAGAGGAGACTTATTTCAGCACCTGTTCTGACAATACCATCTGGCTCGGAGGGATTTGTCATCTACAGTGATGCTTCGGGCAAAGGGTTGGGATGTGTTCTCATGCAACATGGAAAAGTTATAGCCTATGCCTCGCGACAACTCAAAGAATATGAGAGGAATTATCCTACTCATGATCTGGAGTTGGCAGCTGTTGTCTTTGCACTTAAAATTTGGAGGCATTACTTGTATGGGGAGAAAGTGGAAATCTTTACGGATCATAAAAGCCTCAAATATTTCTTCACTCAAAAGGAACTCAACATGCGACAACGATGTTGGCTTGAATCGCTGAAAGATTATGATCATACCATCCAATACCATCCTAGAAAAGTGAACGTGGTAGTAATGGCATTGAGTAGAAGATCATATGCAAGTACGAAAAGTCGTTATTGTCAACACAAAGGCCCATTTTGTGTGACTTGCAAAGGATGGAGATAGAGTTAAAGACTCTGGGACGCATGTGATGATAGTGAATATACTGAGTAGAACCGACTTTAATCGATAAAGTTAAAGTTGCTTTCAAGCTACGGACACGGAGTCGATGCGTATGAGGAAGAAAGTGCAAGAAGGTGCTATCTTAGGAAGCAAGAATCGATGAAGAAGGAATACTTGAGTCAACTCCACACTTTGTGTTCCTAACGACCACGATTTAAAGTATAATATCATGATGGAGCGCACAACACACCATTTGCAATCCATCTCGGGAGTACCAAATGTATCATGATATTCGCCATACATTTTGGTGGAGCAATATGAAGAGAGATATAGCATTTGTTTATCTCAAGGTGTCTAACTTGTCAACGAGTTAAAGCGGAGCATCAAGTACCAAAAGGTCCATTGCAACCACTTGAAATTCCGAATGGAAGTGGGAGCACATTACCATGGATTTCGTTACCTGCCTTCCTAAGGTTTCTCAAGGCATTGATGCGATTTAGGTCATTGTTGATAGATTGACCAAGTCTCTGCTCATTTCTTACGATATCGAGAAACTTATACACTTGAACGTCTTGCTCATATATACATAAACGAGATTGTAAGATCGCATGGTATGCCTAAGATCCATAGTTTCGATCGAGACCCAAGATTCACTTCACGATTTTGGGTTAGTTTGCAAAAAGCTATGGGCACAGACTTACGATTTAGCTTCGGCATATCATCCTCGAGACGGACGGACGACAAATGAGAGGACTATTCAAACTCTTGAAGATCTATTAAGACTATGTGTCCTTGATTTCAAGGGAGTTGGGACAAGTTCTTACCATTGGTGGAGTTTTCCTACAACAACAGCTTATCAAGCAAGTATTGGCATGGCTCCATTCAGCGTTGTATGGAAGAAAGTGTCGTTCTCCAAAGATATCTTTGGGATGAGGTGGGTGAAGCAATGTTGTTGGGACCGGAGTTGAATACGCATGACTACGGAAAAGATTCAAACGATCCGACAACGTATAAAAACCTCACAAAATCGACAAAAAGAGTTATGCTGATCTTCATCGAAAGGACGTGGAATTCGATATAGGAGATCATGTGTTGTTAAGAGTTGCTCCATGGAAAGGAGTTACAAGATTTGGAAAGAGAGGAAAACTTAATCCTCGATTCATCGGTCCATTTTTAATCCTCGATCGAGTAGGAACTGTGGCCTATAGACTAGCTTTACCGCCAAATATGTCTCGTGTTCATAACGTTTTTCACATATCCATGTTACGTAAATATGTGAAAGACCCGAACCATATTATTGAGTTAGAACCGGATGAAATAGCGAAAGATTTGACGTATGAAGAGGTTCCTGTTCAAATTTTGGATAAGAAGGAACATATTCTACGCTCCAAGGTTATACCTCAAGTCAAAGTTTTGTGGAGGAACCACGATGTAGAGGAAATGACTTGGGAGTTAGAATCTGAAATGAAATCAAGGTATCCTTACCTCTTCGACATACCGTCGTACCCTAATTTCGAGGGCTAAATTTCATAAGAAGGGAGGTAGTAAGACCCCACTTTTATAAATAAAGATGAATTTTCTATAAATATTATTTTTGAATATTATGGAATAAATTTGATATAATGTTATAGTTGTGGGTAATATTTATAAATTTTTCAAAGTATGCAAGTGGTTATATTATTCGATTGGTCTGGGGAATATTCTTTTAGCGAGGGAATATTCGTACAACTACTCAATCATTGGTGGACCCTACAATGTAATTATTATTTGATTGAGAAAACGACAAAAATATTTTATTGAAATAACTACGGAAGTTTTACTGGTTGATCTTTGTTGAACTACTTCGGTAGTAAAAGTACTGAATGTCTGCGTGGTTGCATAGTAGCACACCAGTATTGATTATTGATGTTTATGTGAGAAGTCACTCGGTTTGATTCCATTATTGTCGATTAATAATATGAATTATTATAGCGATAATGACGCTTTTGTTTTATTCAGTTATTATTAACGTAATAAAATGTAAACATCTTTTATATAAAATGTAATACTTTATTAAAGTTATTCTATAAATAAAATATATTATATTTTATTATGCATAGTGTTGCATAGTGTTTTGCATAGTATTTTGTATAGTGTTGCATAGTGTTTGCATAGTAAAATGTTTTTATATAAATAGAATATATTATATTTTATTTAAAAGATTTTGCTTTAAATATGGACCGTCAGATTAAAGTAAATCAATCTGGACCGTTCATGGATTAATTACTATGCATTCTATTTTCCTATAAATAGAAGCTCATTCCTTCATTATTTTCTTACGAATTCACTGAAACTTTAGAGAAAGAAACTATAGAGAGAAAGAAGAAAAGTATTCTGCTACTTCACTTTGCCAATATTCAGTTCTTCTAAGGTAGGGAATATTATTTGTTGTACTCGTAAGGGGTGTTATTCTTTCTTATTCATGAAGAGAACTGTTGTTATTCCATTGCTTATTATTCTGTTGGAATAACCTGTATACGTGGTTTACCCTATACTTGGTGACATTATTCTATTATTACATTGGAACATCCTCGTGCATGTGTTTACACCGGACTGGTTCCGCTCTTTATTATTCTGTTGGAACATCCTGTCTGCATGTGTTTTACACCTGGACTTCGGTTCCGCTTTTTATCATTCTGTTAGAATATCCTATCTCGTGTTTTTACACCGGATCCGTTCCATCTTTATTATTCTGTTGGAACATCCATCGCTTGTGTGAATTTCACGACCTAGTTCCGTTATTATTATTCTATTGGAATAACTCCGTCATGCTGATACCGCATGCATGGTGATTTCTTTTGTTATTCCATTCTTTATTATACCCAATTGGTTAAAACTTTGACTTCTATACTCCATGAAATTAGTAGAATATCCTTGATATTTGCGTTTCATCCAAAGATATCTTTTCATGGATATATTCTTCCTCGATCATTCTTGAATTTTACTCTACAAAACAAATGATCATATTGACAATTTGGACGTTAATAATTCTGGATAAAATAATTCTTGAACTTCTTTTATTGAATTCTTATATCATTGTCATCATCCTCATGTTTATATTTTTTTTTAAAGTCATCTGTGGCTCTGAGTGCATAGATGGACTTGGTATGATTATGACCAAAGACTATTCAGTGTAATCATGACCGTAATGTTACAAATGATGTGGTAAAATCCTCGATGGTAGTAGTGCATTGATGGACGATTGTTGGCATGATCATGACCATTAATGAATACACAACTATTCTTGGCTCGTAGTGCATGAATAATTGTGGACGTGATACTAAAGAATATCCTTGGCCGTAGTGCAGGGGTGATTCAATGATGTGGATTATTTATTAAAGTTGAGTCTCAGCTATAACAGTGATGAAAAACCTTTTAAATCATAAAAGATAGTAGATTTTATTTTCTACTTGACTCTTTTAATGGATTGCTTGTTCATTGCAGCTTAAACTTGATGTTTATTATATTTTATTAGTTTAACACTTTGTTGAAGGCTAATGATAATTTATTCTCGCATTATCTTAGTCATAATATTTCTTCTTGGGCTAGTTGAGCTCACCCTTTCTTTCACCGTTTCTCTTGAAATGAGAACATAGCTGGGACGAGTCGGGGAACGGAGTAATGGTCCAGAGGATAGCATTAGTAGTCCTCACTATTCTGTGAAATAGTGTGATAATAATTGTAATGAGGACTCCTTTTGAGTTTGTATAATATCTAGTAGATAATATTTGTATTCAAACTCACGGTTTATGTCGTATTATTACCACATACGCTATATTAGTAAGTTGTATTTAAATTACATTACCATGTATCTGACTACCCAAGATGGGTGATGTATACCTAATTTTGGGGGCGTCACAATAACGATATATCATGATTGAAAGAATTTGAATAATAAGCTGGCTATAATTCAACAATATAATTGTGAACTAGCAGGAACAAATTTATGACTGAACAAGTATTATACATGAACAAATATATCTGAACCAACTGGTAATGAAGGTGATCAGCCTTTCATACCTGACATAAACATGCAATATGTACAGAGTACAATTCATGGCAATCAGCAATGATTAACAATAAGCTTATCCAAATGAAACAACTCTTAATAGAGTTAAGTATAAACAAACTTGCCTGAACCGTTGATTACCGCAACGCAATTTACAACGCTTTATTCGAAGACCTAATATTATTAATATAGATCTCCAATATTAAAATAATATCATCACAATATAATACTATAATATATATATATATATATATACACACATAGAATAAACTAAACACATTACACATAACACATTACCCTATCAATCCATTACACACATAAGACTCAGTATCAAGTCAAACTATTGCAGTCTGAGTTGAACCTGACACAATTCTAACATCCCGATGGTCTTGTCGGACTTTTATCGAGTTTAAGTTCAATTAAACTCTGTATAAACGCTTAACAATTATCTTAGATCAGTCAAAATATTTTTCTAAGTCTCATAATAATTTTCAAATAATTATTACTATTTATCATGAATTTTCAATCATTAATATTGTATTTATATGAATTAAATACCACATAATTCTTTTATCATTAATATTTATTTATTATCAAATATTAATGAAATACATATCATAATATTATAATATATTTATAATATCACAAAGTATTTTTAATACCTTAAAATCCTTTAAATATGATTTTAAACCGTTAAATTCATTATCCGTAATTACTATTAATATTAAAATATAAATATTTTCATGAAAAATATCAAATTTACAAAAGTATAACTTAAGATATTTTTATAACACTTAAATCATTTTATATGATTTTAAATCATTAATTCTATTTTTCCATAATTTATTTAATATATTTATTAAATAAACTAATTATCATTAATATTAATTAGTGAAATTCATCAAAAAATATTAAAAGTCACTGAAAATAACTTAAATATTTTTTTTACATAATATTATTTTTCATGAATTAAAACCATTTTTAAATAATTTATTTAATAATATAATTAAATAAATAAATACAATTTATATTCCAAAAATATAAAATATTTATGAAATATATTCAAAATAATTAAAACTATTTTTCGTGCTTTAAAATAATTTTTCATTATTTATTATGTATTTTAATAATTAAAAACAATTTTATCTATTTATTTATTGAAATAAATAATTTTCTAAATAAACTGTCGCTAAAAGAGGCTTAGGCGACAAATCTGTCGCTAAAAGTGTTCTTGGTGTTCTTGACAAAGAACCCAAAAAACCATGTCAGTGTCCGAGTTGGTAGGTTTGACCGGTGATAGATTCTTGATCTTCATGTTTCTATGCAATCTAATGTATTAATGTTGTAGTATAAGTGTAATACTACTATCATTAATCAATTTCATGTCCATTACATAACATATATGAAAGATCTAGGTTCTGGAATATCATGTCAGAGATGTTCTTCATTTCTGGGTTTTCCAGAAATGAAGAACAGTTGCTAGGCCCTAATTTGAAGCCTCATAACTTGAGATATGGGTCAGGTTTGTCTGATCTAATGGTCCATTCTCGTAGGGGAGATGTCAGGCTATAATAATATATCAACAGAACAACATTAAAACATCCAAAGAATAAAATCCAAGGCAGTCAAACTGGGGGTCAGAACTCGGTTCTTGAAGATCTGGGTTTCCCATAAATCTTCATCCGGTGAGTTGGTCAACGGTAGTTTGACCATAAATTGCTATGTCCATGTTACAGATCTGGGTGATCTAAGGACATATATATGTACTCCTCATGACAGACTACAATAATCAAACAAACAAATGGCTATAACATTTAACAGAAGCAAGATCTGGAGCCCAGAAAATGGTTGTTAGAGTTTCTGGAAAATCTGGGTTACCCAGAAACCGGACTTTCTGTTCGGTCAACGCTATTTGACCGATCATAACATTCGATCTACACATGATCTGGACTTGATTCAAGTTCCAGATCCGAGTCCTTACAACATACTTCAAGTACAAACTCTTAAAACACATAAACAATTAACAAGAAAGGATCTAGAGGCCCTGACATTAGGCTATCAGGCCTTATTTTCAATTTTTTTCCAGATTTCTTAAAATGTTAGATCCGAGCACTTTGATGTTATGGATCTATGATCCAACAACCCAAATCTCTAATTGACACCTTATAACACATATTTAACCAACAACTAACATTAAACAACATAAAATCAAAGGATTTCGAAATTTTAGGGTTTATACCTTTTGAGCTTTGATCCATGAATCTGACTTTGATGATCTATTATATGCAAGCTAAAGTATGATCTTAACTTAATTTATCTCACTTTCTCACTCTATATTTCGAATTTTAGAGAGAGAGGGTCTTGGCTTTTTTTAAAAAAACTAAAGTGATTATTATCTCTCTTTCTAATCTTTATAATATTTTGATTCATTGTATTGGTTGACACTAGATGGCTGGAAATTAAATATAGAGCACATGTTAGGCTAGGTTTTGGTCACCAACTCACACTAGAGCAAGTCTTGCAAGTTAAGTCACAATAATGCTAAAAGGGCAAAATAGACATTTAGCATTTAGTTTTAATGAGACCAAACCCTTAAGGTTTAGGGTTTGGTTAGGGTTTAGGGTTTGAGTCATTTTAGAGTTTAGGGTTTAACAAATTAATTTCCAATATTTTCTAAAATTTCTAATTTAGGTTTTTAAAAAATAGAAAATTAATATTTCTAAATTATAATTAGAATTTTCTAATTATATTAAAATTTCTTAATCATACTTTAAATATTACTAATTAGGATTAGCATTTCCTAATTAAAATTGCTAATCAAGCAATTAGGGTCAAAATGGTCATTAGGGTTTATAACCCACAAATTAGGGTTTTAATTATAACAATAATATTTCTAATTTATAAATTAGATTTCGTAATTAGGGTTTTCTAATTACTCATAAATTGAAAATTAGGATTAATATTTCCTAATTAACATAAAAATTATTTAATTAACTCTTAGGTTTTCCCTAATTATAAATTAGGGTTTCAAATCCCGAAGTTAGGGTTTTCCAAATTTGAAATTAGGGTTTTCTAATTAATTAAGCTTTACCCTAATTAATATTATAATTAATAGCACTTGAGCAATATAATAGTCATTTAAGCTCCCATATTAGGGTTTTCAATATTCGAATTAGGGTTTTGAATACCCGGAACTGAAATTAGGGTTTCCAGAACCGGTTTCTAGGGTTTCTTTTAATTCGCTAGAGTTTTCTAACCGAACGTTGACGTTCTTAATATATAATTAGGGTTTGTTACAGATATCTTTTATCTGGTCAACCCTTGACCCTTAACCACATACTGTACACATATACACATAACATGAACGCTTATTCCCTTAATCTTAAATAATTCACTTAAATCCTTCACAGAATTTTGAAATCCTCAAAATTCCTTCTTAAAAATATCAAACGCATACACTTATTTTCTGTTTAGGTTTTAATTTTGAACCTTAAATCAATAATTAAAAATTTTAAAAATATTCAAAATTCTCGGGTTGCCACACTAAAGATATTCAGTTATATCATCATATAGGACTGAGGATGATAAAAAATATTTTAAAGAAACGAATCCAGTGAGATAAAAGAACAGAGATTAAGGATTCGTACTTTAGATAATCCAAGTTCAAAAATACTCCGTAATAAACCATAGTGGAGTAAAATTTATGAATGAAGATCAAAACAAGGATAGAATCAAAGATAGTAACCATAATAAACATCTTTGACAAAGAAAAGAAAAGTTCATTTTTTTTGTAAATAATGCCATATTTGTGAATAGTGTCGTATACGTGAATAGTGTTGTATACGTGAATAGTAACTCCGACACAAAAATATAGAAATTTCACAAGAAAATCATACTTCGTGAATAGTACTCATGAATAGTGTCATATATGTGAATAGTGTCGTATACGTGAATAGTGTCATATACGTAAATAGTAACCTCGACATGAAAAGGTAAAAATTTTATAATAAAATTCATACCAATATTTCAGCATAATGATATTGAACGAAATAACATCATTTACGAAGAAAATAATATCCCTTACCTCAAAAGAATAGTACTTACACGAAAATATCGATATAACGCAAGAATGAAACTTCAGACCTTTGAATAACAACTCTAAAAGTATATATATACTCACAAAATACGCTCGATAATATATAAAGAGAAAACTTATGATTCTGGTGTGATTTTCAATTCTAACTATCACCCTAATTATAGGAAAATGCCAGAACGTCAAAGCAGACTAAAGTAATAAAATATTAATATTCTTTAAAAATTTCCTGTAAGACCCCAATTTTTTCTAATAAAGATGATTTTTCTATAAATATCATTTTTGAATATTATGGAATGAATTTGATATAATGTTATAGTTGTGGGTAATATTTATAAATTTTGCAAAGTATGCAAGTTGTTATATAATATTTGATTGGTTAGGGAATATTAGGCTTTTAAAAGGGAATATTCGCATAACCAACACAATCATTGGTGGACCCTACAACGGAATTATTGTTTGATTGAAAAATGACAAAAATACTTTATGAAAATAACGGTGGAAGTTTTACTGTTAATTGTTGAAACACTTTCGGTGTTAAAAAGTGCGATGTCTGGCGTGGTTGCAAGAGTATACATCAGTATTGATTATTGATGCTTATGTGAGAAGTCACTCAATTTTTTCAATTATTACTACGATGATTGTTGCGTAAGTATCTCACGTTATTTGATTCAATTATTGTCAATATTTTATATAATCAATAATTGAGATGAAAAAGTTATTAATAATATTATTTGCAATATTAACGATGTCTAGAAGTTACATCGAGGAGAGGTTTGGTCACCTAATCATGGCACTGATGGGGAGAAATCCTTATTGAAAGCCCCTCTTTCTTGGGAATGACACGGTTAGATTAATAGTGTGAATTATAATAATGATGATGAGTTTTGTTTTATTAGTATTATTAATGTAATAAAATGAAAAAGCTTTTATATAAAATGAGAATACTTTTATAAAGTTATTCGCTTTATTAGACTATAAATAGAATATATAATATTCTATTATGCATAGTGTTCTGCATAGTAAAATCTTTTATATAAAAAGCGTAATACTTTTATAAAGTTATTTGTTTTATTAGAAAATAATTAGAATATATTATATTTTATTATGCATAGTGTTGCATAGTATTTTGCATAGTAAAATCTTTTTATATAAAACAAAATACTTTTATAAACTTATTTGTTTTATTAGATTTTAAATAAAATATATAAATATATATATATATATATTTAGAATATATTATATTTTATTGGATAGTGCAGCATAGTATCCTTTCTATTTTCCTATAAATATGATGCTTAGTTAGAATTGAAAACCACACCAAAAGTTCAGAGAATTCTTCTATAATCTTGAGCGTATTTATTTAGAGTTTTAAGAAGCTTTGAGTGTAGTGCAAGTTTTCTTTAAAAATATCCTCGCCCTACCAGTCGGAATACTCTTCTTTTACGGTAAGAGATATTATTTGTTGTACTCGTAAGGGGTATTCTTTCTTTCTTATTCGTGAAGAAGACTTACATTATTCCATTCTTTATTATTACATTAGAATAACTTTTGTATCTCGCGGGATACCTATACTTGGTGAAATTCTTACATTATTCCATTCCTTATTATTATGTTGGAATAACTTGTCTATGCAAAAATCTTGCATACATGGTGAAATTCTTCATTATTCCATTCTTTATTATTACTGTTGGAACATCCCATGCGTGCATTTACACATAACTTTGGTTCCGTTGTTTATTATTACATTGGAATATCATATACGTGCGTTCATGCATGACACGGTTCCATTATTTGTTATTCTGTTGGAATATCATATGCGTGCGTTCTGGCGTGACACAGTTCCGTTATTTATTATTACGTTGGAATAACTCGTCTGCATGCGGTCTATCGCATGCCTGGTGATTTCTTTTGTTATTCCATTCTTTATTATACTCAGTTGGTTAAAGTTTTGACTTCTATACTCCATGAAATTAGTGGAATATCCTTGATATTTGCGCTTCATCCAGTATCTTTTCATGGAAATATTCTTCTGAGCATTCTTGAGTGTTACTCTACAAAGAAGTATCATGTTGAAAATTTGGACGTTAATAGTTCCGCGATAAATTAATTCTTGAACTTGTTTTATTGAATTCTTATATTATTGTCATCATCCTCATGTTTATATTATATTGAAAGTCATCTGTGGCCTGTAGTGCGTAGATGGATTTGGTATGATTATGAACAGGGATTATTTGGTGTAATCATGACCGTAATGTTACAAATGATGTGGAAAAAGTCCTCAATGGCCCGTAGTGCATTGATGGACAGTTGTTGGCATGATCATGACCATTGATGAATACACGAATATACTTAGCTAGTAGTGCATGGATAATTTTTGGTTGTCATACTAATGAATATCTTTGGCCGTAGTGCAGGGATGATGTGGATTATTTTTTAAGCTGAGTCTCAGCGATAAAAGTAATGAAACACCTTTTAAATCATAAAAGATAGTAGATTTTATTTTCTACTTGACTCTTCTAATGGATTGCTTGTTCACCGCAGAGTAAACTTGATGTTTGTTATATTTTATCGGTTTAACACTTGTTGAAGGCTAATGATAATTTATTCTGCATTATCTTAGTCATAATATTTCTTCTTGGGCTAGTTGAGCTCGCCTTTTTTTGCTTTCATTGTTCTCTTCAGGAAATGAGAACGTAGCAGGGACTAGTCGGGGAACGGAGTGACGGTCCAGATGATAACATTAGTAGTCCTCACTATTCTATGAAATAGTGTGATAATAAATATAATGAGAACTTATTTTGAGTTTCAATACTGTCTAGAAGACAATATTTGTATTAAAACTCACAGCTCGTGTTGTATATTTAAGGTTGTATTTGTATTATGTACCATGTATTTAGCGACTCAAAATAGGTGATGTATACCTATTTTGGGGGCGTCACATTTCCTAAGCACACCTTCTTAACCAAATTATCAGCCACCACTAGTGGGGCCCACCAAAATTCAGCATTTTCCACACCAACCAAAAGTGGGGCCCACCATGTTTTTAATAAAAAAATGTTTATTTCAAAAATTTTAATAATTCATAATATATAGCCATTTTATCAGAAAATACGAATTTTATGTCCATTCCATAGGAAATTTAATTCTCTACAACTTTGTAGAAGAAAGTTTTTCTAAATTCCAATCAAAAAATGTCCGAAATCCACAAACGGATGATTTTTAATACCTCCATTCTGACAAAATACTGATAAAACACTTCAATATTAATTCCTTCATTTATATCCACATAAAATAAATATTTCCTTATCATATAAATTAATAATTAATTATTCATAAATAATATTACAGAATCACAATATGACAACCAGGTCGTTCCTAGGAAAGAGGGGCATTCCGATAAGGATTTCTCCTTACTGGCGCAATTAGGTGACCAAACCCCTTTCCTAGACAGAACTTTCTTAGACATTGCCAATAATGCTATCTAATAATACTATTCAAATAATATGAATTATTGATCTGATAATGGGAAATATTGTGCAATGACAATTATTGAAACAACAATAATATAAAATATCAACGTAGCAATTATTGAATCAATAAAATAAAATATTGAACAATAATTACTGTAACAATTATTGAGTAGTGCCTTCTTACTTAAGAATCAATAATTCAAAATATCGTGCAATACACGTGTCTTCTTTGTGCAACCACGCGACATCTTATTTTTAACCACCGGGAGTATTCAACGAAGGTTAATGTGACGTCCCCAAAACATGTATACATCACCCATCTTGGGTCGCCAGATACATGGTACTGAATTCAAATACAACTTAATTATACAACAGTTGTGTAAAATACGACAAAACATAGGCTGTGAGTTTTAATAGAAATATTGTCATCTAGACAATATCCACACTCAATGGAGTCCTCATTACATTTATTATCACACTATTTCACAGAATAGTGAGGACTACTAATGCACCATCTAGGATAATCACTCTGTTTCCCAACTAGTCCCAACTACGCTCTCATTTCCAAGAGAAACAAAGAAAAGAAAGGGTGAGCTCAACTAGCCCAATGAAATATATATGACTAAGATAATGCGTAATAAATTATCATTAGCCTTCAATGGTGTTAAGTCGATAAAATATAATAAACATCAAGTTTAATCTGCGGTGAACAAGCAATCCATTAGAAGAGTCAAGTAGAGAATAAAATCTACTATCTTCAATGATTTAAAAGGTTTTTCATCACTTTTATCGCTGAGACTCATCTTAATAAATAAAATCGAATCATCCCTGCTCCACGGCCAAGGATATTCATGTAATCATCAATGGTCATGACTATACCGAATAATCCTAGTCATAATCATACCAACAATCGTCCACCAATGAACTACAATGTCAATGAGGACTTTTATCACATCATTAAATCACATTACGGTCCATGATTATACCGAATAATCCCTGGTCATAATCATACCAAGTCCATCTATGCACATAAGCCAAAGATGACTTTCAACATAATATAAGTATGAGGATGATGATAATTCAATAAAACAAGTTCAAGAATAAATTTTAAAGATTTATAAGTTAATTTATCCTGAACTCAATAACGTCCAAATTGTCAACATGATACTGCTTTGTTCAGTAAAATTCAAGAATGCTCAGAAGAATATTTCCATGAAAAGATACAGGAAGAAGCGCAAATATCAAGGATATTCCACTAATTTCATGGAGTATAGAAGCCAAAACTTTAACCAACCGAGTATAATAGAATATATGAAGCTCGCAAATGGATTTTCACCGCCATGCGGTAATCCACGTAGATGCATCATTTCCACAATTTAATAATGAATGAATACGAAGGATCATTCACCATGCGTATGGTAATCCACATGAGGCAAAAGTATTCCAATGAATAATAAAGAATGGAATAATGAAGGATTCACCATGCGTGCGATAGATCGCATGCATGTTATTCCCAATGTAATAATAAATAATGGAACCAGTGTCCGCATAAATGCACGACAAGATATTCTCGACGAATAATAAATAATGGAACCAGTCCGGCGTAAACTCACGAGCGTGATATTCCGGCGAATAATAAATAATGGAACCAGTCCCAAAGAAACGCATACGACAAGATATTCTGACAAAATAATAAAGAACTGCATATTAGAAGAATTTCACCATGTATGCGGTACTTCGCATAAACAGGTTATTCCAACAAAATAATAAGAATGGAATAACAAAACAATTTCACCAAGTATAAGGTATCCCACGTATACAGGTTATTCCAACAAAATAATAAAGAATGGAATAACAGAAGAATTTCACCAAGTATAGGGTATCCCACGTATATAGGTTATTCCAACAGAATAATAAAGAATGGAATAACAAAAGTTCTCTTCATGAATAAGAAAAAAGAATACCCCTTGCGGGTACAACAAATAATATCCCCTACCTTACAAGAAACTGGATATTGGAGTAGTGAAGTAGCATAATACTTTTCTTCTTTCTCTCTATAGTTTCTCTCTCTAGAGTTTCAGTGAATTCGTAAGAAATAATGAAGTAATGAACTTCTATTTATAGGAGAATGGAATGAATAGTAAATAATTCATGAATGGTCCAGATTGATTTACTTTTAAACAGACGGTCCATATTGGTTTACTATTAAAACTTAAAGCAACGGTCCATACTGATTTATTATTAAAACATTAAACCACCAATCCATATTGATTCACTATTATAACTTTCCACCAGCGGTCCATATTGATTTACTATTATATCTTCAACCAACGGTCTGAAAAATTAGAACATCTCCTCGTGGAATAATATTGTACCCAAAAATAATTTGGACCGAAAAGAAATATATCTTACGGGTGAATAGTACCCCGTGAATAGTAACTAATGAATAGTAACTCGTGAATAGTACTCCGACACAAAAAGTGCCCCGAATACCCGATTGAACAATATAACCTCCAGACATCAATTATACTAACACAAATAAGTCCAACACAATGGAACTATAAAATTCATCTCTAATCAACACTAACTTATTCATCATTAATATTATAACTCATAATATTTAACAACCAGGTCGTTCCCAGGAAAGAGGGGGCTTTCCGATAAGAATTTCTCTTTATTGGCGCGCAATTAGGTGACCAAACCTCTCCTTGGCAGAACTTCTAGACATTATCAATATTGCAAATAATAATAATATGAATAACTTTGCCGTCTCAATTATTAATTTAATAATATATCATATTATGCAAATGATACTGTAACAATAATTGAATCAATAATATGAGAGATATGATGCAGCAATTACTGTAGCAATAATTGAGTATAACTGAGTGACTTCTTACGTAAGGATCAATAATCAATACCTTGTGCTACTATGCAACCACGCGTATTACTGTACTTTTACTACCGAGTAGTTCAACAGTTTTAACGGTAACACCTCCGCCATTATTTATATAGAAAGATAATTTTGTCGTTTTCTAACTACGACAATACTTCCGTTGTGGGGTCCACCAATGATTGTGTTGTCGTACAATATTCCCTGTTAAAACGAATATTCCCCGACCAATCGAATATTATATAACCACTTGCTTACTTTGCAAAATTTATAAATATTATCCACAACTATAACATTATATCAAATCCACACCATAATATTAAAAAATTATTTTGAGAAAATTAAATATTTATTCATAAAATCTGGGGTCTCACAGTTAACGGTAACAACTACGCTGTTATTTGTAAAAACTCAAACTTGTCATTTTTTTATCCGGTCATTTTTCGTTATGGGCCCATAAATGGTTGCGACGTCGTACCAATATTCCCCGACAACAATGAATATTTTATAACCACTTGTTTATTTTGTAAAATTTGCACATTTCACCCATAACCAAAGCATTATATCAAATTAACACCTTATTATTCAAAATAATAATTAAGAGGAAATTCGATTTTATTTATAAAAAGTTGGGGTCTTAGAAGTATAACATGACAGCAAAAAGTAAACCTTACTAAATAATAAAATAGTAAAGGTTAGGGAACTTGCATCTTGCATAAGCTATACAATTACAACTCACTTAATCCAATATCCTACACATACCATTAGGATTATCACATCAATTAGCTAAATACACATTATCCTCATAGATTCAATTCTCGTCTTAGTTAAGTTATAACCTTTAGCTTAAGGTTTAACCATATTAATCAATCACATAACACGAATATAACATAAGACTTTTAGCATTCAAATCACATTCTCAACTCTTACAACGTTGAGTTTCAATCTAATATAATTTATTAATCAATTCTATATTTCTTCTTAGTCATACTCAAAATTCATTTAAGTGTTTAAGTCTTATGAGGACTCCTTTTTAGTTTTATATTAACCCCATTCCATATATTATAATGTTCACTTCACATGAATTGAAATACTTTTTAAGTTCATTAACACTTATCACGGTGTTTCGACGTTCATTCGTCAGTTGCCCGAATCGTCTCTCTTGTGTATGCTTAGTATGCTTACACAACTTATCTAATACAATATTTATTAATTTTAAGCATCATTATATTTACTAATATTCATGTATTATAACTTAGAACAACATCTTTCATCGTCAAAAGCATTACACTTGCATACGTGCATGCCCGACACCCTCCGATTGCCTCCGAGTGCACAACACTCTTAATGATGACCATTTTGACCCCTACTAACGACATCTAATTAAAAAACTTTGAGAAGAAAAGTTTTAGTTTTATTCGTCCTCGTTCCGGATCATCTTGAATCGCGTCAAATCAGAGTTCGTATGAAAAAATTATGCCCATTTTCGTAAAACATGTCCGGTCAGATTTTCTCTAACTTTTGTAAATATGCCTACCCCCCGCCGGGGCGAGGGTGTTGTACTATAAATGCCCACCGGGGCAGGTCAAAAGTGCATTGCTATGCCCACCGGGGCGGGGGTACTTGGTATTAGCTTCTGCAGTTCGCGAACGAACACAATAGAAAGCCAAATTATGTCTAAAAGCTCCTTTCTAACAACCATTCCAACTTACCCAAGTTGTAATAAGTATACGAAAACATAAACTAATGTTTCTAACACATTTCTAACCATATAAACAACATAAACATCAAGATTACAACCTCTAAATTCATTATTTTACTATTTCTTCACTTTTTGACATTCTTATCAAAATTAATCAATGTAAATTCGTTTTACAACCAAAATAGTCTGGTTAAATCAGATTATTTTCATTTCTTCATTTATTTTCACAATCAACAAATAATTACTAGTTTATTACATGAATTGAGCATCAATCTTAACTCTAAAATAAGCCATATTCATACATATATCAATGTAATTCAATTTCTTCATAATTATCATGTTTTCATGGATTAGTTAACACTAAAGCACATAAAAACAATTTATATACATAATCTAACATATACAAACTCATATTTTCAACAATTATCCACAAACATCAATTACATAGAACTTTTTAAAAAATAAAAACTAAGAATTCTTCCTTAATCCTTGATTATGCTCTGTTAGATGATGAGAATTGTTTTTACCACTTCTTTTCCTCAAAACATAGCTTCAAAATCACAGAGAATACTTTTTTCTCTCTCAAAATCTCTAGAGCTCTCTCTCTTTTTTCTTTCTTCTTCCTTCTCTTTGTTTTGTTTTCTTTAGAATTTGGCTTAGGCTTACAAACTTAACATAAAACTTTAACTAATATATACTTAATACAATATAATATGTATACTTAATATTTATTAGTTATAGAATTTTGAAAATCAAAAGCCACTAAGGCTTGTTTGGCAAAACCAATTAAAAATAAGGACTTAAAATTCTTATGCCTTGTTTGGTAAAACCAAATTATAACTTCTTTTAGTTTATTTTAATAACTCACTTATAGTTTAATGTCACGCTCTATTTAATTGAATTCTAATATTCAAATTTAATTAAATTAAAACTAACAACAACTTATCACATTAACAAACCACATTATCAAATAACCACAAAAATTATAATTATCATTATAATTTTATTTAATAACTTAATACATCACTTGAATTAATAAATTAAATTTAAATCATATTATAACAATTCCTTTAATCCTTATCAACTCTCTAATTTAATTAATAAATTAAATTAGGATATTACCACTATGTAACATAATAATTAATTCAACACTCATTTAATTTAATTAACTTCAAAATACAAAATTACTAAATACCAACTTAATTAATATATTACACTTAATTAAGTTAATTCTCCAAAACTCGTGAATTATTTATTTAACTAATAAATAATCAAATAAAATAAATATTTATTTAACAATAAACACATCAACTAAAATATTTATTTAATTCAATAAATATTTTGAATTACATACAAAAATCCAGGATAGTTACATCCTTCCCTCCTTACAAGGATTCGGTCCCCAGAATCACAACTCAAACAATTCATTCGTCACATCCATCCCTCCTTATAAGGATTATGTCCCCAGAATCGAAAACATAGGTTACACAAATAACTCAGGATAACTTTTCATCATCTTATTTTTGAGTTCCCACGTAGCTTTCTCAGCATTGTGGTCCCTCCACATTACCTTAACAAAAGGTATCACTTTATTCTTGAGAACTAGTTCTTTTTTTTTTGTCAACTTATCTGGTTAGAAATTTCCTAGTAGGACAAATCTTTATCAAACTGTAACGGTTCGTACTTGATCACATGATTGTAGTCGAGCTTAACGACCGTAGCACTGAAATATGGAAAACATTACGAATGCACTCTAACTGTAGAGGTAAGGCTACCTCATAACCATCTCTTCTCTCTCTTCGCAGTACATGAAAACTAAGAACATCAGTTTCAGCTTTCCCTTTTTATTAAATTTTATATTTCCCTTCCAAGGAGAAACTTCTTGGAAAATGAAATTTCCCACGTCAAATTCACGATTTTGTCGGTGTTGATCAACATATTTCTTCTGTATGTCTTGAGCAACTACCAACCTTGCTCTTCCATACAACGCTTCTTACGGCAACATACCCATGTTTTGCGTGATAGATGTTATTGTAGATGAACTAAACTAAAATAAATGTCTTCCAATGTCTGGCTTGTCTTTTCATTTTGGCCATCAGTTTGTAAATGGTATAACGCGCTCATTCACAACCGCATCCCCATGTGTTCTTATAACTTTTCTGGATATTCGATGTTAATCGTGGATCTCTGTCATACACGATTGATACCGTTACATCGTGCCTTGAAATAATTTTTTTGACATATAACTTCGCTCACTGATCGTTAGGAAAAATATTAAATTTTACATACCATAAAATCTATCACCATATCTTGCCACCAGAAGTATTGAGTCCTAAACGCTGTCTTCAGAACATCCTCTGGCCTCACCTTCAGATGATGATAAACACTCCTCAAGTCTATCTTTGAAAAGTATTTTGCACCCTTCAATTGATCAAACAGGTCATCGGTCCTCGGTAATGGATATCTGTTCTTAATCGTGACCTTATTCAGTTCTCTATAGTTGATGCAGAGTCGCATCGTTCTATCATTCTTCTTCACAAATAACATCGGTGTTCCCCACTGGGATACGCTCAGTTGAATATATTTCTTATCTACTAACTCTTGTAGTTATACAATCAATTCTTTCATCTCTACCGGAGCCATCCGATACGGTGCCTTCGATATTGGATTCGTTCCTGGCACCAAATTGATTACAAATTCAACCTCTCTGTCTAGCAAAAGACCTGGTAGATCATCTGAAAATACGTCTGCAAAGTCCCTCACTACCGGTATCTCCTCCATCTTCGGGTTCTCTTTACGACTATCGACTATGTAGGCTAAATATCCTACATAGCCTTATATTAACAACTTCCTGGCCTGCATCATCGTCAGACAACTCATTTGTCTAGGTGACTTACTGCCATAAAACATAACCTTTGACGAAGTCATAAGGTTAATACATTTCTTCTGGCAATCAATTACAGCCCCGTAATTGAATAACCAATCAATTCCTAAGATAACGTAAAATTCCCCAAGTTTGATAGGGATAAGATCTACGTTCATAATGTGTATATACTTAACATGGATTACTTCTCTATTGACAATCTCTATGTTCATGGGTTATTCTAACTCATCCTTAGGTAATTCCAAATTCTTAGCAAAGTCATCGGATATAAATGAACAAGTAACACCCGAATCAAATAATACATAAGCATTAACTTTATTGATCGGAATGATAGCTGACACCATATCGCGAGACTGCACATCATCCTGCACTGTCATGTTGAATGTCCTAGCGGTCGGACGGTTGGTTGCGGTTGGTTCCATAATAGTTAAAGCATTTCCACCATTGTTTCCCTTATTCCCTCCTGTTCCTGCCCCTCCAGGTCCTTTCTTTGGACAGTCCCTAGCCAAGTGGTCCTTTGATCCACATGTGAAGCAGACGCCCTTCTTTGGGTTAAGGCAGTTAGGTGCTATAAGACCCCATCTTTTTATAAATAAAATCGAATTTCCTCTAATTATTATTTTGAATAATAAGGTGTTAATTTGATATAATGTTTTGGTTATGGGTGAAATGTTCAAATTTTGTAAAATAAGTAAGTGGTTATAAAATATTCATTGTTGTCAAGGAATATTAGTTTGGTCGTGCAATATTTTTGCTTTCAGATAATATTTGTACGACGACGCAGTCATTTGTGGGCCCCATAACGGAAAATGGTCGGATGAAGAAAATGACAAGTTTGAGTTTTTACAAATAACGGCGTAGTTGTTACTGTTAACACTATTAGAATACCCATTGGTTAAAATACGATGTCTGAGTGGTTGCGCATGAGCACACCGGTATTGCACAATATTTTTTTGATTATTGATTCTTACGTAAAGAAGGCACTACTCTCGATAATTATTACGATAATTATTGTTCAATATTTTATTTTATTGATTCAATAATTGCTACATTGATATTTTATATTATTGTTGATTCAATAATTTGTCACTGCACATTATTTCCCATTATCAGATCAATAATTCATATTATTTGAATAATATTATTCGATAGCATTGTTGGCAATGTCTAAGGAAGTTCTGTCTAGGAAAGGGGTTTGGTCACCTAATTGTGCGCTAATAAGGAGAAATCCTTATCTGAAAGCCCCCTCTTTCTTGGGAACGACCTAGTTGTCAATATTTTGATTCTGTAATATTATTTGTGAATAATTAGTTATTGATTTATATAATAAGGAAATATTTATTTTATGTGGATATGAATGAAGGATTTAATGTTGAGGTGTTTTATCAGTATTTTATCGAAATGGAGGTATTAAAAATCATTCGTATGTGGATTTCGGACATTTTATGATTGGAATTTGAAAAAACCTTTTCTACAAAGTTGTAGAGAATTAAATTTCATATGAATAGGACATAAAATTTGTATTTTTCTGATAAAAGGGCTATTTATTATGAATTATTGAAGTTTTAGAAATAAATGTTTTTATTAAAAACATGGTAATAAGTGGGTTTTATACCTACTTATTGGATATCAATTAACGAGAACTATGCCCATCTCAAGTACATTTTAGTATGTTTTTAGTTGCATTTAGTGTTATTTTGTATTGCATATACTGAGAACTCCTATGTTGTGAAAGTGCAAAAATGGCATAGCTCGGCGATGGTAGGTAGCAATGAGGCTAATGGAGGCATGGCACGAGGAGCAAGTGGAGATCAGGAATGGAACTGTGAGGAAGAAATAAGTGACAAGCAGTGGAAGCGGCATGAAGCGACAAGCACAAATTGCAGATCGCAGAGCCAGCGCTGGCTATAAGAGCTATGAAGCGTCTTTCAGCATGACACCCTTGGACGAACTAATCTTGCTTACCGCCGCCATATCGATAAAAGGAATCTCGCTCGGCCGCGCACGACATCTGTAGCGGTTAATTAATTTTATTTTAATTTTTAAATTGGAAGTGTTTGAGTTGGTTAAAACTATTCTGGTTGGTACCAGACGCATCTATCTTCAGTTTTTACGTGTTTTTCATAATAAAGAACTGGGGTTTATACTTTGAGAGATTTCCAACGTGAAGCCAATCATATACTTATTATTTTCTACTTCTTCTCTGGATTTCAATCATTGTGGATGAACTACCTTTATGTTGCTGGAGAATATTGAGGATTTGAACGTTACGTTTGGATTATAATCAGCAATTGGGTTTGATTGATTCTATCTTTTTTCTTTCAATTATTTGTTTATTTTCCATGTATTGCTTTGATCCCATAATGGCTTTTGGTTCAGTCATGAACTAAACTCCATTATGGGATTCTAACGGATTTTAATATGTAATCTAACTTATGGATTGATTGCTGGACTGTTTGTGTATCATCGGGAATTTCTATCATGGTTGATTTGAATGCATGAATGATTGATCACCATTCATTTTATATACTTGTATGGAGTTGAAAAATAACATGCAAGTATGGTTGTAATCATAATAGCATGCGTATATGGGGCTGTTTTACTTAGCTTTGTATTTCGTGAATCAGATAGACATATATTGTTTCACCGTGTGAGTTGTATAAGGGTTTGTGCTTAAATTCGATATGGCTGTAATTTCACATAGAAATATAGTGATCTAGGTTTTATTGAAGATTACATGATTTCTATTGTATGTGGATGTTATGTAAGTAGGTCATAATATATTGAAAAATGGTTATGTCTGCGTTTGTGCTCTTGGTTAATTTCCTGTGATATGTGAATAATCTTGCATGCATGATGGTGGTGATTAGATGAACTATTAAATGAAGTTAGGATCCCATTATTTCCAGATTTGATTTATTACATTAATATTCTTTTGTTAGTTATTATTTGAGTTTAGAGTAATTCACCCTCATAAACATTAGTTTAAGCATATAAAAATAGTGATTTAGTTGATGCATAATAGTTTAATTTAGAAATCTTTCTCCGTGGATCGATACTCGACTTACTCTGTATTGCTTGTTTACACATGTATGCTTGCATGAGTTAGAGCTCATTTGTTAGAACTAAAAAAGAGGCAACAAGTCCCATTTTTGGTTGGTGTGAAAAATGCTGAATTTTGGTGGGTCCCACTAGTGGTGGCTGATAATTTGGTCAAGAAGGTGTGCGTAGGAAATTTTTAAAGAATATTAATATTTTATTAAGTTAGTCTGCTTTGGCGTTCTGGCATTTTTCTATAAATAGGGTGCTTAGTTAGAATTGAAAATCACACAAGAATCATAAGTTTTCTTTCTCTATAATATCAAGCGTATTTTTGTGAGTATTTAGATACTTTGAGAGTTGTTAAGCAGTGGAAGTTTTCTTCAGCGTTATTGTGACGCCCCCAAAATAGGTCCATTCCATCCAACCCATTCTGAGTCGTCAAATACATGGTACAGAAATAACTACAACTTTACTATTACAACATATAACTGTGAGTTTAAATACAGATATTGCCATCTAGACAATATCCACATGCAAATAAATCTCCATCATAATTATTGATACATTATTTTACAAAAATGGTGAGGACTACTAAACAACTCTCTCTAGAACCTTCATTCCATACCCCGACTAGTACTCGCTACATTCTCGCCTCCTGAGAAGAAAAATGGAACAAGAAGGAAAAGGGTGAGCTCTACTAGCCCAATAAAGAATATTATGACTAAAATAATATACAACAAATTATCGTTAGTCTCCAACAGGGAAAAATCTAATAGAATACAATAGACAACAAATTTTAAATCAATATTCGCAGCGGAAATAATAATTCATTAGAAGAGTTAAGTAGAGAATGTAAACTACTATCTTTTATATATGAATTTAAAAGTTCATCGTCGATATTTTATCCTGTAAACATCAATCAATATATATACGAATCAAATATTCATCTTTGCACTCTGAGCCAAAGATATTCATCGATCGGTCATGTTCATCTCAACACTGTTCATCTTTTGCACTACTGGGCCAAAGATATTCATCGATCGGTCATGTTCATCTCAACACTGTTCATCTTTGCACTATGGGCCAAAGATATTCATCAAGAAATCATTCATCTTTTGCACTACTGGGCCAAAGATATTCGATAATATCATCATTTAAGGCGAGGATGATGAAAATATTTTTAAAGAAACGAATCCAATTGAAACAAAATGACAAGGATTAAGGATTAAGGATTAAGGATTAGTACTTTGTTTTATCCATGTCCAACAATACCTCAAAAATAATCATAGTGGTGTAAAATTCAAGAATGATCAAAACATAGATACAATCAAAGCTAGTATCCGAATAGATATTTTGAATGAAAAGAAGAAATTTTATTTTTCTATTGAATAGTCAGTATTAAGTGAATAGTGTCGTATCACGTGAATAATACAAGTATCGTGAATAGTAACTCAGACACCAAAAGATAAAAATTTCACAAAAAAACATCTTCACGCTTCATGAATAGTACTCATGAATAGTAACTCGTGAATAGTAACTCATGAATAGTAACCCCGACATGAAAAAGTTCCAAATTTGATAAAAAGTTCCAACCAATATTTCAGCATAATGATATTGAAGAAATAATATCATTTGAGAAGAAAATAACATCCCTTACCTCGAAAGACAGTACTTCTAGTTGAAACACCGGATATAGGCTATGACTTGAACTCGCACCGTATAGCAATACTCAAAGTATACTCAAAATACTCACAAGAATACGCTCGATAATATAGAGAGAGAAAACTTCAGTTTCTGGTGTGATTTTCAATTCTAACCTAAGCACCCTATTTATAGGAAAATGCTTAGAACACCAAAGCGAAAATTTAATATAATATTAATATAATTATACAAATTTTCCTTAGCCCACCTTTTGGTCAAAAACACCAGCCACACATGTTAAATGAGGTTCACAAACTCACCAAAAACGTTTTTCTCAAAATAATTAATTAAAACTCCCAAAAATCAATTATTTCGGAACTCCAAAACTTCAATAATTCATAATAAATAGCCCTTTTATCAGAAAATTCGAATCTCGTGAGTTTTTATAGGAAATTCAATTCTCTACAACTTTGCAGAAGAAAGTTTTTCCAAATTCCAAATAGAAATTGACCGAATTTCACAAACGGACGATTTTACAGGCTATAATCAAATTTCAGTCAAGAAATGGGGTCCACCGACACACAAAACATGTGTTAATCATTTAATGCAACAAAAATACTCTTCCTCCTCATATACTCATATATCTCACATTCATTGTAAAAATATCATAATTAATATATTATTAAAATAATATATTTAAATGAATTATTTTATCGAGAAAAAGATAAAATATTAATTTTCAACAATTGTCATTTTAAAAATTTTCTCCATCTATATCCACATAAAATCAATATTTTCCTCATCATATAAATCAATAATTAATTATTCACAAATAATATTATAGAATCACATCATTGACAACCAGTGCGGTTCCTGGAAAGAGGGCTTTCCAATAAGGATCTCTCTTTCTTGGCGCCGCGATTTAGGTGACCAAACCTCTCCTTAGACGAAACTTTCTAGACATTGCCAATAATGTTATCTAATAATATTATTCAGATAACATGAATTATTGCTTCGATAATAAAAATACCGTGTAATGACAATTATTGAAACAACAAATATATAAAATATCAACGCAACAATTATTGAATCAATAAAATAAAATCTTCGAGCGAGAATTACCGTAACAATTATTGAGTAGTGCCTTCTTACGTAAGAATCAATAATTGGTGCAATACTGGTATGCTACTCTTGTTCAACAACGCGTATTAGTGTGTTTTAACCACCGGGTATTCCAACAAGATAATTAGAGTAACAACTACGCCGTTATTTATAAACAACTTATATTTGTCGTTTTCTTCATCCAATCGCTTTTCTAGTTATGGGGCCCACAAAAGATCGTGTCGTACGAATATTCCCAACACAGTCACGAATATTCCACGACCAAACGAATATTCCTCAACAATAATGAATATTTTATAACCACTTGCTTATTCGAAATATTTGCGTATTTTACCCATAACTATCCACATTAATCAAATCAGCCCTTACTATTTCAAAATAATAAATAGAGGAAAATAAATTTCATTTATTAATAATTTGGGGTCTTACAGTTATATCCAATTTTTCAGCCAGAAGTACTATTCTTTTGAGGTAAAGAATGTTATTTTCTTCGTAAATGATGTTATTTCGTTTAATATCATTATGCCAAAATATTGGTATGAATTTTATTATGAAATTTTTATCTTTTCATGTTGAGGTTACTATTCATGTATACGGCACTATTCATGAATACGGTACTATTCACCAAGTAGGGTTACTATTCATGTATATGGCACTATTCACGTATACAGCACTATTCACAGAAAAAATGAAATTTTCTATTTTTTGTCCAATATGTCTATTATGGTTACTATCTTTGATTGTATTCATGTTTTGATCTTCATTCTTGAATTTTACTCCACTATAGTTTATTATGGAGTATTTTTGAACTTGGATTATCTAAAGTACGAATCCCTAATCTTTGTCCTTTTATCTTACTGGATTCGTTTCTTTAAAATATTTTCCATCATCCTCAGTCTTAAATGGTGATACTTGATGAATATCTTTGGCCCGTAGTGCAAAGATGAACATGTGTTGAGATGAACATGACCAACTGGTGATACAAATGAATATCTTTGGCCCATAAAACAAAGATAAATATTTGGTTCAAGATGTATATTGATTGATGTTACAGGGATAAAATATTGATGATGAACTTTTAAATTCATAGATGATAGTAGATTTCATTCTCTACTTAACTCTTCTAATGAACTGTTATTTTCGCTGCGAATATTGATCTAAAACTGGTTATCCATTATATTTTATCTAATTTATTGAAGGCTAACAATAATTTGCTCTACATTATCTTAGTCATAATATTCTTTACTGGGCTAGTTGAGCTCACCCTTTTCCTTTTTGTTCCATTTTTCTTCTTAGGAGGCGAGAATATAGCGGGAACTAGTCGTGGTATGAAATGATGGTTCTAGACAGTTGTTTTAGCAGTCCTCACTATTTTGTAAAATAATGTATCAATAATTTTAATGATGACTCCTTTTGAGTTTGAATAGTGTCTATTAGACAATATTGTATTTAAACTCACAGTATATGTGTTGTCGTATTTTGCACGACAATTGTAATAATGAAGTTGTAGTTGTTTATGTACCATGTATTTGGCGACTCAGAATGGGTGATGTATACTTATTTTTGGGACGTCACAGTTTGTATCACAGCTTAGGGATATAGTCTCTGGCGGAGATCAGGGAATAGAACTAGGAGGGGAGAGACGAGTAAATCTTTCGCTAGTGTGTCCTACCTAAGCTTATTTGTGTTTAATTGGTCGGTCGGAATATAGGGATAATATGTGGCATATTAAATTCTCTAATTAACCCTTGTTTTATGGCAGTATTTGAGAATGGTAGCTGAAAATGTTAACAATGGAGTGAATGAAACCGTGGAGACACCTTTAATCACCAACTAGGAGAACGTGGAACAAGATGGCAGTGCTCCTCCTGTAAAAAACACCACCGATCAAACGATGAATGATGGGATGTTTAGAAGCTTTTCGTAGTTCATGCAAAATCAGACGAGGGAGACTCGTGTACAAAATACGGGTAGAAATAATAGCAACGCGTGGCTTGTCACAGCCAAGCAGTTCAAAGAGTTGGGGCCACCAAAAGTTTTGGGAAAGCCGGATCCGATCAAGTCGGAAATGTGGGTTAAGCAAATTACCAAGATATTTGATGTCTTAGGATGCACGGAGTTACAGAAGGTTCCATTCGCCACCTTTATGTTCCGTGGTGAGGCAGATTATTGGTGGGAAACTGTGAAGCGTACCTAGCCTGCCGTATTCAATACGTCTTGGAAAACATTTCAAAAACTGTTCAATAATAAGTACTTTCCTGAAAGTATTCGTCGTATGAAGGAGGTAGAGTTTATCAGACTGGAACAAAATAACATGACTGTGTCCCAGTACGAAGCTAAGTTCGCAGAGTTATCCAGGTTTGCACCTCATTTGGTAGAGAATGAGGAACGTATGACGCGGATGTTTCTAAGAGGTCTGAAACCTAAAATTCGTCAATAACTTATCTCTCATAAATTTTCTATATATTCAGATGTTGTGAACATGGCTCAATTATTAGAGCAAGATAATGAGTATGTTCAACCGAGGGACCACAATTAGGGTCATACCGCTGGCAATAATCATCGGAGCAATGACAACCAGCGGGGAGGAAAACATCCAGACAAAAGTGGTAAACACTCTGATGGTAATCTTGGCAATGATAGTAGAAGAAGCGAGTCGGGTGGAGATTTCAAAAAGAGAAGGTACAACAATGATAATATGAAGACGTCAGCACGAACATCAACTGTTTCTAGGGGAGGAGAATGATCACCGGTCGTATGTTATAAATGCAGGAAAAAGGGACACATCAGCCCAAACTGTCCACAATAATCCAAGGTGTGTTATAACTGTGGAAAGGAAGGTCATATAGCTAGAGTTTGTCTTGTAGCGAAACCAAGTTCAACAGGAATGGTGACTCCAAAGGCTGTCCCGGACAAGTCAAAGTCGGTGGTTCCTGGAAGAGCGTTTGTCGTGACTGCCCAAAACTCGAGGAACCCGAACGAGGTGATCACGGGTAAGCTAATCATAAACTCTTGCAAAGTTTATACCTTATTAAATACCGGTTCTACCTATTCTTTTATCTCTCCTGCTTGTGCTCAACGTTTGAACTTGACTCTAGAGAAATTAGACTTTGAATTATCTATTGAGACTCTATTAGGAGAAACATTCATTACATCTACTGTTTATAAATCTTGTTTGATTCAAGTTGGAACCATCACATTACCTGCCAATCTTATTTTGTTGAAAATACTTGCATTTGATATGATTTTAGGGATTTATTGGTTAAACACTCATCATGCCAAAATTGATTGTTTTCATAAGGTTGTTAGTTTTCATATTCCTAACCAACCTATTATGCTAATTCAAGCAACCAAACCACTAAAGTCAAGCACTGTCATATCAAGCCATAAAGCCATTTATTTATTGAAAAACGAATGTTAAGCTTTCTTAGCCCATGTCATGGACTTGAACAAAAATACGTCAGATTTGAATAATATTTATGCTGTTAGTGAATTTCCTGACGTATTTCCTGAAGAACTTCCCGGTCTACCCTCAGAACGTGAAGTTAAATTCTTTATTGACCTTGAACCTGGTACAAAACCCATTTCTAAAACCCCATATCGAATGGCTCCTATTGAACTTCGAGAGTTAAAGGTCCTACTATAGGAGTTGTTAGACATCGGTTTCATTCGTCCTAGTACATCTCATTGGGGTGCTCCTATTTTATTAGTAAAGATGAAAGACGGGAGTATGCGACTTTGTATTAACAATCGGGAATTGAACCATGTCACCATCAAGAATAAGTATCTGTTACCTTGCATTGATGACCTGTTCGACAAGTTGCAAGGAGCATCATTTTTTCAAAGAGCGATCTTCATTTTGGATATCATCAGCTGAAGATTAAAACTGAAGATATTTCGAAGACTGCCTTCAGAACTCGATACATGCATTATAAATTCTTAGTCATGGCTTTTGGATTAACTAATGCTCTTGCTGCTTTCATGGATATGATGAACCATGTGTTTAAGAAATATTTGGATCAGTTCATTGTTGTCTTTATTGATGATATCTTCATCTATTCCAAAAGCCGTCACTCTTTGTAATTGACCTATAGCGACGATTAACGGCCAATTGATCATTATAGGCTTAAAACACCGTCGCTATAGGATTTAGCGACGGTCGCCGACCGTCACCATAGAAGCCATGGGTAAACTCTATAGCGACGGTCTTTAGGACTATAGCGACCGTCGCTAGACTTTTTAGATTTCAAAAAAAAATTAATTAATAATGCACATTTATTCACCAAACACAAACCGGGAATCTACTATAATCATTTTTTTTCAATATCAAAAGCACTCGTAAATTTTAATACTAATATGAGGTTTACATCTGATAAATTTTCCAAACTCTTCACTATCACATAAGCCAGGGATTCCTTGGTCTGGGCCTCGGTGAATTCTATTTTGGAAAGATACTTCAAAGCAGTATTATCATCTTTCTTGGATCTAGGAGTGAGCACAATTCGGTTAAAACCGAACTACCGAACCGAACCGAACCATTTTAACCAAATTATTTCGGTTTTCGATTTTTTTTGGAATTTCGGTTATATCCGAATTATTATTCAATATTCGATTTCGGTTCCGGTTTTCAAAAACAAGACTATTCGGGTATCCGAATAACCGAATTGTAATATTTTTAAAAAAAATAATTATTAATTATTAATTATTTCGGTTCCGGTTTTTTTTTAATGTTTATGTTGGATGTTGCTTCATGCTTAATTTTAATCAAATGTCTATTCGGTTATTATCCGAATTACCGAATTGTGCATTCAGTAATTCGGTATTAGGTTATTCTATTAGTTCTAAAATTGAGGTTAGCATTTCGGATAGTTGTTTTGTCGATATTTCGATTTTCGGTTATAACCGAATAGACATTTCGATTCGGTTATAACCGAATGCTCACCCCTACTTGGATCCATAAATAATCTTACAATGGCCAAATTCAATGTCAATATTAAGTAATTTGCAATCTCCAACCAAACATAGAAATGGATCTACGACACAACCATTAAACAAAGAATAAGATATGGTAGCATAGATTTGACTCAAGGAAGGTACAAAATAATCTTGATGTATGCAGAAGAAAAACAAAAAAGTTTATTTTCATAGATATATTCCATAAAGAATTCATTCTCACATGCATAAGAATGAGAGGAAAGAAGAGAAATGCGATGAAAAAATTAGTACATATATAGAAGAAAGGAAAAGAAACTAGTCCCTACCAATTTATCTCGTAATAGTAGCCTTGGCCTTGAACAAGAGCGAGGATATTGTATGCCTTACAAAAAAAAATAATCATGGAAGTTGCCAATAAAAGAGGGACATGCGACGTGATGGTGGCGGTGGCCTGTAGAAAGCAAAGGGAATGGGACATTGTGCGAGTAATTTATGCCCTACTAATGTCAAGACAACTTTAAATTCTCCAATATGCATCAATATCAAATATAATTTTAGAAGCAGAAGCAAGTTTTAAGTAACAAGTCCATGTACTACTTTAGAATCTGTATTTTTATGTCTCTATATGAATCACATAGAAGCATACTAAAGCATCTTGACCTCCCATCGGCATTCATATATAGACAGCCATAGTACTGCTTTATAATAACTATATTCCTTTGGATTATATCAATTAGCAATTTAGCATATATAATAATTGAAACTTATAGAACTTTCTCACTTTTTTGGTTAAGTAGAATTTGTCATATGTTATAAATTTATGAACAACAATAATAGCCCATGCACATATCATTAGAAATCAGTATTAGAAAATTTGTAGCATTACTCTGATCTTTTCAGCATGCATTTTCTCCTAAATGTCTTTTTTCATATATCCATGGCTTTGATGCATTTCCAATCATTTTTTTAAAGTAGTGTAATCAAGTACTTAATACCTCTGGAAACTTTCCCAATAATGTTGTCAATTTACGTGATAATAAAAAGTTGTGCCTTTGCATCTCAGATAGTTCGTTCTTTGACATGATTGACATTTCCCAATTTTTCCATTAGGATCACCGTAGTTTACAGTATACAATATTAAACTACCTAATTTGAAAAACTGTAAAAGTAGGAAATAAGGATGACTAATTATGATACACTCCACTACTAACCTTGTAAGAATAGGAAGAACCATTATCCTTGCGAAAGTAATAATCTAGCAAGCACCACATAGCTCTTCCATCAACCATTGAAGCAAAATTGTCAACCTTTCAATCATAACTTTCACATATTGCCTGCATAAGAAAAAAAATGTCACATGCAGGGAATAGAAAAGGGCATTTAAATGCGATCGACATTTTTTCTCCAAGTAAAATTTATCAAATAGCAATATAACTTTGGATCCGGTCTTGAAGTATGTCCAATTGGAGTACAAGTGTTTGAATATTCTGCTAATTACGGAGATAAGGATCATAAATAGACTTGAAGACCTTTAGAGAATATGTAAAGAATCAATAAGAAGAAAACATAACAAATAAAGTTATTTAACAAAGATTCCTCCAAATCAAGAGGCAGAGAAGGTCTTCAAAAATCAAAACCTACTTTCACTGGGTACCTTCCAGCTCCTAAGCAGTTACATCCCTCTTCTTGCAGGGAGAATTATGTTTTACAATAAAAGTAAACAATAAATTTTTGAAACTGAAACTTACCACACCAACTCCATGTATTTTGAGTATTTCCTCTGATAAAAGCACTTTGCTGACTAGAAGGGGTAACTACAAGTCAAAATGAGAGAATTACATATAGTTAGAAATTACAATGATAATATTCTAGTTGTTAGTCTTTAAAAATCCCGCATTTGAGATCTTAGTGCCATTAAGATAAGTGATAAAGAAATATAAAATTATTGTCGAAGATTAAACATGTGCATTTACCAGATATACGCCAACTATAAGTAACTCCTAGATCCATATGCCACTATCAAATTCACAAGCCATGCCAAAACAAAAACGGATACCAGTTCGTGATATTGGAACAACTCAATTAGTGGAAGAAAAGTTGACGACTCACCTGCAAGTGAACAAATATATTCCAGAGCAAAGAAAGTGTGAGCTCCTTATCTCCATTAACAATGTCCTCTCCTAAAATTACAGTTCCGTCTTCATCATATAATGGCACACCAGCATGCTTTAAATGTTGAAGCGCAATGCCACAATTAACTAAATTCTTTTTACGAGATGTTATTCCTAGATGTTATTCTAAGGTTAGGGCTTCAGAGAAAGTTAATCGGGAGATAATAATAAGATACTACTGGAAACAATAACATAACATACCATTTCAAATATGGAATTTCCAGAAAACTTAAATTATTTGATAGCATTTTAAAGAACAAAAATAAAATCAATCCATTTCAGACAATTATTTTAAAGATCATATCAAAATATCAAACAACATCATATCCATTTCATGACAACTATTTTCCTCTCTTCTGATGTGATATATCAAAAACATCCAAACTGCTCAATAAACAGAGAGAGAGTAAAATAAACATAAAATCATACACTGCTTTTATAAATCTGACGCCTGGCCAAAAACCTGGAGATCGACGGGGTAAGCGCCGGGTAATCGGAACTTGAATCGAAAACAACGCTTTGTTACAGAGAAGCGCCATAGCAAGAGCTCCACCACTCGAAGCCACAAGCTCTGCTGTTCGATTCCTCTTCTTCATTGAATTTGTCTGATATTGTGACCTTTCACTCGAAGCCGCAAGCCGCAAGGGTTTTGGAGTTTTTTCTAAGGTTAGGGCTTCAGAGAAGAGAGAGATTAGAGGGCTTCAGAAAAAGTTAACCGGGAGATAATAAAGAGAGAGTGAGAGGGAAATAAAGAGTGATTCCGAAAATAAAAAGTGATGTCCTATAGAGTCAGTTCCGCCCCTACCGTCGCTAATTGATCCCTATAGCGTCAGTTCCGCCCCGACCGTCGCTATAGCTTGTCGCCTTATCTTAATTTTCTAGTAGTGCGTGAAGATCATGAGCGTCATTTGAAACTGGTACTTCAAAGGCTTTATGATAACAAGCTATATGCCAAGCTGAAGAAATGCAAGTTCTGGATTGAGGAAGTAGCATTCCATGGGAACGTGGTGTCAAAACATGGAGTATCTGTTAACCCGACGAAGATTGAAGCAATACAAAGTTGGGAGCAACCGAAGTTGGTGACCGAAGTACGTAGCTTTCTGGGCTTGGCTGGTTATTATCGGAGATTCGTGGAAGGGTTTTCTCGAGTTGCTACTCCGTTAACTCAATTGACTCGGAAAGATACAAAATTCGTATGGAGCGAGGAATGCGAGAAGAGTTTATAAGAGCTCAAGAGGAGACTCAATTCGGCACATGTTCTGACAATACCATCTAGTTCGGATGGTTTTGTTATCTACAACGATGCTTCAGGCAAAGGGTTAGGATGTGTTCTCATGCAACATGAGAAATTTATAGCCTATTCCTCGCGACATCTCAAAGAATATGAGAGGAATTATCCTACTCATGATCTAGAGTTGGCACCAGTCATTTTCACATTGAAAATCTAGAGACATTACTTGTATGGGGAGAAAGTGGAGATTTATACGGATCATAAAAGCCTCAAATATATCTTCACCCAAAAGGAACTCAACATGCGGCAACGACATTGGCTCGAGCTATTGAAAGATTACGATCATACCATCCAATACCATCTTGGAAAAGCGAACATAATAGCTGACGCATTGAGTAGAAGATCATATGCGGGTACGAGTGTGATGTTGTTAACACAAAGACCCATTTTGTACGACTTACAAAGAATGGAGATAGAGTTAAAGGCTCCAAGTAGCCACGTAATGATATCAAATATACGAGTAGAACTGACTTTAATCGATAAAGTTAAAGTTGTTCAAGCCATAGATCAGGAGCTGATGCGTATGAAGAAGAAAGTACAAGAAGGTGTTATTCCAGAAGCACGAATCGATGAAGAAGGAATACTTCGAGTCAACTCCAGACTTTATAATCCTAAAGATTCTGACTTGAAACAAAGAATCATGATGGAGGCAAACAACACACTGTTTGAAATCCATCCTGGGAGTACCAAAATGTATCATGATCTTTGACATACATTTTAGTGGAGCAATATGAAGAGAGAGATCGCGGAGTTTATCTCGAGGTGTTTAATTTGTCAACGTGTAAAGGCTGATCATCAAATACCAAAGGGTCCATTGCAACCACTTGAGATTCTGAAATGGAAGTGGGAACACATTACCATGGATTTCATTACGGGTCTTCCCAAGGTTTCTCAAGGCAAAGATGCGATTTGGGTTATTATTGATAGATTAACCAAGTCTGCTCATTTCTTGCCGATACGGGAGACTTATTCCTCTGAACATCTTGCTCGTATGTACATGAATGAGATTGTGAGATTGCATGGCATGCCAGTATCCATAATTTCAGATCGTGACCCAAGATTCACTTCACGATTTTGGGTTAGTTTGTAGAAAGATATGGGCACGGATTTACGATTCAGTTTGGCATTCCATCATCAAACGGACGGGCAATCAGAAAGGACTATTCAAACTCTTGAAGATATATTAAGACTTTGTGTCCTAGATTTCAAAGGGAGTTGGGGTAAGTACCTACCATTGGTGGAATTCTCCTACAATAACAGTTATCATGCAAGTATAGGTGTGGCTCCATTCGAAGCATTGTATGGACAAAAGTGTTGCTCTCCAGTATGTTGGGATGAGGTGGGAGAAGAAACGTTGTTGGGACAAGAGTTGGTACGCATGACTACGGAAGAGATCCAAATGATTCGACAACGTATACAAACGGCACAGGATTGACAAAAGAGTTATGCGGATCTTCATCGAAAGGACATGGAATTTAATATTGGGGATCATGTATTGTTACGTGTTGCTCCATGGAAGGGAGTTACAAGATTCGGGAAGAGAGGAAAGCTCAATCCACGATTTGTTGGTCCATTTGAGATTCTTGACTGAATAAGGAATTTGGCCTATAGACTTGCATTACCTCCAAGCATGTCTCGTGTTCATAATGTTTTTAACATATCTGTGCTTCGTAAATATGTGAAAGACCCAAACCACATTATTAAGTTAGAACCAGATGAGATAACCAAAGATTTAACGTACAAAGAGGTACTTGTCAAGATCTTGGATAGGAAGGAGCATGTCCTACACACAAAGGTTATACCACAAGTCAAGGTTTTAGGGAGGAACCATGCTATTGAGGAAATGATTTGGGAGTTAGAATAGGAAATGAAAGTGAGGTACCCTCACCTTTTCGAAACACCAGGTACGTACGTTAATTTCGAGGATGAAATTTTATAAGGAAGGGAGGTTGTAAGACCCCAACTTTTTATGAATAAAATCAAATTTCCTCTAATTATTATTTTTAATAATAAGGTGTTAATTTGATATAATGCTTTGGTTATGGGTGAAATGTGCAAATTTTGCAAAATAAGCAAGTGGTTATAAAATATTCATTGTTGTCGGGGAATATTTGTTTGGTTGTGGAATATTCTTGCTGTCAAAGAATATTCGTACGACGACGCAGCCATTTGTGGGCCCCATAACGGAAAACATTCGGATGAAGAAAATGACAAGTTTGAGTTTTTATAAATAACGACGTAGTTGTTACCGTTAACACTGTTGGAATACCCATTGGTTAAAATACAGTAATACGCGTGGTTGCACGGTAGCACACGGTATTGCACAATATTTTTTGAATTATTGATTCTTGCGTAAGAAGGCACTACTCAATAATTGTTACAGTAATTACTGTTCAATATTTTATTTTATTGATTGAATAATTTCTACGTTGATATTTTATATTAGTGTTAATTCAATAATTGTCACTGCATTGTATTTCCCATTATCAGATCAATAATTCATATTATTTGAATAATATTATTAGATAGCATTGTTGGAAATGTCTAAGGAAGTTATATCTAGGAAAGGGGTTTGGTCACCTAATTGCGCGCCAGTAAGGAAAAATCCTTATCGAAAAGCCCCCTCTTTCCTAGAACGACCTAGTTGTCAGTATTGTGATTCTGTAATATTATTTGAAAATAATTAATTATTGATTTATATGATAACAAAATATTTATTTTATGTGGATATTAATGAAGGATTTAATGCTGAGGTGTTTTATCAGTATTTTGTCGAAATGGAGGTATTAAAAATCATTCGTATGTGGATTTCAGACATTTTCTGATTGGAATTTGGAAAATCGTTCTTCTACAAAAGTTGTAGAGAATTAAATTTCCTATGAAATGGACATAATATTCGTATTTTTCTGATAAAAAGGCTATTGATTATGAATTATTAAATTTTCAGAAATAAATGTTTTTTAATTAAAAACATGGTGGGCCCCACTTTTGGTTGGTGTGGAAAATGCTGAATTTTGGTGGGCCCCACTACTGGTGGCTGATAATTTGGTCAAGAAGGTGTGCGTAAGAAAATTTTAAAGAATATTAATATTTTATTAATTTAGTCTGCTTAGGCGTTCTACATTTTCCTATAAATAGGGTGCTTAGTTAGAATTAAAAATCACACCAGAATTATAAGTTTTCTTTCTCTATAATATCAAGCGTATTTTTGTGAGTATTTAGATACTTTGAGAGTTGTTAAGCAGTGCAAGTTTTCTTCAGCGTTATATCCGATATTTCAGCCAGAAGTACTATTCTTTTGAGATAAGGGATGTTATTTTCTTCGTAAATGATGTTATTTCATTCAATATCATTATGCCAAAATATTGGTATGCATTTTATTATGAAATTTTTACCTTTTTATGTTGAGGTTACTATTCACGTATATGACACTATTCACGAATACGACACTATTCACAGGAAAAATGAAATTTTCTCTATTTTATCCAAGATGTCTATTATGGTTACTATCTTTGATTATATCCATATTTTGATCTTCAGTCTTGAATTTTACTCCACTATGGTTTATTATGGAATATTTTTGAACTTGGATTAACAAAAGTACGAATCCCTAACCTTTGTCCTTTTATCTCACTGGATTTGTTTCTTTAAAATATTTTTCATCATCCTCAGTCTTAAATGGTGATACTTGATGAATATCTTTGGCCTATAGTGCAAAGATGAATGATTACCTGATGAATATCTTTGTCCCGTAGTGCAAAGATGGACAGGTGTTGAGATGAACATGACCAACTAGTGATACAAATGAATATCTTTGGCTCATAAAATAAAGATGAATATTTGGTTTAAGATGTATATTGATTGATGTTACATAGATAAAATATTGATGATGGACTTTTAAATTCATAGATGATAGTAGATTTCATTTTCTACTTAACTCTTCTAATGAACTATTATTTCCACTGCAAATATTGATCTAAAACCGCTGCAAATAATTTGTTCTACATTATCTTAGTCATAATATTCTTTACTGGGCTAGTTGAGCTCACCCTTTTCCTTTTTGTTCCATTTTTCTTCTCAAGAGGCGATAATATAGCAGGAACTAGTCAGGGTATGGAATGTGACGCCCCTAAAACAGGTATACATCACCCATTCGGAGTCGCCAAATACATGGTACATAAATCAAATTCAAACTTCTTTTATACAATACGACAACAACGTAGCTTAGAGGTTTTACACGAATATTGTCTCATAGACAGTATTCAAACTCAAATGAAGTCCTCATTACATTTATTATCACGCTATTTTATAAAATAGTAAGGACTACTCTAGCCACCATCTCAGATCGTCACTCTGTTCCCCGACTAGTACCGGCTACGTTTTCATTTCCTGAAGAGAACAATGAAAGCAAAAGGGTGAGCTCAACTAGTCCAGTAAGAAATATTATGACTAAGATAATGCAGAATAAATTATCGTTAGCCTTTAACAGTGTTAAATTGATAAAATACAATAAACATCAAGTTTAACTGTAGCGGAACAAACAATCCATTAGAATAGTCAAGTAGAGCATGATATCTAATATCTTCTATGATTTAAAAAGTTTATCATCAATTTTATCGCTGAGACTCTGCTTAATAAATAAACCACATCATCGAATCATCCCTGTAGTACGGGCCAAGGATATTCATGTAATCATCGATGGTCATGATTATACCGAATAATCCGTCGTCATAATCATACCAACAATTGTCCATCAATGCACTACAAGCAAATGAGGACTTTTACCACATCATTTATAACATTACGGGTCATGATTATACCAAATGATCCTTGATCATAATCATACCAATCAATAGTCCATCTATGCACGTAAGCCAAAGATGACTTTCATCACAATATAAGTATGAGGATGATGACAATGATATAAGCATTAATCAAACGAAATCAAGGATAAATATTAAGGACTTTAAATTTATCCAGAGTTTAAAAATATCCAAATTATCAACATGATACTGCTTTGTGGAGTAAATTTCAAGAATAATTTTCATGTATCAAAAATAATTTGGACAGAAAAGAAATATATTTTTCGGGTGAATAGTATCCCATGAATAGTACTTCGGGAATAGTACCTCGTGAATAGTATCCCGGCAGGAAAAGTGCCCCAAATACACGAATGAATAATATTTGAGTGAATAGTAACCCGTGAATAGTAACTCATGAATAGTACTCCAGCACGAAAAGTGCCCCGAATACCCGAGTGAATAATATTTGAGTGAATAGTAACTCGTAAATAGTAACTCGTGAATAGTATTCCGTCATAAAAAGATCAATAATTATCAAGAAAGCTCAGAATAATATTTCCATGAAAAGATATTGGATGAAGCGTAAATATCAAGGATCTTCTATTAATTTCACGGAGTATAGAAGCAATACTTCAACAAAATGAGGGTATAATCAAGAATACGAGATGAAGTAATATTACTCACATACTATAGAGTATGGAAGAAAATATTATTCCTTATGAATACTGAAAAAAATAATATCCTTTACCTCAGAAGAAGACTAGATACTGGAATAGTGAAGTAGCAGACTACTCTTCTTCTTTCTCTCTATAACTTCTCTCTCTATAATTGCTCTTGTGAGTCTTAGTGAATTGGTGAGAATGAAAGAATAATAAACTTCTATTTATAGGAAAATATTGTTTCAATAATTGCACTTTTTGGGGCTCGAAATATTACTGTATAATACCTTCATCTTTTCCTTCATTTTTAATTTAGTCCTGCAAGTATTATCAAACTTGCACCACCTCCCCTAATAGTATATCATGAGAATCAATAGTACAATCATGTGACTCAATAGTTCTATACATGTGAAAAAATAATTACAGTATAGTACCTTCATATATACCTCCATTTTTAATTTAGTCATGTAAGTATTATCAATCTTGCACCACCTCCCCTAATAGTACATGCATGTGAATCAATAGTACACACATGTGAACAAATAGTTATAAGCATGTGAATTAATAGTAATTAATTGCTCATTTATCTGATTAATTACCCGATTGGTCAATATAACCTCCAGACATAAATTATTATCGAAATAAATGTCTATTTCCACCAACACTAATAATCCTAACACAATGGAAATATCAATTTCATCTTTAATCAACACGAACTTATTCATCATTAATATTATAACTCATAATATTTAACAACCAGATCATTCCCAGGAAAGAGGGGGCTTTCCGATAAGGATTTCTCCCTATTGACGTGCAATTATGTGACCAAACCCCTTTCCCCGACAAAACTTTCTAGACATCGTCAATATTGCAAATAATAATATAAATAACTTTTTCGTCTCAGTTATTAATTTAATAATAATAAATATTATGAAGATGATACAGTGACAATAACTGAATTAATAATATGAAAGATATTATGCAACAATTATTGTAGCAATAATTGAGTATAACTGAGTGACTTCTCACGTAAGCATCCATAATCAATACCGTGTGCTACTATGCAACCACGCGTATTACTGTACTTTTATCATCGATTATTTTATGACAACTTGCTTACTGTGAAAATTTTTCACATATCGCCCTTAATTTTAACCTTTTATCAATTTAACCATTTATTAAATAGAATAATAATTATAGGAAAATTGAATACTTTCATTTCATAAAATTCGGGATCTCACATGGAATGTTGGTTCTAGACAGTTGTTTTAGCAGTCCTCACTATTTTGTAAAATAGTGTATCAATAATTATAATGAGGAATCCTTTTGAGTTTGAATACTATCTATTAGACAATATTGTATTTAAACTCACAGTATATATGTTGTCATATTTTGCATGACAATTATAATAATGAAGTTGTAGTTATTTCTGTACCATGTATTTGGCGACTCAGAATGAATGAGGTATACCTATTTTGGGGGCGTCACATATGCTATGTGGCCTTCCTGACCATAATTTTAGCAAACTCTTTTCCCTTTCATACAAAACCCCAGGTGAGCTTTCTCGCAAGTCAGACATGCTTCAATCCTCTTCTTCTGACCTATTTGTTGATTTCCAGTTGTCAGTCCACCTCCTTTTCTGATTGTTACTTCCTTCCGTGTTACTGCCACTGTCCTTGTTATTTCCCTCATTTTCACACTTCTTCTTCTTCTGATCCTGATTGTACTTGGTCACCGCATCGCTACCACCTTCAGCGAGGATGGCCTTCTCCAGTACTCTAGCAAAAATGTTCAGCTGAAACATTAACAGTTTGTTATATAACCAGGGCTTCAGTCTTTGTTCAAACCTTCTTGCTTTTCTCTCATCCGTGTGTACTTGATACGGGGCGAACCTAGCCAACTCATTGAATTTTTCTGCATAGTCTGGTACAGACATATTGCCTTGCTTCAATTCTAGAAACTATACCTCCATTTGGTTCTGCAAGCTTGTCGGGAAATACATCTCGAAGAACATCTCCTCAAACCTCTCCCAGGCGATCACACCCTCTCCTCCACGGACCTTATTTGTTTGCCACCAATAATTGGCTTCTGATTTCAGCATGAACGTTGCATAGGCAATTTTCTGGTCCTCTCTGACTCTAGCAAAATCAAAAACCTTTTCCATATCCATAACCCAAGTTTGAGCTTCTATCAAGTTCATGATGCCTTTAAACTCTGGCGGTCCCACCGCCTTGAAGTCCTTGAATGTTGTATTAGTGGAGCTTGAGGTTTATTGTTAATTGCTCTAGCCAATAAGTTCACCAACTGCTGAACGGGGTTAGCATTGGCGTTATTGTTGTTCGTCGACCCTTCTTGGGCCGATTCAAGGTTTGGTCTTCTTCTCGATGTCATATTTCTATTAAAATATACGCTTATTAAATCTTTCTTCAATCCTTTAAATATTTAAGGTTTAACTTAAACATCTAAACATAATCAGTTAACACATTATCTCAAATAAACTTTGATATTTTATTTAAATCGAAATTTTTAACATAATACGATAGCATCACTGCTATTTACATCAACTATCCCGAGATAAAGAATTTTCTGGATTAAATCATCATATTCCATTACTTTATTTACATTGGAATTTGCATCATTAACTAACATAGATATTTACATAATTCATATTGTTCCTATCAAGGCCTATTAAGAAGTCGAACATCTTCTCTGCGCTCTTCTTCCATGATAAGAAATATCGTTCTATAATCTAGTATGTACCAAGGTAAGTCCTCAAACTGAATTGGATAGTACATAACTCGATCTTGAGCTTTCTTCACCGCAGTGTTGAATGCACAATCCATCTCTACCATTTTAAACTTCTTTGCTTTCACCTCTTCTTTGGCTACATTTGCTCGCTGGGAAGCCTGCTTCTAAGCATCTTCAGCTCTGGCTCACTTAGCGCATATTATCTTTCAACTTTGCAACCTCTGCCACCAACTCCTAATTGTCACCCTCTAAGTGAACTAATTTCCACTCTACATTTCCAAGACGTGCATCAAGACCTTGGATTTCCTCATTCTTCTGACCTATAGTGGCCTGGCGTTCATCTGTCAACCCTTCCAACTCTCTGACTCTATCCTGAAGCTCGATGTTACGGTCATATACCTCGTCATACAGCTGAGCTGCAATAGAGTTCGATGGGAATTCATCTTCCTCCTCAAGGTCCTCTTCCAGACCAATCTCAGACACATGCGTGAGATCCCGAATTTTATGAAATGAAAGTATTCAATTTTCTTATAATTAATATTCTATTTAGTAAATGGTTAAATTGATAAAAGGTTAAAGTTAAGGGTGATATGTGAAATTTTTTGTAATGTAAGCAAGTTGTTATAAAATTTTCGATTGGTCGGGGAATATTCTTTTTAATAGGGAATATCCATACGACGACACCATCATTGGTGGACCCCACAACAGAGTAACTGTCGGAGTTAGAAAATGATAGAATTATCTTTTTATAAAAATAACGGCGAAAGTTTTACCGTTAAACTGTTGAAATACCCGGTGGTAAAAGAACAATAATATGCGTAGTTGCATAGTAGCACACGGTATTGATTATTGATGCTTACGTGAGAAGTCACTCAGTTATACTCAATTATTGCTACAGTAATTGCTGCATAATATATCTCATATTATTGATTCAGTTATTATCACAGTATCATCTGCATAATATTTATTATTATTAAATCAATAATTGAGACGACAAAGTTATTTATATTATTATTTACAATATTGACGATGTTTAGAAAGTTCTGTCGATGAGAGGTTTGGTCACCTAATTGTGCGCCAATAGGGAGAAATCCTTATCGAAAAGCCCCCTCTTTCTTGGGAATGATCTGGTTGTTAAATATTGTGAATTATAATATTAATGATGAATAAGTTCGTGTTGATTAAAGATGAAATTGATATTTCTATTGTGTTGGGATTATTAGTGTTAGTGGAAATCAACATTTATTTCGATAAGGTTATATTGACCAATCAAGTAATTAATCGGATAAATGAGCAATTAATTGCTATTAATTCACATGCTTATAATTATTTGTTCACATGCATGTACTATTAGGGGAGGTGGTGTAAGATTGATAATACTTGCATGACTAAATTAAAAATAGAGGTATAGATGAAGGTACTATATTGTAACTATTGTTTTCACATGTATAGAACTATTGATTTACATGACTGAACTATTGATTCAAATGATGTACTATTAGGGGAGGTGGTGCCAGATTTATAATACTTGTAGGACTAAATTAAAAATGGGGGAAAAGATGAAGGTATTACACTGTAATATTTCGAGTCCCAAAACGTGCAATTATCGAAACTATATTTTCCTATAAATAGAAGTTCATTTTTCTTTCATTCTCACCAATTTACTAAGACTCACAAGAGCAATTATAGAGAGAGAAGTTATAGAGAGAAAGAAGAAGAGAAGTCTGCTACTTCACTATTCTAGTATCCAGTCTTCTTCTGAGGTAAGGGGTATTATTTCTTTCATATTCAGAAGAGATATTATTTTTCGTATTCGTATGGATAGTATCTTCATTCAATATTCGTATGAAATAATATTTTCTTTCATACTCTGTAGTATGTAAGTAATATTATTTCGTTTGGTATTCCTACTTCTACACTCATTTTGTTGAAGTATTACTTCTATACTCTGTGAAATTATTAGAATATCCTTGATATTTGCACTTCATCCAGTTTCTTTTCATGAAAATATTATTCTGAGCTTTCTTGATAATTATTGATCTTTTTATGCCAGAATACTATTCACGAGTTACTATTCATCAGTTACTATTTATGGGTTACTATTCACCCGATTACTATTCACTTGGGTATTCGAGGCACTTTTTGTGCCAGAGTACTATTCACGAGTTACTATTCACGGGTTACTATTCACCCGGTTACTATTAACTCGAATATTATTCATTCGGGTATTTGGGGCACTTTTTATGTCGGGGTACTCTTCACGAGGTACTACCAGTTGTACTATTCACATGGTACTATTCACGGGGTACTATTTACCCAGAAAATATATTTCTTTTCTGTCCAAATTATTTTTGATACATGAATATTATTCTTGAATTTTACTCCACAAAGCAGTATCATGTTGATAATTTGGATATTTTTAAACTCTGGATAAATTTAAAGTCCTTAATATTTATCCTTGATTTTGTTTGATTAATGCTTATATCATTGTCATCATCCTTATGCTTATATTGTAATGAAAGTCATATGTGGCTTACGTGCATAGATGGACTATTAATTGGTATGATTATGACCATGGATTATTCGGTATAATTATGACCGTAATATTACAAATGATGTGGTAAAAGTCCTCATTAGCCCGTAGTGCATTGATGGACATATGTTGGTATGATCATAACCATACGTTCTCTTCGGCCAAGGGTGCAAAGATGAATTATTGTTTGGCATGATCATGATCATTGGTGAAAACACGAATATCCTTGGCCCGTAGTGCATGGATAATTCGTGGTCGTGATACTAATGAATATCCTTGGCCCGTAGTGCATGGATAATTCATGGATGTGATACTAACGAATAACCTTGGCCGTAGTGCATGGATAATTCGGTGATGTATTGAGCTGAGTCTCAACGATAATATATTGATAATAAACTTTTAATTTGTAGAAGATAGTATATATCATGCTCTACTTAACTCTTCTAAAATACAGTTATATGTCTTTAGCTTGTACTGCAAAGATGAACTGTTAATTAATATCTTTGGCCCGTAGTACAAAGATGAATTTATTAGTATGATTTTGAACATGAACTGTGATTTGGTATAACCACAATCTTTGATGTTTCAGGTAAAGACAGGTGATGAAAATTAACTTCGTCCTGGGTGCAAATAGGAATTTAGAATCACAAATATGATTATGAGTTATTCACATGATTGTGGACAGGAACTGTTGATTGATGTTACAGGGATAAAACATTGTTGGTGGACTTTTAACATGGAGAAGATAATAAACTTTATGGTCTATTTGTCTCTTCTAATGGATTACTCGTTCCGCTGCCACTATGGTTGAAAAGTTTTATCATCTATCATATGTTTTACATCTCTGATTTATTACTAACGAAGGCTCTTGATAATTTAATTATCTTTAGTCATGATATTCTATACTGGGCTAGTTGTGCTCACCCTTTTGCTTCACAATTCCTTTCAGGTAATAAGAGTGTAGTTGGGTCTAGCGGGGGTAACAGGGGAATAGAACGATGGTCTATAGCTGTTGAGGTTTCCCCTAAAATAGTATGGAAATAATTTTATTGAGAATTTTAGATAAGTGTGTCGTATTGTATACGTCATTTTAACTGTTGATTTTGGTGAACCAAATAGGGTGAGTTGAACCCAACTTTGGAAGGGCGTTTTTGCCACTATTATACAAGATGTCTAATGACAGACGACTTCTTGTTATCATATGACATGGTTGTGCACATGCACTTGCTGATTTTATCTATGAGCACTACCTATATAATCTTGGAGTTTGGTTGAAATATAATTCTCAATTGAAGACGATGAAGATAATTATATGTCAAGAGAAGACTCACCATTGGAACGAACATGATAGTAATCTTCTCGTTTTTCTTTGGGGTCTATTGGGTCAACCAAGGATAATTCTAGAGTCATATGATATCTATCATAACTTAGATGCATGGCCTCCCATGTACGAAGGTTTCCTTGAGCATTTTCTAAATATTTTAATTTCTATAATAGTTATTGACTGTACTTTTATGTAAAGTAACTTTGTAAGGTGTTATGGACGAGGCGCCATGAGAGTTACATATATTTGTATTAAAACTCACAGCTTATGTGTTGTCGTACTCTACACGACAGTTCAACAGTTGTATAAATGAATTTTGTATTTAATTTCTGTAGTGTGATATCTGGCGACTCAGAATGGGTCGTGTGGACCTATTTTGGAGGCGTCAGAAATGGTATCAGAGCGTAGGGATATGGTCGCTGGCGGAGATATGATTCTAAAACTAGAAGGGGAGAGACGAGTAATATACTTCGCTAGTGTGTAACTTACCTAAGCTGAAATTGTTTACTTGATAAATTGACAAATTGTGATATGTCAATTAACCTTTGTTTTGAAAATATATTCTCGAATGATATCTGAAATTTAGGAGATAAGCAATGGGAAAATCATGATACAGAGGAAATAACCGGGAAGATACAATCCGAAAAGAAAGCAAGGTATTCTTATCTCTTCGAACTACAAGGAATGTAAATTTTGAGGGCGAAATTTCATAAGGAGGGGAGATTGTGAGATCACGAATTTTATGAAAATAAAGTATTCAATTTTCTTATAATTATTATTCTATTTAGTAAATGGTTAAATTGATAAAAGGTTAAAGTTAAGGGTGATATGTGAAATTTTTTGCAAAGTAAGCAAGTTGTTATAAAATATTCTATTGGTCGGGGAATATTCATTTTAACACGGAATATCCTTTCGACGACACCATCATTAGTGAACCCCATAACGGAATAACTATCGGAGTTAGAAAATGATAGAATTCTCTTTTTTTAAAAATAACAGCGAAAGTTTTACCGTTAAACTGTTGAAATATCCGGTGTTAAAAGAACAGTAATACGCGTGGTTTCATAGTAGCACATGGTATTGATTATTGATGCTAACGTGAGAAGTCACTCAGTTATACTCAATTATTACTACAGTAATTGCTGCATAATATCTCTCATATTAATGATTCAATTATTGTCACAGTATCATCTACATAATATATTTTATTATTAAATCAATAATTAAGATGACAAAGTTATTTATATTATTATATGTAATATTGACGATGTCTAGAAAGTTCTGTCGATGAGAGGTTTGGTCACCTAATTGCACGCTAATAGGGAGAAATCCTTATTGGAAAGCCCCCTCTTTCCTGGGAATGATCTGGTTGTTAAATATTGTGAATTATAATATTAATGATGAATAAGTTCGTGTTGATTAAAGATGAAATTGATATTTCCATTGTGTTGGGATTATTAGTGTTAGTGGAAATCGACATTTATTTCGATAAGGTTATATTGACCAATCGGGTAATTAATCGAATAAATGAGCAATTAATTGGTATTAATTCACATGCTTATAACTATTTGTTCACATGTATGTACTATTGATTCACATGCATGTACTATTAGGAGAGGTGGTGCAAGATTGATAATACTTGCATGACTAAATTAATAATGGAGGTATAGATGAAGGTATTATACAGTAACTATTTTTTTCACATGTATAGACCTATTGATTCACATGACTGAACTATTGATTCACATGATGTACTATTAGGGGAGGTGGTGCAAGTTTGATAATACTTGTAGGACTAAATTAAAAATGGAGGAAAAGATTAAGGTATTACACTATAATATTTCGAGCCCCAAAACGTGCAATTATCAAAACTATATTTTCCTATAAATAGAAGTTCATTCTTCTTTCATTCTCACCAATTCACTAAGACTCACAAGGGCAATTATAGAGAGAAAAGCTATAGAGAGAGAAGTTATAGAGAGAAAGAATAAGAGAAGTCTGCTACTTCACTATTCTAGTATCCAGTCTTCATCTGAGGTAAGGGGTATTATTTATTTCATATTCGAAAGAAATATTATTTTTCGTATTCGTGTGGATATTATCTTCGTTCAATATTCGTATGCAATAATATTTTCTTCTATACTCTGTAGTATGTAAGTAATATTATTTCGTTGCGTATTCCTACTTCTACACTCATTTTGTTGAAGTATTACTTCTATACTACGTGAAATTAGTAGAATATTCTTGATATTTGCGCTTCATCCAATATCTTTTCATGGAAATATTATTCTGAGCTTTTTGATAATTATTGATCTTTTCATGTCGGAGTACTATTCACTAGTTACTATTCATGAGCTACTATTTACGGGTTACTATTCACCCGATTACTAGTCACTCGGGTATTCGGGGCACTTTTTGTGCCAGAGTACTATTCACGATTTACTATTTACGAGTTACTATTCACTCGACTATATTATTCATTCGGGTATTTGGGTCACTTTTCATGCGGGGTACTATTCACAGGATAATTCATAGGGTACTATTCACTCGAAAAATATATTTCTTTTCTGTCCAAATTATTTTTGATACATGAATATTACTATTGAATTTTACTCCACAAAGCAGTATCATGTTGACAATTTGGATATTTTTAAACTCTGGATAAATTTAAAGTCTTTAATATTTATCCTTGATTTCGTTTGATTAATGATTATATAATTGTCATCATCCTTATGCTTATATTGTAATGAAAGTCATCTGTGGCTTACGTGCATAGATGGATTGTTGATTGGTATGATTATGACCAGAGATTATTCGATATAATCATGACCATAATGTTACAAATGATATGGTAAAAGTCCTCATTGGCCCATAGTGCATTGATGGACATATGTTGGTATGATCATAACCATGCGTTTTCTTCGGCGAAAGGTGCAAAGATGAATTATTATTTGGCATGATCATGACCATTGGTGAAAACACGAATATCCTTGGCCCATAGTGCATGGATAATTCGTGGTCATAATACTAATGAATATCCTTGGCCCGTAGTGCAAGCATAATTCATGGATGTGATACTAACGAATATCTTTGGTCGTAGTGCATGGATAATTCGGTGATGTATTGAGCTGAGTCTCAACGATAAAATATTGATAATAAATTTTTAATTCGTAGAAGATAGTAGATATCATGCTCTACTTGACTCTTCTAAAATACAGTTGTATGTCTTTTTCCTGTAGTGCAAAGATGAACTGTTAGTGAATATCTTTGGCCCATAGTGCAAAGATGAATTTATTAGTATGATTATGAACATGAACTGTGATTTGGTATAACCATGATATTTGATGTTTCAGGTAACGACAGGTGATGAAAATTATCTTCGTCCTAGGTGCAAAGAGGAATTTAGAATCACAAATATGATTATGAGTTATTCACATGATTGTGGACATGAACTGTTGATTGATATTACAGGGATAAAATATTGTTGGTGGAATTTTAACGTGGAGAAGATAATTGACTTTATGGTCTATTTGACTCTTCTAATGGATTGCTCGTTCCGATGCCACTATGGTTGAAAAGTTTATCATCTACCATATGTTCTAAATCTCTGATTTATTACTGACGAAGGCTATTGATAATTTAATTAATTTTAGTCATGATATTCTTTACTGGGCTAGTGGTGCTCACCCTTTTTTCTTCACAATTCCTTTCAGGTAATAAGAGTGTAGTTGGGTCGAGCAGGGGTAACAGGGGAATAGAACGATAGTCTATAGCTATTGAGGTTTCCCCTAAATCAGTATGGAAATAATTTTGTTGAGAATTTTAGATAAGTGTGTCGTATTTTATACGTCATTTTAACTGTTGATTTTGGTGAACCGAATAGGGTGAGGTGAACCCAACTTTGGAAGGGCATTTTTGCCACTATTATACAAGATATCTATTGACAGAAGACTTCATGTTATCATAAGACAGGTTTGTGCACATGCACTTGCTGATTATATCTATGAGCACTACCTATATAATCTTGGAGTTTGGTTGAAATATAATTCTCAATTGAAGACGATGGAGATAATTATATGTCAAGAGAAGACTCACCATTGGAAAGAACATGATAGTAATCTTCTCATTTTTTTTTGGGGTCTATTGGGTCAACCAAGGATAATTCTCGAGTCATATGATATCTATCATAACTTAGATGCATGACCTCCCATGTACGAAGGTTTCCTTGAGCATTTTCCAAATATTTTAATTTCTAAAACAGTTATTAACTATACTTTTATGTAAAGTACCTTTGTAAGGTGTTCTGGTCGAGGCGCTATGAGAGTTACATATATTTGTATTAAAACTCACAACTTATGTGTTGTCGTGCTCTGCACGACAGTTCAACAGTTGTATAAATAAAGTTTGTATTTGATTTCTATAGTGTGATATTTGGAGACTCAGAATGGGTCGTGTGGACCTATTTTGGGGTGTCACACATGCTCCTGACCCACAACAGTGATCAATGGATATGTCTCTCTCTGTACCAATTGCTCCCAAACAACATGGATGTCTCGGGGCTCCTCCTCTCTAGGTTTTATGTTTGCATTCATATTCAAAGATGCGAACGACATGTTCATTGCATCAAACATATGATCTTGTCGCATTGCAAGCCGCCGCATCTCCCTTCATGATACCTTGTTGTGTTCCTCTATTTGTCGTTGAAATTCAAGAAACTGAGGGCTAGATATGGCGTCGGAAGATGGTGTCGCCTCAGTTCCTTGCTCTCCCATAGTCTCGTCCTCATCATCCGAGGTATCTTCACCGTCAGCTTCGTCCTCTGAAGCTGATGGAAATTCAAAACCTAAACCTCTAGGATGAGATTCACCCCCAGCCCACACTGAATACCGCACGATCATTTTGTTGTTTAGTAGCAGCAGCGGCATCTGAGTGGGCTCATCATCTGACCATCAAACACCTGCTTGGCGACACAGACCACAAATGAGTGATGGGTGTGGTAGGCCGCCCGAAAAATTGCCTCGCAAGCATCGGCGAATAGAAAAACTGATTATGGCCCCGACGTCGATTATAAAGTCTTGCACAATTGCATATAGAAGTAGTGCCTTCTCCTTGGTGGTGTCTGAGGTGTATGTGGATGGCAGTAATTTCGTACATAAAAAAGCGTACCAAATCTTACCATATCGGCTGAGATCCTTACTGTGAAACATCGTGCCTCCTTTCCGACCCTTTATCCACGTTGTTCCCATCTTGGTCATTTCTTTGAGAACCTCCTCAAAGTCAGGGTCGAAATCCCTCAAATGAGTATATTGACATTATCTAGGCACCCGCAACTGATAATACGTGTTGATGGCATCGACACTGAACGGGACCATTCGACCCCGCACAAAAGCATTGAAAGGTGCCTTATCCTCAGCGTTAGCATAGAACTCTTTGACCACGTTAACATCGACGGCCTCAAGCTCCTCAATAAACTTGACCCACCCTTTCTAATAAATCTGTTGCGTCATTTCACTGTCGTGAGCATCCGGTGACAACCCCCGCTCCGGTGTAAGAGCCTTTGTGTCGTACCAGTCGGCGACGGCGGCACTTTTGAACTTGCGATGGTCGAAGGTTCGTGATGGTGGTGTTGGCCTTGAACTCTCTCCGCGTTGTCGTTTGGATGTAGGTTGAGATGCCATTGAATTCTGGATGTCTGAACACGCTACTCTCTCCCCAAACTTGGTTCACACAAATTATCAAACAGTTGGTGTGCAGAAAGGTTTCTTCCCCCAAACTTGTCATTTTTTGTGGTAAATATGGAAGGAGAAGATGAAGAATTTGTAGTATTTTACACTCACCCTCAGGTGCAAGGTTAATTCTCCCAATAGGAACCCTAATTCGTGGCTTTGTGATATGTAGTTGAAAAGGTTATGAGGAAATTAGGGTGAGAGGGTGTGTATATATAGAGATTGTGGTGGGGAGTAATGTGGTAGTGGGATGGAGTAATGGAAGTAATTGAGTAGTGGGTGGATGAGTTACAGAAGTAGTAAGATGGAATTGAAGTGGAAATCGTGGGTAAGAAGTAGTAATGTATGGCTGTTGGAGTTGTAGTGTAGGAATAAGGAGAGTAGTGGGTGTGTGCTAAGTAACTACTGAATTGAGTGCCCAAATTCAAGGACCACCGCCTCAAGGCGAAGAATCCTGAGGCCTAAAAGGCCACGCCCACATTGGCTAGCCCCCTGTTAGTTGGCCTCTGTTTTGCTGAATGTTGCTCGTCTGATGCTACACTTTGCTCCTTAAGTCCTCTATTAGTATCTTCATTACCTACACATTATGCAACATAAGCCTCATTAGATCTAATGTATATTGAGCATGGGGGATTAGATTATCTCAAACAATAAAACTTACATAACGAAATTATTAATTCCTAATTATTAAGCTCAACTATAATCTAACTAGCATGACAAAAAAGTATGAAAAATAAAAAAATGAAATGATTAGGTTGCCTCCCAATTAGCGCTTGATTTTAAGTCATTCAGCCTGACTACTTCCTGTTTATGGAACGTCGGATAATGTGATTGCGATGACATCGCAATTGGACTCACCACCCCAATAGTGTTTCAATCATTGACTGTTGACCTTGAACGTTTCTAATGGATTCCAACTTTAGAGTTCAACGGCGCCATATGGGAAAACTGTTTTGACGGTGAATGGTCCTGACCACCTTGACTTAAGTTTTCCTGGGAACAACCGCAATCGTGAGTTGAACAGCAGTACTGATTGCCCTTGCTCGAACGTTCGGTGCATGATTTTCTTATCGTGCCATTTCTTAACCTTTTCTTTGTATAGTTTCGAGTTCTCATAAGCTTGAAGACGGAATTCATCGAGCTCGTTTAACTGAAGTAATCTCTTCTCCCCCACGGCTGCTTGATCAAAGTTCATTTTCTGAATAGCCCAATAGGCCTTGTGCTGTAACTCCACAGGCAAGTGACATGCTTTCCCGTATAGTAATTGGTATGGTGACATACCAATCGGTGTTTTATACGCAGTCCGGTAAGCCCATAGTGCATCGTCCAACCTGAGGGACCAATCCTTTCGATTCGGGTTTACCACTTTTTCCAAGATTCTTTTCACTTCTATGTTCAAAACCTCAGCTTTCCCACTAGTTTGAGGATGATAAGATGTAGCGACCTTGTGGTTCACCCCATACTTTGCCAAGAGAGCTATAAATGATTTGTTGCAAAAGTGACTACCTTCGTCACTTATAATAGCTCTCGGCATGCCAAACCTCGTAAAAATATTTTTCTACAAGAATTTGAGAACCACTTTGGCATCGTTAGTCGAGAGTGCTACAGCTTCAACCTATTTTGACACGTAATCTACCGCAAACAATATGTATTGATTGGTAAATGAGGAAGGGAATGGCCCCATGAAATCTATGCCCCATACATCAAAAATCTCAACTTCTAAAATTGTTTGTAGTGGCATCTCATTTCGTTTCGATATGTTTCCCACCCGTTGACATCTATCACAAGTTTTAACAAATTGGTGGGCGTCTTTAAATAATGTCGACCAATAAAACCCGGCTTGAAGCACCTTTTGCCGCTATTCTCTCGCCACCATAGTGTCCCCCATATGTCGATGAGTGGCATTCCTGCAGTATGTTATGCACTTCACTGCTGCAGGGGATACACCTTCTAATCATCTTGTCGGCGCACTGTTTGTGTAAGACCCCAACTTTTATGAATAAAGATGAATTTTCTATAAATATCATTTTTGAATATTAAGGTGTAAATTTGTTATAATGTTATAGTTGTGGGTAATATTTATAAATTTTGCAATGTAAGCAAGTTGATATAAAATATTCATTTGGTCGGGGAATATTCTTTTTGTCTGGGAATATTCGTACGAAGACACAATCATTGGTGGACCCCACAACAAAATTATTGTCGAAGTTAGAAAATGACAAAATTATGTTTTTTATAAAAATAACGGCGAAAGTTTTACCGTTAACTGTTGAAATACCCGGTGGTAAAAGTACAGTAATACGCGTGGTTGCATAGTAGCACACGGTATTGTACAGTATCTTGGATTATTGATGCTTACGTAAGAAGTCACTACTCAATAATTGTTATAGTAATTACTGTTCAATACTTTATTTTATTGATTCAATAATTACTACGTTGATATTTTATATTATTGATTCAATAATTGTCATCACACAGTATTTCAAATTATCAAATCAATAATTCATATTATTTGAATAATATTAGTATTACATTATTGACAATGTCTAGAAAGTTATGTCGAGGAAAGGGGTTTGGTCACCTAATTGCGCGCTAATAGGGAGAAATCTTTATCGGAAAGCCCCCTCTTTCCTGAGAACGACCTGGTTGTCAATATTGTAATTTTATAATATTATTTGTGAATAATTAATTATTGATATATATGATAAGAAAATATTTATTCGAAGTGGATTTAAACTGAGGAATTTTTAGCATGTGACATTTGTTGAAAGTTGGTATTTTATCTTTTTCGATAAAATAATTCATTCAAATATATTATTATAATATTACATTATAGTAGTATGATGTAATTATATAATAGTACGTTTTTTATAATTTGAATGGTAGCATTATTATAGTAAATTCATGGTATAAAAGTAAAAGGGGGTGGAAGAGAACAAATTGAATTTGAATTCCTATGATGCAAGCGATGATGTCATCGGACGATGAGGTAAGTGATGATGTCATCGGACGATGAGGTAAGCAATGATGTAATATGATTGATGATGTCAGTGATGATGTCATAAATTATGGCGAAAAGACTATTTAACCCTTACTCTGCCAAGCCTATAAATAGAAGCTCATTTCTTCATTATTTTTCACCAATTCATTCAAGCTATAGAGAGAGAAAGCATAGAGGGAATAAGAGAGAAAGAAGAAGAGTATTCTATTACTACACTATTGCAGTATACAACCTCCTACTAAGGTAAGGAGTATTATTTCTTTCGTATTCATGAAGAGAGTTATTTTCTTTCAATACTCGTATGGGTTGTTATTCCATTATTTATAATTATGTTGGAATAACCTGTCTGTGCGGTCTATCGCATGCCTGGTGAATTCTGTTGTTATTCCATTCTTTATTATTACATTTGGAATATCCTCATGCATGGGATTACGCATGACACGGTTTCATTCTTTATTATTACATTGGAATATCACATGCATGCGAGATTCACGAATGACCTGGTTCCATTCTTTATTATTCTGTTAGAATAACCTGTCTGTGCGGATTACGCACGCATGGTGAATTCTTCTGTTATTCCATTCTTTATTATTCTGTTGGAAATGATCAATCTACGTGGATTACCGCATGGCGGGCAAAAATCCATTTGCGGCTTCATATATTCTATTATACTCAGTTGGTTAAAGTTTTGGCTTCTATACTCCATGAAATTAGTGGAATATCCTTGATATTTGCGCTTCATCTAGTATCTTTTCATGGAAATATTCTTCTGATCATTCTTGAATTTTACTCCACAAAACAGTATCATGTTGACAATTTGGACGTTATTGATTTCTGGATAAATTAAATTATAAATTTTTAAAAATTTATCCTTGAACTTGTTTTATTGAATTCTTATATCATTGTCATCATCGTCATGTTTATATTATGTTGAAAGTCATATGTGGCCTGTAGTGCATAAATGGACTTGTTATGATTATGACCAGGGATTATTCGGTATAATCATGACCGTAATGTTACAAATGTTGTGGTAAAAGTCCTCATTGGCCCGTAGTGAATTTAAGGACAGTTATTGGTATGATCATGACCATTGATGAAAACACGAATATCCTTGGCCCGTAGTGCATGGATAATTTATGGTCATGATACTAATGAATATCCTTGGCCGTAGTACATGGATGATGTGGATTATTTATTAAGCTGAGTCTCAGCGATAAAAGTTATGAAAAACCTTTTAAATCATAAAAGATAGTAGATTTTATTCTCTACTTGACTCTTCTAATGGATTGCTTGTTCTGTTGTAGTTAAACTTGATGTTTGTTATATTTTATCAGTTTAACACTGTTGAAGGCTAACGATAAATTATTATGCATTATCTTAGTCATAATATTTCTTACTAGGCTAGTTGAGCTCACCCTTTTACTTTCATTGTTCTCTTCGGGAAATGAGAACATAGCCGGGACTAGTCGGAGAACGGAGTGACGGTCCAGATGATAGCATTAGTAGTCCTCATTCTTCTATGAAATAGTGTGATAATAAATGTATTGAGGACTCCATTTGATTTGAATACTGTCTAGAAGACAATATTCGTATTAAAACTCTCAGTTATGTCTTGTCGTATTCTACACGACAGTTGTATTATTAAGTTGTATTTGAATTTGGTACCATGTATTTGGCGACTCAAGATGGGTGATGTATACCTATTTTGGGGGTGTCATAGTTTGAATAGGTAAGGCTCATCCTATATATACCACTTGACGTCATGAAGAAACTTCTTTTTCTGTTGTCGTGTAAGATCAGGGGGAAGCATGTTGCTCACTAGATAATTTACGAAGTCCGCGTACCATGGAAATTCTGCATTTAACCCAAACAGTTGCTCATCCGGGAATGACTCGTTGATTACACACTTGTCCTCTTCCTTTTTACCCTAATTTTCCAGCCTAGACAAATGATCGGCGACTTAGATCTCCGTCCCCTTTCTATCCTTTATTTCTAAATCAAACTCTTGCAAAAGGAGAATCCATCGGATAAGGCGTGGTTTGGCATCTTTTTTCAAAATTAAGTACCGAATGGTCGAGTGATCTGTATAAACTACTACCTTTGTCCCGATCAAGTAATTCCTTTTTCGTAGTTGTGTAATTCATTTGAGTCTCCATGAGTGTCTTACTTGCATATTATATGGCGTGAAATATCTTCTCTCGGCGTTGACCCAAAATAGCCCCAACAGCATAGTCGCTTGCATCACACATTAACTTGAAGGGCATTAACCAATTCAATGCGACGATTACAGGAGCTGTGGTCAATTTCTTCTTTAACAACTCGAATGCCAATTTACACTCTTCGTCAAACTTGAAAACTGAATCCTTCTCTAAAAGACTGCACAAAGGTTTTGCAATTTTAAAGAAGTCCTTTATAAATCTTCTGTAAAATCCGGCATGTCCCAATAAACTTCGAATTCCCTTAACTGAGCTTGGTGGAGGAAGTTTTTCAATTGTTTCCAGCTTAGCCTTATCAACCTCTAATCCTTGAATCGAGACCTTGTGACCCAAAATTATGCCTTCCTCAACCATGAAGTGGCATTTTTCTGAATTAAGTACAAGATTCATGTCTTTGCATCGTTGTAACACCATCACCAGATTCTCTAGGCAAGCATCAAAATCGTCACCATAGACCAAAAAGTGGTCCATGAATACTTCCACGTTTTTCTCCACCATGTCTGAGAAAATTGCCATCATACACCGTTGGAAGGTAGCGGGTGCATTACACAAACCGAACGACATTCTCCTGAATGAGAATGTGCTGTATGGACACGTCAAAGTAGTCTTCTCTTGATCTTAAGGAGCAACGACGATCTAATTATAACCCGAATATCCATCCAATAAGCAGTAGTACGCATGTCTCGCTAATCTATCCAATATTTGATCGATAAAGGGTAAAGGGAAGTGATCTTTGCGGGTCGCCTTATTCAACTTCCTGTAGTCCATAAAAACCCTCCAACCAGACACTATCCTTGTCGGAATTAGCTCATTGTCATCATTTTGTACCACAGTCATTCCTCCCTTTTTCGGCACACACTGAACTGGGCTAACCCACTTACTGTCGGAAATTGGGTAGATGATACCGGCATCCAACAATTTTAGAATTTCTTTCTTTACAACTTCCTTCATGATTGGGTTGAGTCATCGTTGTTGCTCCACCTTCGGTTTTGCATCATCTTCCATCAGAATTTTGTGCATGCAAAAGGATGGGCTGATTCCCTTGATATCTGCGATTGTCCATCCTATAGCCGATTTGTGTTCCCTAAACACCCTCAGTAACTTTTCTTCCTGCAAATCGTTAACTGTAGCAGAAATAATAACAGGTAAAGAATTTGAATTGCCTAAATACGCATACCTGAGGTGTTTAGGTAGTGGTTTAAGTTCAAGAGTCGGTGGCTCCTCCAATGATGGTTTCATTCTGATTGTTGATCTTTCCTCCGTGTGCAATGGTTCAATTGGCGCTCTAAATCTGCTGACTCATGGCAGGGAGTCTAGCATATGCAAGTAGTCCACAAATTTCGGATCATCTGATTCTTCATCTCCCAATAAAGTCGTTTCCAATGGATCGTTAATCAAACTATTTCCTATGTCTTCGCTGATTATTTGATCAATGATATCCATCCAAAAACACTCTTCTTCATCCGTAGGAAATTTCATGGCTTTGAAAACGTTAAATTTAACTTCTTGATCTTGGACCCTCATCGTTAGTTCAACTTTTTGTACGTCGATGAGTGTCCTACCCGTAGCCAAAAATGGTCTCCCTATGATAATCGAGATGTTCTTATCTTCCTCAAAATCCAGAATGATGAAATCCGTGGGGAATATAAACTTGTCAACCTTGACCAATATGTCCTCTACAATGCCTCTCGGGTATGTGACTGACTTATCCGCCAACTGTAATGAGATGTTCGTAGGCTTTGGAGCTGGCAAACCCAATTCTGTGTAAATTGATAATGGCATAAGGTTCACACTCGCCACCAAATCACATAAACACTTATTAAATGTCATGTTCCCGATCGTGCACGGAATGGTGAAACTCCTCGGATCTTTTAACTTTGGTGGCAACTTTTGCTGTAAAATCGCACTACACTCCTCTGTTAATGCCACTGTCACGAAATCTTCTAACTTCTTTTCCTGGACAAAATCCCTTTCATGAATTTCGCATAACTTGACATTTTCTCTAGGGCTTCTGCGAATAGGATGTTAATATGAAGTTTCTTAAAAACTTCCAAAAATTTGGCAAACTACTTATCTAATTTCTGCTTTTGGACTCTGTTGAAATGACGGTGGAGGATACACAATTGGCATATCATCTAACTTTGTTTTCTCAATTTACGTATTCTCACCCTGTTTTTCTTCAACCACCTTGTTGTCATTAATTTTATCATCCGAGATAGCTGAATTTTCTACATCTTTCCCATCTAAATGTTTTCTACTTCTCAAGGTGATTGCCTGACACTGTTCATGATTTCCCTTTGGATTTTTTTTGGTGTCACTCGGTAGAGTCCATTGTGGTCTGTTGTTCAATGCTAAGGCAATTTGTCCCATCTAGTTTTCCAAATTCTTGATGGCCATTGCTTGGTTTTTCATCGCTGCCTCATTACTTGTTATATACTTTGACAACAACTCCTCTAAATCTAATTTCATCTCTTGACGTTGAACTAGTTGTTGTTGATTCTGAAATCCAAGGGGATACGATGGTCGTGGAGCTTGTTGATTCTGATTATTATTCCACGACAAATTTGGATGATTCATATTCTCCTGATTATATGTATTCTGAGGAATTATGTTGTAGCTACTCATGAATTGTACTGACTCTGGGTTGATTGCACATTGATTCGTCGAATGTTCACCCGCGCACAACTCAAAAATAATTGCAACTTGTTGTGTATGTCCCCCTGACCAAACGTCGAACTTCTTAGAGAGTGATGAAATCTGTGATGTTATTGCCGTCACTCTATCTACCTCTAACACTCCAGCTACTGTAGGTTGTATCATTCTTGCCATGGGCCACTGATAGTTGTTAGCAGCCATCGTCTCTATCAACTGATATGCCTCCTCATAGTTCTTTGCCATAAAAGCTCCCCCCGACGCTACATCGATACTGGTCTTGAGATTCCCATGTAGTCCATTGTAAAATGTATTCATCTGCAACCACTTAGGCAATCCGTGATATGGGCATTTTCTGAGCAATTCTTTGTATCTCTCCCATGCCTCGTATAATGACTCCCCATGTTGCTGATCAAACATGGTAATCTCATTCCTCGTCTTTACAGTTTTTGCTGGCGGAAACATTTAGCGAGGAACTTCTGAGCCAGGTCATCCCATGTCGTTATCGAACCCGCTAGTAGAGAGTGTAACCAACTCTTTGCCTTGTCCCGCAGAGTGAATGGGAACAAACGAAGTCTAACTGCCTCATCTGACACCCTATTATACTTGAAAGTGTCGCAGATTTCCAGAAAATTAATCAAATGCTCGTTAGGATCGTCATTTGTAAGTCCCCCAAACTGAACCGAGTTCTGTATCATCTGAATAATCCCAGGCTTAATCTCGAATGTATTCGCAGCTATAGCAGGCCTGGTGATACTCGATTGCAGCTCAGTCACCTTAGGTGTTGCAAAGTCCCTCAATGCTTTCTGGTCTTCAGCAGCCATTGCTTCTTCCTTATCAAAGTTTTCTAAGTCATCCCTTGTCTCCTTGATCCACTTACTTGACCTCTGAAACCTTCTCTCAATGTCGTCCTCAAAAGAAAGCAAGTCTGGATTTTTGGATCGAGTTTGCATAAACCAACGTCAAAAACCTGAAATAAGAAGAACAAAACAAAAACAAAATGTGTTTAAGTAAAACTGGACTAATTAAATTGATATTACAAAATACTAAAATCTATACTAAGTCCCTGGCAACGGCGCCAAAAACTTGTTGGGTAAAATCTAGTACGCACAGCACGCAAGTATACGTGGTCAACAAGTAATATAATAGTAAGTAGAGTATTGTTCCCTCAGAGACTTAGTAAGAATTTAAACCTCACAATTACCAATTTCCTATTAATCCTAATTTTATTAAACTTATCAATTTCTAGTTTGTAACTAGCAGTATTAAAACTATTAAAATCACCACACAATCAATAAACGCTAAAAACTGAATTTTCAAACAAATAATGGAGAATTAGGCTTTCGACTTCACTCTAAGCATCACTCAGATTATTACACCTTTATTCTAGTTTAATTCACTATCCCAGTTTATTAATCAAGAACACGTATGCAGAACTAGCCACCTCTCGATGCACTAATACCGTATTAACCCAAATCCACAATTAACATAGAATTACGTTAAACACCTTAATTAACTAACTCATTATATCTCTATGCGAATTACAATTAAGGAAAGTTCAAGTTCAAGTTCAAGTTCTTTTTCTGATTACATGTGATGTCAAGCATATCTCTACGCTAACATTCATCAAGATTCTGTTCATTCACATAAATCAAGAACACATGCTATATTAATTAAGTCTAGATTGTATTTCATCTCTCGAGTTCATACAAGTCCACAAAGAATCGTTGGTCAAATTAATATAGATAAACCAGATAATAGCTTATTAAACTAAAATCAAAGATTTCATAACCATCGTTCCACTTAAAGGTCCGTCTTAAGCCTAAAAAGTAATTAGTTCATAATAAATGAAATAAAAACTGAATAAATCAAAGATAACATCTTCTCAATTTTAGAAATAAACTAGAGTAGAAGAATAATGCAGAACACCCTTCACATTAGTCTCAATCCGCAATCAATACGATTGTTCTTCAAAATCTCCACTCTGTTGCTCGCTATGAAAATCTGTGATCAATCTTCGTTAGTTGCTTTGCATGATGCTTAATTCGTTGTTTGTTGAGCCATATATATCCAACATCAAGTCTTGGCCGAAATCCCATATATATTAGAGTCCATGTGCCATACAAAGTCTAATTCCCAAGTCCCAAAGAGAGTTCGACTCGAGCAGGATCGCCAGAATCGGGACCCCCACTTCCCGGGGTATAAAGTTAAATAGGCTTACCTTGGCGGCTATCTTCATGTTAGTTGACTTTTGCCAATTTCTAAACTTGCTCCAATTATGCTCCAAATGCCTCATTTTCTTATCATTCGCCACACCAACCACCCTACACACAAAATAACAAGAAACAAGTAAGAATGAACATGAACGCAAAGAATTAACAACGATTATGCTTAAAATGGACATCGATTCGCGGATATAAAATTCACTTATCAATAGCTTAAAACTAAAATATTCCCAATCAATGGATTACTATAAAAGAGATTAGTGAATCCGGATAGATTGGTACATACGTTGCTTGCTTCATTGGATGAGGATGATTGATCTCATGATCATTTGTGTGGAGACACTAAGGCAAGTATGTAGGTGCTTATTGGAGAATAAGTTCACTGAACGTGACTCGCTAAGGAATACCTAATGGAGTTTTACTTGCATGTCAATAGGAATTCCTGTAGTGATAGTAGTACAAGTAATCCTTATACTTGAGATCATCGTAGTATCTTGTATATAATGATTTACACTTTGACTTATTCCTTAATACTCTTAGGGTATATCAAAGGGTATGCTTGGGTGTAATAAGTTATATATGGAGATAATGAATTATCAATAAAGAATCTACCACTTCTAGTAAAAAAAGAGATATGTCATATGTGATTCAATAAATGACAACTCAGGAATCCTTGTCCAAGGTGGAATGAAATTAGAAAGTAGTTTCTAATTTGCATTCATTAGGAGTTGTGCATTTAGGAATCAAAATACATATAATTAAATAAAATAAGACTTGACAGTAATTCCATGTCTTATATTTAATTGGGACATTGTATGGTGGAAGGATTGAATTGTCATTAAGAACTATTTACTCAAAGGTTCTTTTATGATTAATGTTGAAATCTATATTATCTGGAAAGTCGTTGATCGCTAGGGAGACTTATCCCTATTGTAGAATAAATATTATGTATTTAAATAAGTTAATAGTTTTATTTATTTATTTAAATAAGATTAGAATTGTTCTAATTGATTTATTCACAACCTGGTTTAATATGGAGAACCTAAAGGGTCACACTATAAAAGGAATAACAATTATTTAAGAAATTAATGGCATAATCATAATAATATGTTAAGTATATTTAATTTAATCTATAGTGATGGAAGAAATTAAATAGCTTAATATTTATTATTTAATATTTTGAAAATATTAAATATAAATTAATAAGAGGAGTCTTATTAATATTATTACAATTATTATTATTTTAATTTCTAAAGGAGTTTGGGAATTAATTTAATATTAGTACTCTCATTTATTCCTAATAATTTTAGGAGGTAAATTAATTAAAAGAGTTTAATTAATTATCCCTAATAGGATTAGGGAGCCTAATTAATTAAAGGAGTTTAATTAATTAATTAATACTCTATTTTAATTATATTAAAATAGGTTAACTGATATCTTTATAAGATGAGTCTTATATTAGATATTAGAGTGTGTGATATATGTAATTCCAATAGTTGGAGAGTACGCCCTTTTTCTACAGAGATAGGAAAGCTAGGGTTTGAGCCAAAACACCCTTCTTCTTGATTCTTGTTCTTCCTTGGTGGATCACTTCTAGAGGCCAAACGTTTGGGTGGTTAACGTTGATCAAAGGAAGGAACCAAACCTGCGTATTCAAGGAGAGCACAAAGGAATAGGAGTTGAACTTGTACCTGAGGAAGCTCAGATATTCAAGGGTATGATTATGTTTCTCCTACTCTTTTATATACTGATAATAAAAGCACAAGAATGATCTTGGTTTATGGTTTGTAAGAAAAATTTTAAAATCCGTTTTTACTTCGCTTCCATTTTATTTATGTGATTTGATTGCATGCTCTTGTTTCTAGCAAACCTAACAGTATGCCCTCAAGCCAATCACATAGGATATGATAAGCATTTACTTTGTAATCTTATTCATTTATTAATAAAAGAACTTATCATTTAAAGGCAATCTTTATGGATGTTTAATTGGTTAAATTAAATAAATGTGATGAACCCGTAGTTTTGGAGAAATATTTTTAAAATCATGATGATGATCATGCTAATGATATTTTAATTCAAGATAGCTCAAAACTAAAATTTCCCTTAATCAGTGGATCACTAATGCGGGGTTACTGACTCTGGATAGATTAGTATATACTATGTTTGCTCTGTTGATGAGGATGATTGATCTCAAAATCATTTGTGTGGAGACACTAAATCAAGTATGTAGATGCTTATTGGAGACTAAGTTCATTAAACACGACTTGCTTAAAAAAACTCTAATGGAGTTTTACTTGCCTGTCAATAGGAGTTCTAATAGTGATAGTAGTACAAGTGATCCTTGAACTTAAGATCGTCATAGTAACTTATGTATTCTGAGTTTTACTTTGACATATTCCTTAATTCTTTTAGAGTATATATAAGGGTCTGTTTGGGTATAATAAAGTATACATGGAGGTAGGTGAATGATCAACAAAAGATTGACCACTTCTAGTAAAAGGAGAGAATGTCATATATGATTCGATAGGTGACAACTTGGAAATCCCTGACCAATGTCGAATGGAAATTAGAAAGGAGTTTCTAATTTACATTAACTAGAGTTGTACATTTTAGAATCAAAATACATATAAACAAATAAATAAAATTTAATAGCAATTCCGATCCATATTATATATTAGATTGGGACATTGTGTGGTAGAATGATTGAATTGTACGGTAATTATTTATAGAATAGGTTCTTTGTGATTAAACGTTGATTTCATGTTATCCGGATAGTCATATTTTTAGGTGTCACTCATGATGTAGCATAAATATTATTTATTTATATTTGAATTAAAGGAGTTTAATTCATTATAAATAATATTAGAATGGTTCTAATTTATTTATTCTACTACTTGACTTAATATTGAACCTAAAGGGTCATACCATAAAAAGAGAATTTTATTTTAGAAGAAATTGGCTTAATAATATTAAATTAAGTATATTTAATTTATTGGTGGAATAAATTAAATAGCTTAATATTTATAATTAAGTATTTTAGAATTACTAAATTACTAAATTATAAATTAATAAGAGGAGCCTTATTATTATTATTGTAAAATTAAATTGGCTTAATAATAATAAGTTAAGTATATTTAATTTATTGGTTAAATAAATTAAATGACTTAATATTTATAAATAATTATTTGGAGAAATACTAATTATAAATTAATAAGAGGAGTCTTATTATTATTATTATTATTATTATTATTTAGTTCCGAAATAGTTTAGGAATTGAATTAAAACTCTAAATCCTAAAGGGTTTAGGATGAAAGGTTGGTCTATAAATAAGAGGGGTCTTATTTAGATTAAAGACTAATCAATATAATCATCAGGATTCTCAAAATCTAAAAGAGTTTGGAGAGAGAAAATTAGGGCTAGACACCCAAGATTTGGAGAAACCTAAAATCACTTCTTCGATCTATATACTCTTTGTGGATCAACTTTAGAGCATTGCATACTTAGGTGGCCAGCGAACGTTTGATCCGAGAAATTAGAGAAGCATGAAGGATCAAAGGATTTGAACTTGAAGATCATAACAAGGAGTTATATTATCTTCATAAAGTATATCTTTTATCCTTCCTCGATTAATAATATTGCATAAGGTAATTCTTGGGATTGCAGAAAAATTTTATATTCAATTTATGTCATGCTTCCGCTGTTTTATAATATGATTGTATGTATATTCATGTTTCTGCAAGGAAACACCTAGATGTTAAACTCCTTTAAGAATTTATCAAACTTGACTCCCGCGAACTGACACCCTCGATTTATTGGCTCATTTGAAATCCTTGATTGAGTGAGAACTGTGTCTTACAGACTAGCTCTACCGTCAAACATGTCTTGCATTCATAACGTTTTTCATATATCTGTGTTCCGTAAATATGTGAAAGTCTCAAACCACATAATTGAATTGGAACCAAATGAGATAGTAGATGATTTAACGGATGAGAAGGTGTATGTCTAGATCTTAAATAAGAAATAGCATATCCTAAGCTCAAAGGTTATACCTCAAGTTAAAGTTCTATGGAGAAACCATGATATAGAGGAAATGACCTAGGAGTTAGAATCTGAAATGAGAATTAATTATCTTTATCTCTTCGAAACACCAAGTACGTCAATTTCAGGGATAAAATTTTATAAGGAGGGGAGGTTGTAAGACCCCAACTTTTAATAACTAAAATTTAATTTTATTTATAAATATTATTCTAAATAGTAAGGTGTTAAATTGATAAAAAAAAAAGAGTTGAAGTTAAGGATAATATGTGCAAATTATAAAAGCAAAAAGATATGCCAGAAAATATTTGGTAAAGTACGACGGTGGCGAAATAACCAATCATTGATAGACCCCACAACGAAATAATTTTTGAATACAGAAAACAACAAAAATAACATTTTTAATAAAAGTTATCAGCGTAAATGTTACCTTTAACTATTAAAATACTCGATAATAAAGGAATAGTAGTACATTGTATTCCACAGTAGCGCATGGTATTCCACAGTAACACATGATATTCCACAGTATTTTATATTATTAAATCAATAATTGTCATTATGGCAAATGCACAGTATTTCACATTATTAAACCAATTATTGTCACAGTAGCATTATTGAACTAATAATTGTCACAGTAATAAATGCACATTATTTCACATTTTTAAAACCAATAATTATCACCGTAGTAAGGATAGTAATGGAAAGTTACGTAATTAAAAGTCACGAGTATTAAATAGATAGATAGACTCATTATTTGAAGAGTGTTATCTGTGATATTAATACATTAAGTTAATTATCAAGAAGGATAATATAATAATAATTGTGAGTAGTAAAGAAAAATATAATCTTGAAATGTAAAAATTGTGGATAATTAATATGTGGTAGATTAAAGGTAATCTTGAAATGTGAAAAATATGGATAATTATTATGTGCTAGATTAAAGATAATCTTGAAATTTGAAAAGTGTGGATAATTGATGAATGGTATAGATTAAAGATAATATTAAAATGTAAAAAGTGTTGTTAATTGAAGTGTGGTAGATGTTGGTTAAGTTTTGGCTATAAATAAGGGACTTAACATAAGGAGTTTCATAATTTTTTGTTTATCCTTCCTTCTACTCCCTAAAAATTGCTTAGTGTAAATGTCTCTCTGAGTGTGCTAATGCTACATTAAGTATTGGTGAATATCAGTAATAGTGCAAGAATTGTTCAGGTGAGTTTTTCTATAAAAGTTGAACAAGCACCCACACACACACACCACACAGTGTTTACAACATTTTCATTAGAAGATTAATTTTGAAAAGCTTCATCTGGAAGATTGTTTTGAAATATTACTTTATTCCTTCAAAAACTATTTTGAAGTTTTTTCTACTCTATTTTATACATTACACTAATTTATACTATCAAATCACTTTTGACGATTTCATGATATACAAATTAGGGTACACCAAGAAACTTATATGTGGTAGTTACTAATTAAACTATAAATATACATATAGGCTGATCAACTATATAAAAAATAGTATTTAATCACGTGTTAAGGTAAGGAATACCATTTTCTTTCATACTCCTAAATTTATGATAAGAAATTATTATTCGCTTTCTCTGCCTTATCATTAAACGGTGAAAATTCCTAAAACGATTAAAAATTCTTTAATAGTTTGTGCTTCATCTAATATCTTTTGACCTGAACATTCCTATTGAATTTTAACTGTTATATTTAAATCGTGAACCTTATATATTATTCTTAAATTCGAATCAATATTCTGGATATCGTGTTGATAATTTGGACATTATTGGACTATGGATAAATTAAATTACAAATATCTATTGTTTATTCTTTATCTTATTATTCTTATTATTTCTATTCATCTTTATCTCATTGTTATAGGACTGAGTAAAAAACGGGTAAAACCGAATAACCGAAGTGAACCGAATTTTTTTAACCGAATTTTTTTGATTCTTCGATTATTTTTTGTATTTCGGTTATACCTGTTTTATTATACGGTTTTCGGGTTTGGTTTTTAAATTTATGATATTCGGTTAACCGAATAACCGAACAAGTTATAAACAAAAATTAAGCCTCAAAGGTTAAAAAAGTAATCTCTCACACTCTTCCTTCAATCTCCAGTACTCAAATCTCAGGATCTGATCTCTCATGACTCATCATATTCATCTTCCCATCTCCCAGACTCCCAAAACCTAAAATCTCTTGCTCTTACCCCAAATCTCTGCCCAAAACCCAAAACCTAAAATCTCTCACTCTTACCCATTCTCACATGACCCCCACCTCGCCTTCCGCAGCCTCTCGCCTCTCGGGTTCTCCTTTACACAATTACACTCCTTCCATCCTTCGCAGCCTCTCCGATTCTTCTTCATCTTCACATGTTTGAGAGATATATATATATATATATATATATATATATATATATATTGGTTTATTCAGAAAAAGAAGTGTTATTGGTACTTAGTAGTTGCTATTATTATTTTCCCTTTTACCCCCAGTCCCCTAGAGTAAACTTTATGTAATTGTTCATTGTTTTCCTGGAACTATGCTTCATTCAAATAATTAATGTCCAAAAAGAATCTGTATTTGGAGGTCTGTTTGGCTATTTCTTTGGATATATACAATGCAACTCTATAAAAGAAATACAATCCAGAACATTTCAGTTTTTAACCGAATAACCGAATAGTAAATTCTGTAATTCGGTTATCTCCTAATTCGGTTAATACTTCGGATATCAAAATTGAGTTAATTTTGGTTTTCGATTATAACCGAATAAGCTATTTGGTTCGCTTATAACTGAATGCTCAACGCTACATTGTTATAATCATCGAGACTTAAGTTGTGGTGAATGTTCTCTTTGGCCTAGGTGAAAAGAGAAACTATTGATTGGCATGATCATGACCATTAATGTTACAATTGAATGTCTTTGGTCTAGGTGCAAAGACAATATGATTGTTGAGTGTCTTTAGCTTGTGTGGCAATGACATGTGGTTAAAATTCTCTTTGGCCTTAATACAAAGAGAAATTGTTGATTGACTTGATCAGTACCATTAGTGTTATAGTTGCTAAAATTTTTATAGTGATTTTAAAAAAAAATTAGAGAAGATAGTGGACATTATGATGTATTTGACTCTTTTAATGAATTGTTCATTCTGCTATAGTTGTTTGTTGAAAACTTATGTTGTCTATCATTTTTTAAATCTCTGATTTATCATTGTTGAAGGCTAATGATAATTTATTCTTCGTTATCTTAGTCATGATATTCTTTACTGGACTATTTGAACTCACCCTTTTATTTCATAATTTTGGTAAAGAAATGAGAGTGTAGTTGGGGCTAGCGAGGAGAACAGAAGAATGAAATGATGGTCCGAGTTAGTAGTTGTAATACTCACCATGTTATTAACTAGTGTGAAAATATTTATAGTGATTACTTAGTGTGTGTGTGTGTGTGTGTTGTCGTATTATACAAGACATTGTTAGAAAATTTTATATATATTTTTTATATTTTGGCGAATTAAATTGGGTGGTGTAAACCTAAATTTGGGGACGTCACACCACCCATAAAAAAATATCTTTACGTATATTTCTCTGTCAAATTGCATGATTTGTGGTATAAAAATATGGATATTCTTAGTTTATTAGGGAATAGATAATACCTAAAAGATTAATTAATTTCTCTTCAACACTTTTTAATTAACGTTTTAAGGTTATGCACATAGACTAATAAATGTAATTAATGCTTTGTCTGATTTACTAAATTGAATATAAAATTTTAATATTAGTTTTCTAAAATTTATTAGAAAGATGAGAGAGAAACAAATAGCCTTTAATCATAAAAGGTAATACGAAAAATTAAGTATTTAATAATTTCTTAAAATTTACAAACGATAAATAAAAAGGAACAAAAATATCTTTCTAAAAACACAAATAAAAAGATACGGAAAGAATACTTCAAAATTCAGACAATGAGAGGGAATACTAGAGAGTTTCATTATTAGTAGCCTCTGCTTTAACCCAAAGAATCACATCAAGCTACAATTTGGTTTAAGGGAGTGTTTAATAAAAATTGAATGAATCTGAATCTTAATTTAAATGTAAAAAGTTGTTTGATAATTGATATGTCCGAAACATCTGAATAATAAATTTTTATTATTTTAACCTCTAAAAAAATTCAAAAAAATGTTGCAAATTTATTTATTTAATATTAATTAATATAATAGTTAATATTGTAAAAAAAATTCATTCTGCCAAAAAAAATGGGACTAAATCATTCAATCCAAATCGTCTGAATGGCTGACCGGTTCAGCCATTCAGACGATTTTTTCAAAATACAAACGCACTGAATGACTGAATCGGTCAATCATTTAACAAAAAACAAACAGCCTCGTAGATAATGTAGTGCTTTATTTTTATTCTTTTTTTAACAATCTCCCAATATCAAAGTGAACGTCGGAATTTAGGCCTATGACCTAGCAAAAATAATGCTATATAAATGTAAATGAATTTGTTACATAGTAGTATTATTTTTGCTAGGCAAAAAGTCTGGACGGGGCAACTGAATTTTAGCAATCCCTACTTGTATGTTACAATTGTAACTCAAAGCCGTTTGAGTCCAGCAAGGGAGAGATCTTCATATATTTTTACTCGATTAAGTACAATATATTTTTTAATGGGTGATTTACATATTCTATTACATTTTTAAAAATAATTACAACAAAAGTGCCCTCATAAAATTTTTACACAACTAATACACTTCCATATTTATTTATAATTCTAGTGCATTTAGGATTCCTTAATTTAAGGAATTAGTATTCAATTAGGATTCATTAATTTATGGATTAGTTATACCCATGACTTCTTCTCTCTCTTCTCATCTATAACAATCTATAATATATATATATATATATATATATATATATATATATATATATATATATATATATATATATAACCAAACCATAGCCACCGTCGTCACTTTCACGTCTGGCCCAATTGAGCCGGTCACCGGAAAACTAGGGGCAATGGCTGTGATTCACTGGGAGTTCACCGGAGAACTAGGAAGACAACAACATGGCTCAGCCTTCCCGACGAGAGCAATGGCTGATCTGCATCTAGTATACTTAGTAACACCCATTAATGTTGATGTTGAGCCAGATTGGGAATTGTATTACGAAAGATTTATGGAGTTGTCTCCCCTTGATCAGGTAAAATTCCTATCTTACTCGCTGTTAGGGTTCAATGTCCAAATAGGAAAATAAAAAATGTCAGTGATAATTATTGCATGCTACTTACAAATCATTCTCGCTCGGAACTTTAGTGTATTCTTCTAATACATTCAATTAGTTACCATCATATGCTACTTATAAATGGTCTTTTTAAATCGTAAGTATTCACCTACAATATCACTCTTACAGGGCAAAGAGGAACCAAACCTTTATATCTAGATAACCAAACTGTCATATCAAAGTAATCAATCAACCTCCAAACTTTAAATTTTTCTCTTAGTACAATTGGTTACCAAACCTTCAGATCAAGGTAACCAAAACTTCGTACCAAGGTAACAAAACCTTCATAACAAAGTAACTAATTCACATCCACACCTTTAGTTTTTTCATAGTGCAGTTGGTAACCAAACCTTCAGACCATGGTAACCAATTCAATTTTATCAAGTTACCAATTTTGTTTGAATGTGATGCAGTTGGTAACCAACCATTCATTCAAAGGTAACCATTTTATTATTTATGAGTAACAAAGTATTTATAAAAAAAATTCATAACATTAATAGTTACATTTATTTATTTTTAAATTTTTTGTAGGGCGAATCTTCTTCTTATTCTCATTGGCATTTTGGACAATGAAAATTAAGCATGATGTAGCATGGGACTATTATTTCAAATGTATGTGAGGGAGATGAAGATTTGAATTTGAGTATTTAAATTTGAATTATTATTTTGAATTTGAATTTATTTTTGTTGTTAGATCCAAATATTTGAATTTGAATTATAGCAGTTATTTGTCTTTGATTTTAGGTTTCCTTATTAATGTGAATTGTACTATTTTTATAATAATTACCTTCTTTTTGTAATTATTTAGTTGATGCACTTTTCTAGTAAATACTTTCTATTTGTTGTATACTTATGTAAAGGACCCTTTTTTAATTGAACAAATTCCAAACCAATGCTTGCCAGATAAAGTAAAACAACACACACAAAAATACAGTTCAAACCCTTGGGCTTTCACTACCATAACCCAAACAAAGTGTCAATTTGGTGGGCCTGTATGGCACTATAACCATTTTGGACTCTCCAGTCACCTTTTTCTTTCCACTACCATGACCATTTCCTTTAAATTTGAAGTTCATTCTTTTGAAGTAAGTGGGCTTCCAAAGAGCTGAAATTTGGCTTGTTAACTTTCCTTCACTGTTCTTTTTCCCAAACGATGCATACCTCAACAGAATTCCTTTTACCTTCTGCATCTTATTAGTGTCTCCACTAGAGCCCCCTTCACCATCTTCCACATTCTCACCTTCCTTCATTCTGGACTTGATAGGCCCGTCCATCTTAACGGGTCGCACTTTCCTTCCGAAATGCAACCCTTTAAAATTTATGAGAGATTTTGGACTGGACTCCATAAGTGACGACGATCTCTTCTTACTCATGGACTCACGCCAAGCCCATCTTGCATAGGCTGAGCCTTTCGACTCAGCCAACCCATTTGCAATAGGTCCTTCTTTTTCTTCTTTCTTGTCTTCAACTTGGTCCCATCGTCCCGAGTTGATGGGCCACTGTAAATTAGTGGCTCTATATGGTGAATGGGACTGAGTTCGTCGATGAACACTCTTTCTTCCCTTTTTTTCCTCCTTAACATTTTCCAAAGCAACCATGAATGGATCGAAATTATCGTTCCACATGTTCCGTCTAGTGAATGGGATTTTTATCACAGACGTTGGGGACAAAGTCTGGCTATGACAAGTCATGTCATCACGATATTGAAGTCGGGGTGGGAGTTTTAAAGGCTTCACAAGTCCATTAACAAATAGTTCATCCGCAAATGCCATCGTAGGAAGTGAATCTCCGCGCTCAGCATGTATCCTCTTGCTCTCTCCACGTTCATCATCCGTTACAAGCTCGCCCATTTTACCTTCTTCAAGCTCAAATCCATTACAAAAGTCTTGGACAGTTGCAAACTCAAAGTAATCATAGTTAGAGTTGCAATCTTCATTAGTATTCGGCGTTTCGGACTCATAACCAAATGAAATGCTACCTATTTTTCGGATTGGACTACTTGGGGCGCTATAATAGTGCATAGTGTCTACACTTGGAGTACCATTAGGGATTTGAGGCTTCAATTGATGCATTTTGTGCAGAATGATGAACTTACAACCTGGAAAATTCTTATGGAAAAAAGACTTCAAATACACTACTAAATACACTACTTTACATAAGAAGGGTGGTTTGAAAGGAGGATTGAGTGTGGATTATATTGTTCCTGAATTTAAGGATGGGCTGACTCACATGTGTGACCCTTTACTTCTAAAATAATGTTCCAGGACAAAAAATCCTTATATATGTCCCTCACAATATGCAACTAAAAGCAGTCAACCTTAAGCACTTCATCCATATATATGCCTTTTATTGGACTTTTGCTTAGTGCAAGACTCATAGTTTGTCTTTTGTATTTTGATATTCCTAATTTTATAGCGCACTTGGCATTAAGACAAAATGGTTGTTTGTTTTAAGTCCACAAGATAAGCATTTTTAGTTTGAAGTCACTTTAATTGGGCGTAATTTTGGGTGCATCAGTAATGCACAAACAGTTGTACAGAAATAAAGAGAAAAAAATAATATGTGAGTTCTACTATTTAAAAATTTATAATTATTTTTTAATATTCAATATAAGGCGTAATAATGTGTGTCCAATTGTTTGTGCATAAAAATTACTCCTTTAATTGATCTACTTATTAAATAATAATCTTTTACAGTCCTATTTTTTAGTCTTGCACTTGTATGAATACAACACCGCTGGAATTATAATTATTTTGCAACACATGATACTGTTTGTTTATAGCTACAAAATAGGATTGCAAATCATTTTTCAATCAAAATGTAACTACATACTCCCTATTTTCTAAGATTCTAAATACATTTAGATTTTTTAAATTTAATTTATGAAATTCTTAAATTTAAAATGATACATGTTATTTCCAATACGTATGGTAATTAGGAATACCTTTTTATTTTATTTAAAATATTTATACTTTTTCTAATAAAATCAAATAAATTAACTTTAAATTTTAAATTTCATAAATTGATTAAAGAGTTGAATATATTTGTAATCTTAATCTTAGAACAGAGTAAAAATTCTCTATTCATTCACACTTGTCAAATTATAAATAATAAGCTCATTATTCACTGATGAGTCTTGTTGCCATAATTATTACATTGTTGATACCTTTTATTGTAACGATATTTTTTAGATAAAGTAACTAATTTTAAAAGAATATTTCATATACCGAGGGAATAGACAAAATCTACATGTTTGGTAATTTGGTAACATTGTATCTTATTTTAAAGGGTTAAATTCAGATTACATATGAGGTTTGGACGTTTTTTCATTTAATCACCTATAGTCAGTAAAGCTACATTTAAACTCTCAATATTTTGAGTTGAAGTGAAAACGTCACATTTTTCATCCAACTTAACCGTGCGTGTATGTCAAACGCCAAAAACACGTAAAAAGAGGATGTAAGAGGTAAAAAAAAAACCTAATAAATGTCTAAAATACCCCCAAACCCCAGGTAACCCTATTTTAAAAGATACTAGGGTCAATTTAATGGAATAAGTCAAGTAACATGTTGACTCGTGACAAAGCTTGCAAGTGAACATTAACTCGTGATTTTTGAATATTATCTTCACAAGTTTGTAACTTTGTGAGTCACAGACTAATATATATATATATTTTATATATAAATATTTCATAATTTTTAATTAATATTTATTTGGGGGCGGATCAATGACATTAAGTTTTTTATATAATTTTTTACACAATTTTTTGACTCTTAGATTTGAACACTCCTAATTGCTAAGATTAAAGATGAATTTTAATTTATAACTAAATAAAAATAAAAACAAAGATTATGGTAACATACTAGAGATAGGTGAGAGTTGGATGATACATCTTGGGCTTCCTTCATCATGGTGATAGCTTGACAGCTCCAAGTTGAAGTTTTAGACGTAAAAAAGATGAAAATGAAAAGTTTCAGGTTTACTTTTTATTTTTATTTAGTTATATATTAAAAATCAACTTTAATATTAGCCATTAAGAGTGTTCAAATCCAAGAGTCAAAGAATTATGTAAAAAACTTAGTGTCATTGATCCTACAAGACCTCAACTTTTTATGAATAAAAATTTAATTTCTCTAATTATTATTTTAAATAATAAGGTGTTGATTTTATATACTGCTATAGTTATGGCTGATATGTGCAAATTTTGCAAAGTAAGCAAGTTGTCATAAAATATTTGTTTTGTTGGGGAATATTAAATGCGATTTATTTAATCATTGGTGGACCACATAACTTTATATAACTCGCTTGATATATAGAAAATGACAGAAATAACATTTTTATAAAAAAAATAACAACAAAACTTTTACCGTTAACTGTTGAAATACTCAGTGATAAAAGTACAATAATACGCGTGGTTGCATAGTAGAATACGATATTGCGCAATATCTTTGATTATTGATTCTTAAGTAAGAAATCACGCAGTTTCATTCAATAATTGCCACAGTAGTTGCTGCATAGTATCTCATATTATTGATTCAATTATTGTCACAGTATCATCTGCACAATATTTTATATTAAATCAGTAATTGGCACGACACAATTATTTATATTATTAGTTAGCATTATTAGCAATGTCTAGAAAGTTCTGTCGAGGAAAGAAGTTAGGTTATACGATTGCGCGTCAATAAGGATAAATCTTTATCGGAAAACCCCTTCTTTCCTGAGAATGATTTGGTTGTTAATATTATGAGCTTATAATATTAATTGTGAATAATTATTATGTGGTGAATATTCGTTCAATTTTGATATAAATGAAGGAATTTAGTATGAAACATTTGTTGAAAGTTCGACATATTTTTCTATGGAATCACAACTATTTTCTCCGATAAAATATTCTTTTAAATATATTATTATAATATTACATTATAATAGTATAATGTGATAATATAATAGTATAATTTTATAATTTAGATGGTAATATTATTATAATAATATATAAATTTTAGTATGTGAATAAAAGTGGAGTGAAATTTATCATTTTGATTTTGAATTCCTTTTCCAAAACAATTGCATGCACAATTCTCATGCAAATCAATTGTTGCAAAACTGTGGGCCCTCAACCATTGAAAAATGAGAGGCTATTAAAGAAAGAAAGAAATAAAGAAAGTTAGGTGGAGGTTTTCTACTACAATACATTCATTTGGTGTGGACCTCACCCATAAGAAATGAGAGGAGGTTAGGCAAGGAAAGAAAAAGAAATGAGGAAGTTAGGCACTGAGAAGAAAAGAAAAAAAAGTTAGGCAGAGAAGAAAAAAAAATGTTAAGTAGGTTTGTTTACTTTTTCCTCCGAGGTTGCACTATAAAAGGGGGGTAACCCTTTTTCCTAAACACACCAAAAATCTCAAGCATTCCTAATACAATATTGTGAGTATTTCTTTTGAGTATAAGAATATTTTGAGTGTGACTTTTAGTGCAAGATTTTCTAAGGATAATATCTGATATTCCAGTCAAATCTAGTTTCTACTAAGGTAAATGATATTATTTATTTCATATTCGTAAATGATATTATTTTTCTTGTAAAGGATATTATTTTATTTCAATACTCGTAAGAAATATCATTTTCTTTCATACTCCATATTATGCAAGTGATATTATTTCATTTCATATTCCTAAATTTAAACTTACTAGGGTAAATATTGCTTCTATAATTCCTGAAATGATTAGAAATTCTTTAAGGTTTGTGCTTCATCTATTATCATTTCACTGGAATATTGGTCTGAACTCTCTTATTAAATTTTAATCTTTTCATATCGGGGTTCTATTCATGGGTACTATTCATGAGTATTATTCATGCGATACTATTGATACGGTACTATTCATGAGTTTTGTTCACAACAAAATTTTATTTTATTTTCTGTCCAAATTATTTTTGATATATAAATATAATTCTTGAATTTTACTCCACAATTAGTTATCATGATGACAATTTGGATATTTTGAACTCTGGATAAATTAAATTATAAATCTCTAATATTTATCCTTGATCTCACTTGACTGTTTCTTTATATCATTGTCATCATCTTCATGCTTATATTGTGGTGAAAGTCATCTTTGGCCCGTAGTGCAAAGATGAACTGTTAATTGATATGATTATTACAAGAAATTGTGTATTGGTATAATCATGACCTTAATGTTACAGATAAAGATTTGTGTTGAAAGTCCTATTTGGCTCGTAGTGCATAGATGGACAGATGTATGACATGCTCATGACCACTGGTGATACAAATAAATATCCTTGGCTCGTAGTGCATGGATAATTTGTTGATTTGAAACATTTATTGATTGTTGTTACAAGGATAAAGTATTGATGATGGTTTGTTAAATCATAAAAGATAGTAGACATCATGCTCTACTTGACTCTTCTAATGGATTGCTTGTTCCGCTACAGTTGTTGATCTAAAACTTGTTGTCTATTGTATTCTATCAGATTTTTCATTGTTGAGGAATAAGGATAATTTATTCTTCATTATCTTAGTCATAATATTTTTTACTGAGCTAGTTGAGCTCACCCTTTTCCTTTTGGTTCCATTGTTCTTCTTAGGAAGCGAGAATGTAGCTGGTACTAGTGGGAGAGTAGAGTAAAGGTCCAAGATGGTTATTATAGTAGTCCTCACTATTCAATAAAATAGTGTGACAATAATTGTAACGAGGACTTTATTTGAGTTTGGATATTGTCTACGAGACAATATTTTTATTAAAACTCATAACTTATATGTTGTCGTATTTTACACGACAATTAATAGTTGTATAAATGAAGTTTGTATTTGAATTATGTACCATGTATTTGGCGACTCAGAATGGGTTATGTGGACCTATTTTGGGGGCGTCACAGTTGGTATTAGAGCTTAGGGATATGATCTCTAGTGGAGATCTGTGATTAAAACTAGGAGGAGAGAGACGAGTAAATCCTTCGCTAGTGTGTCCTACCTAAGCTTATTTATTATTTAATTGGTCGGTTGGAATATAGGGATAATATGAGACATGACAATTTCTGTAATTAACCTTTATTTTGTGGTAGTATTTGAGAATGACATCTGAAAATTTTTAGATGAGCAATGGAGCACATGCAACTATTGAGACACCGTCAATCAGTAACCAAGATAATGTGCATCAGAAAGACAATAATCCTCCTATAAACAACAACACCGACCAAACGATGAACGATGAGATGTTTAGGAGCTTTCTATAATTCATGCAACACCAAACGAGAGAGACTCGTATTCGAAATGCATGTGGAAACAGTGGCAACTCACGGATGGTCACTGCTAAAAATTCAAGGAGTTGGGACCGCCGGAGTTTTTGGGAAAGCCAGAGCCACTAAAGGTAGAAGCATGGATTAAATAGATCACCAAGATATTTGATATCTTGGGATGCACAAATGAGCAAAAGGTTCTCTTCGCCACCTTTATGTTGCGTGGAGAGGTCGATTATTGGTGGGAATCTGTAAAACATACTCATCTTTCCGCACTTAAGATATCTTGGGAGAAGTTCCAGGAATTGTTTAACGACAAGTATTTTCCAAAAAAGTATTCGCCACATGAAGGAGGTAGAATTCATCAAACTAAAATAGAATAATATGAATGTATCACAATACGAGACCAAGTTTGCAGAGTTTTCCCGGTTTGCATCCCATTTGGTGGATAATGAGGAGCGAATGACACGATTGTTTCTGAGAGGTTTGAAACCAGAAATTTGTTAATACCTCATTTCTCATGAACTTTGTTTGTATTCAGATGTTGTGAATAGGGCTCAATCATTGGAGTGAGATAATGAGATAGTTCAACCATAAGACAAAAACCAGAAACATGATAATAGTTGTACCAGTGGCAACAGTGATCGGAGTTGTGATAACTAACGTGGAGGAAATTATCATGCCAGAAATGGTAACCACTGTCGACGTCGTGATTTTTATTTGTCCCTTTCTGTTCTTGTCTTTTGGTGATCTCATGTTAGGTGAGATTTGTTTGAAAAAACAAGTTTGAAAATGTCCGACATGTATATATCTACAATTTGACTGTAAGAGTTGCCAGTTGGTAATTTTAAATGGTTGCACCAACTCAACCGAGAAAAGGTTTGATCATAGACCTAGTGATGTGACAATGTTTAACTGGTCTGCAAAACCGAAATTCATTAGGGTCCCGGGCCTTGATTAAGCGGAGGGAAGGTGTTAGGCACCACCCGACTTCCGTGATAACACGGTTACCACCACTTTTTAATTTAAACTTTTATCTGAATGTGTGTAGGTGTGTGGGTCTATGTACAGTTGTCTGGAAGTAGTGTTATGCCTCATTTGCACCTATATACAAAGGGTGTGAATTTTGTATAAAAGTTCAATTTTAACGAGATATGACAATGATGTTTTGTAAAATAGATTTTTCAAACCCTTATGCTCAATAGTAATTGTAGACACTCGAAATTTTCTTTTCCTGTTACTAACTATGCAGGAGGGCAAAAACATCTTTTTCACACTCTAGAGATAACCCTGGAGGATCACAACATCAATTTTAACCCCAGAGATAGCCACATGAGATCCAGTTTCCAACCCCAGAGATAACCCTGGGAAAACAGTTTCCAACCCTGGAGATAACCCTGGGAAAGTCAGTTTCAACCCCGGAGATAGCCCCGGGGGATCAAGATCAAAGCCTGGAGATAGCCGCAGGAGGTCAAGCCAACCTCAGAGATAACCCAGAGGACAGTCAAAGTCAACATCAAGTTAACCTTAGAGATAACCTTGAGAAAATACTACTACAACTACGCAAAAACCGGAGACAACCCTGGGAGGGGCAAAATGGTCATTTTGCAAACTCAATTTCAAATCACATCAAATCAACTCATTTCAACTCAAATTACATCAATAGAAGTCCCACGAGAACCATATCTTAACTTTCGAGCGCAAACTACGCAAAAACTACAATCTGACTATTTGATGAAATGCTGGAATGCCATTTTGGTCATGGACCCATCTTCCTAGAATCTAAAAAATCAAATCCTATATCATTGTGTAGCTCTCAGAAAGAGCTTTCTGGAATGGTATGGCACGCTTCCATCGGACTCCCGGATTGAAAGTTGTGAAGGTTCGAGCGACAACGCGTTGTCCGAGTGCACGTACGTCAAGACAGCGGGACCCACATTGCCCAAGGCATCCCGGGTAGCCGCAGGTACACCTGCTGCTATAAATAGAGGGCTTGGGGTGGCCATATTTGCAAGAGAAATAGCGAGGAAACCCTATCTAATTTGCTTTGTGCACACTATAAACCGAATGCTTTTTCATTTTAAACACTTGTGAGCTTATATTCTGTCATATTTTTATCGCCGGGAGCCGAGTGTTCATCCACTTAAAGTTATAGAAGTCTTCTTTGGCAGCCCACTGTAAGCCTTCTTACACACTTTGAAGCATTTCTCTTCATCTTTGCACACACTATTCTTCACGTTGAGAGTCGTGTTGCGTGTGTTTGCCCGGACTTCGGTTCGTGGTTTTATTTGAGTTTGTACATATATATATATATACTTATATATATATTTTTATATATAGACTAACATTATCGAGTTATGCCTCAATTGAGCCTAGACTTCGGTCTGAAGCGTTTACTTGCTTATATATATATATATATATATATATATATATATATATATATATATATATATATATATATATATATATATATATAATCGTGTCGAACTTTGTTCGATGAGCCCATATTTTACATCCGGAATGCGTTCGCTTTTATATATATATATATATATATATATATATATATATCAACTTTGTTCGATGAGCCTGAATTTTACATCTGGTGCGTTTACCGCTTTTATATATATATATATATATATATATATATATATAAACTTACATTTAATCCCTCCTGGAGTTTACTTCGTAGCAGTTGATCGTCTTTACAGCTTTCTTTACACTTAATCCCGCCTGGAGTTTACTTCCTGGTGGTTGATCGTCTTTACAACTTTCTTTACTTTTCGTCAAGCCTAGAGTTTACTCCGTGGCGGTTGATTGCTTTTTACAGCTTTATTTACATTTTTGATCCCCCATGGATGTGCTTTGTGGTGGCTGATCATGTCTGTATATATATATTTATAGCTTTTATATATATACATGCTTACTGCTTTGTTATCAATTGCGGCATCATATGAGCCTAGGAATCACGTGATCACAAATTCAGTTTACTGGATCTAGATTCGGTTTCCGTGATGGACATTTTCAGCTATAAGCAGCTTGTAAATTATTCACGGTGTTTGGATTTCCTTAGATGGTTTTCATACCCACGAGGAGTTCGGCACTATTTTGTACATTATTTTCTCAAAGATGCTTTGCATCTTGGAAATTAAAAAAAATCAAGCCGAACATTTAATAAAAATGGGAGTGTAAAAGGTCTCAATTAGTAATGAGCACAAGGGTTTGAAAAACCTCTTTTATAAAACATCACTGCCATATCTTGTTTAAAACTGAATTTTTACACAAATTCAAACCACAGTATATATAAAAGTAACGAGGCCTCAGTGACTACTTCCAAATAAGAGCACATTGACCCACACACGCACACACACATTTATATAACAGTTTCTTGAAAAGTGGCGGTCACCGTGGTAACACGGATGTCGGGGGGTGCCTAACACCTTCCCTTCGTATAATCAAGTCCCCGAACCCTAATGAATCTCGGTTTCACCGACCCGTTTAGCAATATCACATCACTGGGTCAATGTGCAAACCTTTTCTCGGTTGTGTTGGTACAACCATATAAAAAACCAACTGGCAACTCTTAACAGTCCATCGTCGACATGATACATGTCGAACCTTTTTTACTTGTTTTTTCAAACAAATCTTGATCGACATCATCTCTCTAATAGAGCGACATCTCTACCAGAAAGAGTTGTCAACATTAAATCCCAAATCCATTTTATGGTACAGAGGTAAAAGCCTCTTGTGATCTCGGCGTCTTATCATCTCATCTATCAAAGCAACTATCCCAGACTACAAGCAACGCTGGGGAAATTTCAAAATTGGCGACAACCCGATATTGGAAACCTTACAACAAGTTGAGGCCTCTACACTGAAGTTCAAATCTGTGCAGCGAAAGAACGAGTTGCACCCTCCAGGGATGTCAATGGCATTCAAGTCATTAGTTCAGCCGGGTTGCAAAACATACGCTCAAGGAAATGGGGCACCTGCCCCCAACAGCGAAAGGAAACTCCAAATCACCTTAAAAAGGGTGAGTGTAACATGAGGCAGAGCCTGGTGAAGCAAACCTTTGAATTTTATTTCAGCAAAGGTATCGAAAGATCCGGTATTCAAAACCATTAGCATCAATTCAGCGCAACATCAAGATAGTTCAGCGATGAAAGCTTCGTATACCACTGTTCAAGTGGGAACCAATTTTTTTTGGCAATCAGCAGGTAGACACCATTGCAAACTACCAACGAATACATTAGGAGGGTCTGGTGATTTCAGAACGTCATCCCCATCAGAGATATGGAAAAAATCTCAACTTATCTTCATCAAATAAGCATCAACGATTAAATGCCAAACCATTGGAGTCAACACCATCATAGGCATCATCAATGATCGGTAAAGGTAAAGCGATTTGCAAAAAACATTTTAACATTCATCATAACATTCATTTCATTGTGATTTGCAATTTTGCAATATGCGATTTGCGATCTGCGATATGCGAAATGCGATGTGCGAGTTGCGAAGTGCGATTGGCCAAATACGAAAAGCAAAGTGCGAAGTACGATTTGCGAAAACATTTTAACATTTATCATTAACATTCATTACATTTCTATTTGCATCATTAGAAATACCTTGTCATATTTTCAAGTGTCTACTAATCTTTATCATGTCCATTCCATTGCATTGCATGAACATGATAAATAGGGGCATCTGTAGACACTCGAATTTTTTTTTTCTTGTTACTAACTATGCAGGAGGGAAAAATCATCTTTTTCACACTCCAGAGATAACCCTAGAGGATCACAATATCAATTTTAACCCCGAAGATAGCCATAGGAGATCCAGTTTCCAACCCCGGAGACAACCTCGAGAAAATAGTTTCCAACCCCGGACATAACCTTGGGAAAGTCAGTTTAAACCCCGGAGATAGCCCCGAGGGATCAAGATCAAAGCCTGGAGATATCTCCAGGAGGTCAAGCCAACCTCAGAGATAACCCTGAGGATAGTCAAAGTCAACATCAAGTCAACCTTAGAGATAACCATGAGAAAATACTACTACAACTGTGCGAAAATCGGAGATAACCCCGGGAGGGACAAAATGGTCAATTTGCCAAATCAATTTCAACTCACATCAAATCAACTCATTTAAACTCAAATTACTTCAATAGAAGTCCCACGAGAACCATATCTTAACTTTCGAGCGCAAACTACGCAAAACGGCTCAACGGACTACCTGACGGAAACCTGGGAATGCCATTTTGGTCATGGACCCATCTTCCTAGAATCAAAAGATGGAAAATCCTATGTCATTGTGTAGCTCTCGAAAAGAGCTTTCCGTAATGGTATGACACGCTTCCATCGAACTCCCGGATTGAAAGTTATAAAGGTTTAAGCGAACATCGCATTGTCCAAGTGCACGTACGTCGAGACAGCGGAACCCACATTACTCGGGGCACCCCGGGTAGCCGCAGGTACACCTGCTGCTAGCCACAGGTCCCCCTTCTATAAATAGAGGGCTTGGGGTGGCCATATTTGCAAGAGAAATAGTGAGGAAACCCTGTCCAATTTGCATTGTGCACACTATAAACTCAATGCTTTCTCATTTTAAACACTTGTGAGCTTATATTCTGTCATATTTTTACCGGTGGGAGCCGAGTGTTCATCCACTTAAAGTTATAGAAGTCTTCTTTGGCAGCCCATTGTAAGCCTTACACACTTTGAAGCATTTCTCTTCATCTTTGTACACACTATTCTACACGTTGAGAGTCGTGTTGCGTGTGTTTGCCTAGACTTTGGTCCGTGGTTTTATTTTAGTTTGTACATATATATATATATATATATACTTATATATATATATTTTTATATATGGACTAATATTATCGAGTTATACCTCGATTGAGCCTGAACTTGATGCGAGCGTTTACTTGCTTTTATTATATATATATATATATATATATATATATATATATATATATATATATATATATATATATATATATATATATACACACACTTATATATATGAACCGTGTGTCAAACTTTGTTCGATGAGCTCCGTATTTTACATCCAAGCGTTCTTGCTTTAATATATATATTTACATTTAATCTACTTTGAGTTTACTTCATGGCGATTGATCGCCTTCTGACTTTCTTTTTACTTTTCGTCCCGCCTAGATTTTACTCCGTAGCGCTTGATTGCTTTTTTACGACTTTATTTACATTTCGATCACCCATGGAGGTGCTTCGTAAGTGGTGATCATGTTCAGATATATATATATATATATATATATATATATATATTATATATATATATTCCTTATATATATACACGCCTCATGCTTTGTTATCAATTATGCATCATGTGAGCCTAGGAATCACGTGATCACAGATTCAGTCTACTGGATCTAGATTCGGTTCCCGTGATGGACATTTTCAGCTGTAAGCAGCTTGTAAATTAATCACGGTGTTTGGATTTCCTCAGATGTTTTTCATACCCATGAGGAGTTCGGCAATATTTTGTACATTATTTTCTCAAAGATGCTTCGCATCTTGGAAATTAAAAACAATCAAGCCGAACATTTAATAAAAATGGGAGTGTAAATGGTCTCAATTACTATTTAGCACAAGGGTTTGAAAAACCTCTTTTATAAAACATCACTGCCATATCTTGTTTAAAACTAAATTCTTACACAAATTCAAACCCTGTTTATATAGGTGCGAACGAGGCCTCGTACTACTTCCAAATAACAGCACATTGACCCACACACACACACATATTCATATAACAGTTTCTTGAAAAGTGGCGGTCACCGTGATAACACGGATGTCGGGAGGTGTCTAACACCTTCCCTCCATATAATCAAGTCCCCGAACCCAAATGAATCTCGGTTTCACCGACCCGTTTAGCAGTGTCACATCATTTGGTCAATGTGCAAACCTTTTCTCAGTTGTGTTGGTACAACCATATAAAAAACCAACTAGCGACTCTTAACAGTCCATCATCGACATGATACATGTCAGACATTTTTCACTTGTTTTTTCAAACAAATCTCACCTAACATGAGAACACCAAAGAACAAGTAACGAAAATGGACAAATAAAAATCCCGACGTCGACAGTAATTGAGGCCTTTAATACTTCCATTTTATTATGTGTTTGGCTTGATTGCTTTTATTATTTTCGAGATGCGAAGCATCTTCAAGAAAATAAGATACATAGTAGTGCCAAAATACTTGTGGGCATGAGAGCCATCTAAGGAAATTTAGACACTGTGAATAATTTACAAGCTGACTACAGCTGAAAATGTCCATTACGGGAACCGAATCTAGATTCAGGAACTAAACATGTGATCACATGATTTCTAGGCTCACATGATGCAATATATACAAAAGCTGTAAAATGGACTAAATTTGAATAAATATAAGCATTCTAGCTTAAACGGTTCCAGTTTAGTCACCATGAACCGGTTAAAGTGAGAAATGACCAGATTTAGGTGAATCTAACCTGCAGGCTGATAAAACAATTATATATATATATATATATATATATATATATATAATATATAAGTGATAAATGGCCATGAAGTGATCTTTGTTGGGTAAAATCTAGTTATGCACAACACGCAAGTATACGTAGTCAACAAGCAATATAATGATAAGTCAAGTATCGTTCCCACATAGATTAGCAAGAAATTAACACTCAAAATTTCCAGTTTCCTATTAATCCATATTTTATTAAACTATCCAATTTAAGAATTATAACTAAAAAAATATTAAAAATACTAAGAATACCAAACAATTAACAATCCCTAAAAATTGAAATTTTAAATAAGTATTGGAGAATTAGGCTTACAACTTCACCCTAAGTATCACTCTGATTATTACCATTTATTCCAGTTTAATTCACTATCCCAGTTTATTAATTAAGGACATTCAAGTAGAACTAGCCACCTCTCGTTGTACTAATACCATATTAACTTAAATCCACAAATTAGATAGAATTAAGTTAAACACCTTAATTAACTAACTCAATATATCTCTATGTGAATTACAATCAAAGAAGGTTTAAGTTCAGGTTCTCTAACCGATTACATGCGATGCTAAGCATATCTCTACCCTGATATAAATTAAGATTCCATTCAATCACAGAATTCAAGAACACATGCTATATTAAGTTGGTCTAGATTCATATTTCCTCTCTCGAATCCATACAAGTCCACAAATAATTGGTGATCAGACAACTCATAAATTCAAGCACAAATCAATATAGATAAACTGAAAGATAACTTATTAAACTAAAAATCAAAGATTACATAACCATTGTTCAATTCAAAGATCCGTTATAAACCTAATAAAGAATTTAGTTCATCATAATTGAAATAAAAACTGAATTAATAAAAGTAAACATCATCCCAATTAAAAATTTTAAACTGAAGAAGAAGAATGAATCCAGAACCACCCTTCTCTCTAGCCTTAATTTGAAATTATCGTGAAATCTCCTTCAAAATCTTCCTCCAATGCTCTTGCTCAAAAATTAGCTTCAAAGATGTTAATTTGCTTGTATATCTTTCAATCTTGTTGTTTGTTGTTAATTATAAGCCAATACACATATTTTGACTCTAATTCTATGCATAATTGAGTTCTAAGCCATTCCAATCACTAGCCTTCACGTTGTTGCGACAATTTAAACCAAGCAGAGTTCGATTTCCGTTTTTACCCACCGGGGTTTTTACTTTTAGTAATTGTCATTTCCGTGAGTTATACTATCATGTTAATTCTCCACCCCTTCCGCCTTGGGGTTTTATGTGTAGAAACTCCACCCCGACGGGGGTAGCTTTTGCTATTTGTCCAATTTAGCTCCTGAACTTGTCAATTTTCGCCATAATTCCACCTTTTAAGTCCAATTGCCACTCCACCACACCTAAACACAAAACAACACCAAACAAGTAAACATGAAACATAAAAAGAAAGAATTAACACAGTTTAAGCTCGAATTAGAAGCCGATTCGTAGGTATAAAACCCACTTATCAAAATCCCCCAAACTTAAACCGTGCTAGTCCTCGAGCACAAAACAAAACAAACATGATATACAATGCAATGCAATGAGATGTAATGCATCTAATCTATATGCCTATGAATCCAGCAGTCATCATAGGATCAAATTTATTCATCCGGCCTCAAAGAAATCAAGCAAACTCAACAATACTTCATATCAAAACTAATCAATAATTTCGATCACTCATTAAATCTTAAACTGTTATTACTGGTTTAGTGTGTGTGTGTGCTCAACATCCATGCTAACTGATGCAAATTCAAATTTAATGCATAACAAGTCTCTCAGAAGGCATCATATAGTGCAAACTCAAGAATTTCAAAAACAAATGAAATCCAATTAAAATCAAACCATTACCAATATTAGGGGTCCAAATAGGGTACTTATGCTTTCTTTTTCAATCACGGGGGCTTTTTGCTCTTATTTCCCGTTTATTTATTTATTATTATTTTTAGATAGTGAGTGCGTTTTATGCTCCATCTCACGCCTGTGTTTATGGGGAGTGTGTTTCACGCTCCTTCTCGACCCACCACAAGATTCAATTATTCAACTCGGGAAGGTTCCAATTTTTAGATATAAGAAGCTTATATACCCCACTTTTTCCCCCAAACTTAGGTTCTCGCCTAATTCTTCGCCTTCATTGCCTATCCTTGTTATTCTTTCATTTAAACTAGCATTATCCTTTAGAGATTCCTTATGTATCAATTTGAACTAAATCAGTCCACATAAGTATTATTGATGTGCTAACTTATTATACCAGTTTTAAACATACAAAAGATCCAATTCATAACAAAAGATTACATCAAAGTTCTAATATTCGGTACCGTACTTGTCTACTTAATTCGAATCTCATCATTGGCCAAAATAACATGAACTATATCAAACTGATGGACATATGCAATATAACACAATACATAACTAAATTAATTTTTTTAGATATAACATGATTGATAACTAATAAAAAGAAACTAATTACAATCCTATATTACTATGCAACTAAATCACTACATGAATGCAAACATTTAATAATCCTAAAACTAAACATGAAACTAACATATGCGGATCTAACTAAAGGAATTAAACATGCAAACATAAAAATTAAACTAACTCCCCCAAACATGAAAATTACAATGTCCTCATTGTAAATAATAAAGCAGTAAATATATGAGGACTTCCCTGTAATCACCTAATCTTGGGGTGGTGGTGGCTGTTGCTCGTCATCTGAATCAGAGGGTGGGAACCTTGGCATTGGGGCTGGCTGCTGTTAAGGGAACTACGCGGTGGGGTTGAAACTCTGGAGCGTCGCGTTCAATGAGGCAAATGACATATTCATGGTCTCAAACATATGGTCCTGCCTCGCCACGATTCTCCGCATCTTTCTTCGGGCATCCTTGTTGTACCCATCCATTTGTCTCTAAAGGCTCTGGAATTGAGGGATAGATGTAGTATCGGGTTGTGGTATCTCCTCCGTTCCTTGCTCTCCCATTGTCTCATCCCCTGGGTACTCATCGTCATCCGAGGTGTCTTTAGCTTCAGCCTCATCCTCCGAGGCTTGTGGAAAAATGAACCCAAGTCCTTTAGGGTGCGACTCACCCCCGGGCCACACCGAATACCATGCAATCATCCTCGTGTCTAACGTTTGAAGCGACATCTGGGTGGTCTCATCATCGGACCATCTCACTCCCGCTTGCCTACACAACCCACAAATTAGCGATGGGTGTGGCAAGCCGCCATAAAATGGTCCTCGCAGGCATATTCGGATAGAAAAACTGATTATAGCACCCACATCGATGAGAAAATCTTGGACAATGGCATATAAAAGCAATATCTTCTCCTTGGGCACCTCTGTCGTGTGTGTGGATGGAAACAGCTTGGCGCATACGAATGCGTACCATATCTTTCCATACTAGTTGAGATCCTTACCGTGGAAGATAGTGCCCCTTTTTCGGCCTTTGATCCATGTGGTACCCATCTTTGTAATTTTCGTCAAAATAGCCTCGTAGTTGGGATCATGGTCACGTAAGTAAGCATACTGGCACTCTCTAGGAACTCGTAATTAATAGTATGTGTTGATGGCATCGGCATTGAAAGGAACTAACCTGCCCTAGACAAATGTTGTGAATGAGGCCTTATCCTCTGCGTTGGCGTAGAATTCTTTTACCACAATCATAATTGCTGGCTCGGGCTCTTCCGTGAACTTATTCCAACCTTTCTCATAGATTTGTTGCATCATTTCACCGTCGATGTGTTCAGGTGCTAACCCCCGCTCTGGTGTGAGTGCTTTTGTCACAAGGTAGTCGAAACGGTCGGCGACGGCGACACTTATGAATTTTTGCCTGTCAAAGGTTCGGGTTGGTGGTGTGGTCCCTGAAATCTCTCCATGTTGTTGTTTTGATGTCGGTTTAGGTGCCATTGGATTTGAATTGATGAACTTCAACAAAAAATCCCCCAAACTTCACTCAAGCAACCCGTCGAATACTTGGCGTGCTAGACTTGCGATACCCACAAACTTAGTGATTTGGCTTCAAATATGGTGGTAGTAAACTTAGTGATTTGCCTTCTGCTATTTGACTTGAATTTTCTCATTCTTTGCATCCTTTTCATATCCATTCGCTTCTTAAGTACCTAAAACATCATTAAAACATGAATATATGTTAATATTGAGCAAATTAGGCATGTAAGGTCAGATTATCTAAAAAGTATAACTTAACTAACTATTTAATGAATTAAAATGAATTTATTTTATACTAATGAATATGCTTAACTACAATTTAACTAGCATAAATAAAAATACTGAAAATAAAAGTAAAATTGGGTTGCCTCCCAACTAGCGTTTGATTTTAAGTCTTTCAGCCTAACTACTCCCTGTTTATGGTGCGTCAGTAAGTGTGATTGTGATGATATCCGTGTTAGATTCTCCACCCCAATAATGTTTTAACCGCTGACTGTTGACCTTGAACGTTTCCAAAGGATTCCTACAATATAGCTCGACGGCGCCATGTGGGAAAACCCTCTTGATAGTAAATGGACCCGACCACCTCAATTTTAGCTTTCCTGGGAACAACCACAATCTTGAATTGAACAATAGTACTGATTGGCCCAGTTTGAACGTTCTTTGTATGATTTTCTGGTCGTGCCATTTCTTGACCTTTTCTTTATACAACTTCGAGTTCTCATAGGCTTGTAGTCTGAATTCATCGAGTTCGTTCAATTGAAGTAGCCTCTTTTCACCTGATGCTATTTGATCGAAGTTGAGCTTTTGAATTTCCCAGTAGGCTTTATGTTGTAACTCTACAGGTAGGTGATATGTTTTCCCGGAAACCAACTGATATGGTGACATCCCAACTGGCGTCTTGTAAGCTGTCTTTAAGCTCATAATGCATCATCCAATCTGAGAGACCAGTTTTTCTATTCGGGTTTACTACCTTCTCTAATATTTTCTTCACCTCCCTGTTTGAAACTTCAGCTTGCCCATTTGCTTGGGGATGATGTGCCGTAGCCACCTTATGGTTGACCCCATATTTTGCCATGAGAGCTATAAACAATCTGTTACAGAAATGACTACCCTCATCACTTATAATAACTCTTGGCGTGCCAAATCTTGTAAAAATATTCTTGTATAAGAACTTGAGAACCACCTTGGCATCATTTGTGGGTAGTGCTACGGCTTCAACCCATTTTGACACACAGTCAACCGCAAGCAAGATGTACTGATTATTAAATGATGAAGGAAATGGCCCCATAAAATCTATGCCCCATACGTAAAAAATTTCAACTTCCAGTATAGTTTGTAGTGACATCTCATTTCGCTTCGATATGTTACCCACCCTTTGACATCTATCACAGCTTTTTACGAACTGGTGGGCATCCTTAAATACTATAGGCCAATAGAACCCTGCTTGAAGAACTTTCGCCGATGTTCTCTCACTTCCATAATGTCCCCCATATGCAGACGAATAACACTCGTGCAATGTATTCTTTACCTCACTATATGGCACACACCTTCAAATCATCTTGTTGGCGTACTGTTTAAATAGGTATGGCTCATCCCACATGTACCATTTGACGTCATATAGGAATTTCTTTTTCTACTATCGTGTAAGATCAGGGGGAAGGATGTTGCTCACCAAATAGTTAGAAAAATCCGCATACCATGTAAATTCCACATTGACTCCAAACCGCTGCTCATTTGGAAATGACTCGTTGATTACACACTTATCCTCTTCATCTTTACCCGAATTTTCCAACCTCGATAAATGATCTGCACCTTGATTTTCCGTCCCCTTTCTATCTTTTATTTCTAAATCAAATTCCTGTAGAAGGAGGATCCATCTGATAAGTCAAGGCTTAGCATCCTTCTTCAAAATTAAATATCCGATTGCCGAGTGATCCGTATAAAACACCACCTTTGTCCCAATCAAATATGCCCGGAATTTATCAAAGGCATATACTACTGTAAGTAACTCCTTTTTTGTAATTGTGTAGTTCAATTGGGTATCTGTAAGGGTTTTACTTGCATAGTATATGCCATGGAATATCTTCTCTCGGCGTTGATCCAAAACAGCCCCTACCACATAGTTGCTTGCATCACACATTAACTCAAAGGCATATTCTAATCCGGTGCGACAATAACTGGAGCTGTAGTTAATTTCTTCTTCAATAGCTCAAATGCTAACTTACACTCCTCATCAAATTTGAAAACTAAATATTTCTCTAAGAGACTGCACAATGGTTTTGCAATCTTAGAGAAATCTTTTATGAATCTACGGTAGAATCCCGCATGTCCCAGAAAACTATGGATTCCTTTTATTTAAGTTGGTGGTGGTAGATTTTTAATGGTTTTCAACTTCGCTCTATCAACCTCTAATCCTTTCTCTGAGACCTTGTGCCCCAAAATTATTCATTCTTCAATCATGAAAGGACACTTCTCCCAGTTTAGTACCAAATTTGTTTCTACACATCGCTTTAGAACCATGACCAAATTTTCTAAACAGACATCAAAATTATTTCTAAAGACAAAGAAGTCGTCCATGAAGACTTCCACATTCTTTTCCACCATGTTCAAGAAGATGGCCATCATACACCGTTGGAAAGTTGCGGGTGCATTACACAAGCCAAAAGACATTCTTCTAAATGCAAAGGTGCTATATGGGCATGTGAAAGTGGTCTTCTCTTGATCTTTAGGAGCAATGACTATTTGATTATACCCCGAATACCCATCCAGTAGGCAGTAAAATTTGTGCCCCGCCAACCTATCCAACATCTGATCGATAAAAGGCAGAGGAAAGTGGTCTTTGCGGGTTGCCTTATTTAACTTCCTATAGTCCATGCACACCCTCCAACCGGTCACTGTCCTCGTCAGAATTAATTTGTTATCATCATTTTGTACTACGGTCATTCCTCCCTTTTTTGGCACACATTGAACCGGGCTAACCCAAGCACTGTCTGAAATTGGGTAGATGATTCCCGCATCCAACCACTTCAGAATTTCTTTCTTCACCACTTCTTTCATGATTGGGTTGAGCCGTCTCTGTTGTTCCACTGTTGGCTTTGCATCCTCTTCTATAAGAATTTTTTGCATGCAGAAGGATGGACTGATTCCCTTGATATCTGCAATTGTCCATCCTATAGCCGATTTGTATTTTCTAAGCACTCTCAGCAACTTATTTTCCTGTAATTCGTTAAGCACAGAAGCAATAATAACATATAAAGTATTTGAATTGCTTAAATATGCATACCTGAGGTGTTTAGGAAGTGGCTTAAGCTCAAGTGTGGGTGGCTCCTCCAACGAAGGTGTCATCCTTGTCGTGGCTTTATCCTCTATGTGTAATGGCTCAAATGGTGCCTTGAATCTACTAACTCGTGGCAAGGAATCCATCGCATATGCAAATAATCCACAAACTTCGGATCATCCAAATCTTCATCCCCCAGTAGTGTAGTTTCCAATAGATCATTAGCCAAACTTTTAACTATGTCTTCGTTGATTATCTGATCAATGACATCCATTCTGAAACACTCTTCTTCATCCGTAGGGAACTTCATGGATTTTAATACGTTGAACTTTACTTCCTGATCTTGGACCCTCATGGTTAATTCTCCTTTTTGCACATCGATGAGCTTCCTACCCGTAGCCAAAAACGGTCTCCCTAGGATGATTGGGATGTTTTTATCTTCCTCAAAATACAGAATTATGAAGTCCGTGGGAAATATGAATTTGTCTACCTTGACGAAAATATCCTCCACAATGCCTCTTGGGTACGTGGATGACTCTATCTCGCCAACCGAGAGATATATTGGTTTGGTTTTGGAGTCGGTAAAACCAATTCGATTATATATCGATATAACGGCATGAGGTTCACACTTGCCCTCAAATCACATAAACACTTGTTGAATGCCATGTTCTCAATTGTGCACGGAATGGTAAAACTCCCCGGATGTTTCAACTTTGGCGGTAACTTTCGCTTTAAAACTACACTGCATTCCTCTGTTAATGCCACAGTTTCAAAATCTTCCAACTTCTTTTTCCTTGACAAAATTCCCTTCATAAATTTAGCATAACTTGGCATCTAAGGCTTTTGTGAAAGGGATGTTAATATGAAGTTTCTTAAAAGCTTTTAAAAATTTAGCGAATTGCTTGTCTAACTTCTGCTTTTGGACTCTCTGCTGAAACGGCGGTGGAGGATACATAACTGGCTTATCTTCTAACTTTGTCTGTTCAGCTTACTTTTCCTCACCCTGTTTCTCTTCAACCACTTTGTTGTCATCAACTTTGTCATCTTTTGTAACTGAATTTTCTGCAATTTCCCCATCTAGATGTTTTCCACTTCTCAAAGTGATTACCTAACACTGTTCGTGATTTCCCTTTGGTTTCCTTTCTATGTCACTTGGTAGAGTCCCTTGTGGTCTATTATTTAATGCTAAGGGAAGCTATCCCATCTGATTTTCTAGATTCTTGATGGCTACTGCTTGTGATTTCATAACTGCCTCGTTGCTCGTTATATACTTCGACAACAACTCTTCTAAATTTGTTTTTCTCTCTTGATACTGAGTTGTGTGTTGATGGTGATTTTGGAACCCCGGGGGAAAAGTTTGTCGTGGAGCTTGCTGATTTTGATTGTTGCTCCATGAAAAATTAGGAAGGTCCCTATTCCCCGGGTTGTAGGCATTTTGATACATATTATGTGGCGAAATCCTATTGTAGCTGCCCAAAAACGGAATCGATGCTGGGTTGATGGTGCACTGCTCCGTAGGATGTTCTCCTGCACATAACTCGTAAACATATGCCACCTGCTGTGGTTGTGCACCAGTCATGGTATCCATTTTCTTTGATAAAGCAGCAATTTGTGCTGCCAACGCGGTTACTCCATCTACCTCTAAAATCCCAGCTACCTTAGGTTGTGTCATCCTCGATGTAGGCCACTGGTAATTATTAGCTACCATCGTTTCCACTAACTTATATGCCTCCTCATAACTCTTGGCCATAAATGCTCCACCTGAAGCTGCGTCTATACTAGTCCTGAGATTCTCAGTCAACCCATTATAGAATGTGTTCATCTGCAGCCATTTAGGTAATCCGTGATGTGGGCATTTTCTAAGAAATTCCTTGTACCACTTCCATGCCTCATGCAATGACTCTCCATGCTGTTATTCAAACATAGTAATCTCGTTCCTCATTTTTGCAGTCTTTGCCGGTGGAAAGAATTTAGCCAGCAACTTCTGAGCGAGGTCATCCCAAGTAGTTATTGATCCTGATGGTAGAGAATGTAACCAACTCTTTGCCTTGTTCCACAATGTAAACGGAAACATGTGAAGTTTGACTGCGTCATCCGACACCCCATTGTATTTGAAAGTGTCACATATCTCCAAAAAGCTGATCAAATGTTCATTCGGATAATCCTTTGCAAGTCCCCTAAACTGTACTGAGTTTTGGATCATTTGAATAGTCCCAGGCTTGATCTCAAATGTATTCGCAGCAATCGCAGACCTGGTGATACTCGACTGAAGCTCAGTCACCTTAGGTGTAGCAAAATCTCTAAATGCTTTCTGGTCTTCGGCAACCACTACTTCTTCTTTTCCAGAGTTCTCAAAGTCTTCCCTCGTGTCTTTAATCCACTTACTTAACCTTTGAAACCTTTTCTCGATATCGTTCTCAAAAGGAAGCAAGTCTGGGTTTTTGGACCGAGTTTACATAAACCGACTTCAAGAACTTGAAATAGAAAGAACAAAACAAAAAGAAAAAATGTTTAAGTAAAACTAGACTAATTAAACTAATATTGAAAAATATTAAAATCTATACTAGTCCCCGGCAACGACGCCAAAAAACTTGTTGGGTAAAATCTAGTTACGCACAACACGCATGTGACGCCCCCAAATTCGGGTATCTTCCAACCCGACATATGGTGCTACAGTTCACACATTCATTCAATTGAAATACCTCAATAGATTGAAAATGTCTTATATATATTCCAAAACAATATTCTCATTCCCAGGTTCTTTATAACCATTACATAGATTCTTTGTCATAATATCAAAAAATAACAACATTCATCCTATACAATTATATAGGCAATCTACTAGTTTGCCTTAGCCTTCCCTTTATCTTTACTAGATGCTTCGGTCCGTTAGGTCTTAGCTGCATTCATATGGTTCAAGCAAGAGTGAGCATAACTAGCTCAACAAGTATGATAATTTCATTTAAACAACATGCTTGAATGATATAAACTGTATATCTTCAATAACTGAAATAATAGTTATGAAGTACTATCGATAATTCAAAATAGCACTTCTCTTTTCTTTAAAACGTTTCACAATGAATAACATTCAGTAAAACATCAATTTTTGTCCAAGACCTTAAGCATTTCATTCTTTCTTTGAAAAGGACAACCCAACACCAAGTTCGTAAGTCCGACATAACTTACGAGCATGTCTAGGTGATCAGCCTATAGTACTCTATGTTGCACAACACTACTTTCTTTAAATGTATGTATGTTTATGGTGGGGAAACCTCACGTGCCTGTCGTTTGACGAAAAAACATTTGTATGCATACTCAGTCTTTCTTTGAAATCCATAGCAAAATAGTTTGGCAAAACTTGACAACATTGCCAATAGTTCGATAGATTATAAGAAATCCATAAAACATCTTAAGTCTAGCCGAATAAATTGGCTTTCACTTCATTATACATCAATTCATGCGTTAGGTACATGAATTACAAAGCTTGTCCAAAGAATTTAGACAAGGGTCAAAATACTTGCCTTCAACGTCTTCTACAGAAATTATACTTTTCCTTTGATTCTATAAGTCTTTTTGTAGGGATATAATTGGTCCAGTAAATCGTTCAAAATCCAAAAAGGCAATCAGCCTATAGCTAAGCATGGCTTCATCTGGCCAGTCTAGTCCTACTCATGTCTCTCACGAGGAGTTTGAAGGACTAAGCCACCAAATTACAGAGTTGGTTGTTCTGCTTAAAGAAATACACAAGTCCACTCAGGGTCCAAGAATGCCCATACGTACAAAATCCTCTGCATAGGGAGGAAATCAAGGATCGGACAATCAAAATCCTATACCTGAATCTTAGTTGGACAAAACCAACAAAACCCTTGATATCACCCATCTCAAAGAAGATCAGGACACCGGTGACATCAGGAAAAAGGTCCTACAAATGGAAGAGACCATTCTGTCTATTAAAGGAAAAGGAATGCATGAGAGTGTTTCATATGCAGACCTTTGCATATTCCCTAGGGTACATTATCCAGAGAAGTTCAAAACTCCTGACTTTGAAAAGTATGACGGGTTGGGCGATCCTTACACATATTTGAAAGTCTTCATTGGAGAACTCGGATCTTATTTCGAGGATAAAAAGCTCAGAATGCAGCTGTTTTAGAAAAGTCTGACTGGTGAAGCTAGATCGTGGTATACCAGATTGGATAACTCAAAAATTAATAGCTGAGAGGAGCTAGCTCATGCTTTCCTCAGCCAGTACCGTTTCCAAACTCAAATGGCTCCTGACCGGTATCAAATTACCAAGGTCAAGAAACAAGCTATTGAGTCTTTCAGAGTATGCCCAAAGGTGGAGGCGTCTGGCTGCTCAAGTTATTCCTTCTATGACTGAGTATGAAATGGTGGTGACTTTCATAGATATTCAAGAAGCTCCTTTCTATGAGAGAGTTTTGGCTGGTATTGGCAAACCATTCTCTGAAATGATCAAACATGGAGAAATGGCTGAGATGGGATTGAAGTCAGGAAAGATTCAAGACCTCGCCGCTCTTAAAGCTGTAGCTGAGAACATCCAGTCTGGAAGTTATGGAAACAACCCCCGGAGGGTCCATAAAAAGAAAGAGGATGATGTTTCCTTGATACTACAAGGGCAGAAAGGCAATCCAAACCTGCCTATTCAGAGGAGAAACTACTCCCCTTTTCCAGCTCAGTCCTCAAACCCTACATTGCCAAAAGGTGGAGAAGTCAGACGCACTCGAGTGTTCACACCCTTAGGGGACTCGCTCGAGAACATTCTCAATCTTCTGACAACTCAGAAGAAAATTACCCATCTTCTGCCACCGGCCTACTCGAGTGGGAAGGGTTTCAATGCTAGCCGGAAATGTGCCTATCATGTTGGAGCTCCAGGTCATGATACTAAAGATTGCTGGGCCTTGAAACATTAGATCCATGATTTAATTGATAATAGTGAGATCGTGGTGACTAAACCCGACCAACCCCATGTGCAAGACAACCCTCTTTCTCAACACAAAGAAGAGGAGGTTAACATGATTAATTGGAGTAATGGACAGACTTCCCACTCTATTGGCAGATCTTCCCAAACCAGCAAGGATAATGCTGACAAGTGGAATTATGCACAGTTCCAATTTATGACGGAATAGAAATTGAAGCCTCTGAGTGAGCAAGTTAATCAATTAGCATAACTGGTGATCCATC